>JARLTB010000019.1:1255000-1792500 GCA_030141615.1 Unio pictorum | reverse complement strand
GCATATAGAGCCAATGCTTTGATATATTATCAGATGCTTTGTCAGTTGTCATTTCAACATTTAACAGGGATTATATATGCCGAATACTTGAAAATGATGTCTAATATTCGTATTTATTAGTTTAAAGTAGCAGTAGTAGTTAAATATTTCACACATTTATATTCATTTAAGCACTTACAAATCTGTCTCTATATTCGACATATTTATCAGTTACAAGAAGAACGGATGGTTTATGCAAGGATGAATATGAGATGATGAACACTGAAGTCGCCTTTGATCCAGGCAATACTTTTGAAGATTATAGCATATATTCGGAGTCTACTAAATACCAGACACCGTTATGTCCTGGTATGTATGAGTTTTATCAACTGATTCATGTCCGTCTATTAAAGGTATTAATTTATTAGAAATAACGCCATCTAGAGATATATAAAAAGCAAACTTGTTGTGTAGATTATATATTGTATACATCATTTATTATAAATCATTATTTCCCGTTTTAATGACTTTCTCTTTCGTCGTCACTTTTATAGAACGACGTCGTGTCATCGAACAATGTGAAACCACTTCTTCTGTTACACCTTCTACAATAAGAAAACCTCCAAGCGAGAATACGTTGACGCATGGTCAAGTTCCTGAGAGAAAAGCATTTTCCAATGCCATGCTTAGTCTTCCCTTCACAGCCATTTCAACTATCACAGCCTCTCTTGATAATGAATGGTGCAGCACCGACTCTCTCTCAGAACCTGATGATGATAAACCAAGTGTGTATTGTATCACTAACTCCAATTATACAATTGGACTGACTGATGAGATGACATTGGTCTCATGTGACAGAGCGGCTTATGATGGTGTATTAGATTCTTGTGCACCTACATGTACATTGAGATCAGCAGCAGGATGCGAAGAGCACATATACAAATGTATCTTGAATGGAAACGGTTCAAGTCAAGAATCGCAAAGTACTCAATCTTTGTATACGCAAATCAAGAAAGAACCAAACGTTGCATTTAGGAATACTAGTATGTGTATATGTTTTCTTTCGTTATAATTTTATTTCATATAATATAGTATACGATATTTCCAATTGACTCTGCTTTTGTGTCTTTAAAAGAAGCGAATAAAAGCTAATTATTGAGTGTATTTATTTGCATTAAATACATCTTATATCGTCAAAATATCTGTTTATTCTCTAGTTTAAAAACCTGTTAAACATTTGCTTATTATCAAAGTATAGTTGTTGATATTGTTTTGGCACATTATCAAATGATGTCGAATGTTTTATTAAGTCATTTTGTTTGTTCTAAGTTTGAATGAGCGGGATATATCGATTATTGACTAATTTTCATATTTTCGGTTGTAGTGATTTAGAAGAGGTCGTATAATTAAAATTACGAGTTAAATATATCACTCGTACACGTAGGAACGTATTGACCCTAGTACGTACTTTCTTTCATAGCAACAATCGATAATTGTGGAACGATGGGAGGAACTGGCTCACCATTGTGCAGGACTGAATATGAGATGGTTAACATATCAACCGACTTTCATGAAGAGCAGATTTTTACGAGATGCTAGCGTAGGATGAGAGTCAGATCCCGTTGTGTAATGGTAGGTAGGGGTTAATTTTAATGCAGCAAATTACAGAGTATGGGTTGAAAAAATCTGTTTTATTTCATTTATTGATCCTATTGACGACGTTTTAAATGTGTTCACTATGCTAGCTTTTAATTTATGACAACGTGATATAATTACATACACGAAAGTTATTTATTGAAATGATTTTCAAATAGACGAATTAAATGTTTACTTGCTAGGAATTATTTAACCAATTAATACATCTGTTCATGGAGTAAATATAGACGAAGGTTACGAATCAGTTGCGAATATAATAAATATGAGATCAGTAGAAATATCAGTATAAAGATATGTTCCACTATCTTCATAACAGAAAAGTAAGCAACATAAAGTTAGAAACCGTAAATATGTCGCTTCATCTATAATATATTGAATTGTTTATTCTTTTGTTTGCAATTATTATCAGACTATTTTCATAAAATGATACGGATGTTCAAATGTAGAGTTCATAGCAAAAAGATAACGTTTAGTAACAAACAACCACCATCCGCTAAAGCTCAAAAATAGCTGCGTATTAAACTAAATTGATTTTTAATCGTTTTAGAGTCCGTTCTAAGGAGATTACTGTTTGACAAGATCCAATGTAATGAGTATTATATCGAGATTACGTTTCCACTTATTGTACAGAGTTGCAATAGTCCTTGAATGAGTAAACCTTACCTTTGCACATACTTAGCGAGTATCTGTAAAAGTAATGTTAATATTCCTACTATGGTTGTCTTTGCTTATATCTCGACCAAAGTGTCTACTTAGTTTGAATATATGTCTTCTTAATGCACAAAACCGACATACGGACATGTAGATTTATATGATTGTACATATATGAACTGTGAAGCATACTTTGTCACTGACCGGTTTTGTATGATTTTTATGATTTGGTGCATGCAACATACTACGAATGCAAACTTTTGTGAAACAAATGTACTTGGGTAAATCAACAACAGGCGTTTGCTCAATACAATGAACTGGAAATATAGAAAATATTTTGTTTTTAACTACAGCATTGTATCACTGTCTTGCACGAAATATAATATTTCCATTTGTTTCACTTCAGTCTGTAGTGTACATTTTCAGAATGTATATGTTTATGCTACACCCTTTAGAAACCATGTTACGTCAGATAACGTTAACGTTGCTAATATCTTTGGTCTGTAATTATAATTAATATTCTATCCCTATTATAGGTTCAACAACAATTAAATCAATAAGTTAGCATCTACGAAATGGATAGCCCATTGAAAGTACCTTCTGAAACCCACAAACATTTCATAATTAGAAGAGATAAGCAAACTTTCTCAAAAGTGTTCAAATTAATTTGAAACACATTTACAGCAAAACGTATTTGTTTTAATTTTACTTATTGGAGCTTTTGGAACCCGTTCGGATTGGAAGCTAGAAAGTTTAATTTAATATCATTTTTCAGGATAAAGATGCCATGATGAATACCGATGGAATGCCGAAGGGGAAACAAAGACGATCTCGGGCATCTATAATACAGTTATTACCTTGTCGTTGTATTCTAACTAATGTTCAACGTAATACAAAAATGACGTGATATGTTTAATGGAATCATGGTCATTTCGGCATATGTGTTATCTGTAGAGACCATGTCTCACTCGACACGCTGTGTTGCGTCAGTTGCAAGGAGAACATGATCGAATAGTACTTATAAAGGTTAACAATATTTAAACAAACCTACACCTGACGCAAACGATGATAAAACCATTTTCATTGGTCAATTGATCTTTTAATTTTTAATACATGTTCTTGTATATATTCAACCAGGTCTTGTATGCATACATGTCTATTTAAACATAATGTTTCATAACCTCCAAGCTTATTTATAATTAAAAATCACACATGGATAATTAATGAGTCAGCCAAATTCATGATGTTTGACAAGATGGTCATTTGTAAATGCAAATCTGAGTCTGAATAGAATCATCATACATGGAATGAAGTATTTATTTGAAGTGCATGTATGTGTAAAAACCGCACATGTTTATATATCTGGTGAAACTTTGGTTACGCTTGTAGTCGTCGAGATTATTACAACGGTTAATATATCTGTTCCATATTTGATTGTGATAAGTATTTAGCCTTTTTTGTTTATGTCATTCTTTAGTCAGGTCTAACACAACGTTATACATGTTAACATTTTGCGTTTGTATGGAAGCATTCCATTCTTGGTAGTTTTTTATCTTACAAATATATAACCTTATAATAATAAAAGCCTGCATATTGCTTTGTTTTCTCACCTCTCACTCTGTTAATATGCATCTTCATCTCTTGTGTTCTGACAATGTTCACGGTTATGTTAGAAATAGCCATGTGAAAGACTGCATATTGTCTCACGACAGACATCATTAGGCATTTTCACTGTACAAAAAAACCCGATAAGGATTCACAATATGACACGGAATAAAATTAAATTTATTCTGGATAAATGCACCTTGAATCATGCCTTTAAGTTTATGGTGAGAAAACGTTATATTATCTATATTGACAGTCACAGTCCTTGCCTATATTTGTTATGCATGATTAGCACACGTTGACAATATAAAAAAAAGCGAGGAGCAAAGGAATGATTATCACTCTCTGTCTCCCAAATAAATTCCAAATCATGTAGGCGGTGGTTTAAATAGAAAATGTGCATTAGTATTACCCGCCAATTCCACGGAATATATAAACACAGCTGATAACAGTTACAGAGATATGTAAAAATGCAATGGACTCTATAACGAGAGAGGATACATGTTTATGTTCGTAAGTCGAACAAAATATTTGTTATGCACGGTGTACCATTCACGTAATGCTCTGCTTAGAGAAGCAACGTTGATATTGAAAGGTACTTTGCTGCTCATTCCACATTGAATATCAGTTGCTATATAATCGCAAACAGTAGCAATGATCTTCAAAATTATAATGCAAAATATGTTGGACACGATTATCCGTAATATCCGTACCAAACTTGGTAACAACAGAGCAACAAAGCCAACAGCGGTTTCAGAGTCAGCGTCTTCTTTGATTTGTTATAATATAATTTCATATGCATATTTCATATAAATAACATTAATTTGAAGTAGTTACAACGAAACAGTGTCTCTAGATCATATACGTCTTGCTTACATATATTTCGTTTTGACAAGAGTTAGTTAATGTCTATTCTGCTCTTAACACTTGCTTTCCGTTGTTGTTATATTGTTTAACGTCCTTTATCAGCGCAAGGTTGGCTATACACGGCGGGCAGTATAAATGTTTGAGCTCGACGATAAGGTACAGGCGAGCTTTCTAGCATACTCACATTGGCCGAGCCCGAGAATTAAACCCACGAAGACAAAAGTGAGATTGAATTGTTCCGTCATCTTTGTGATCGATATTTCTCAGGCTGCCTGCACAATCACGACTATAATATCAAGCGAGTGAATAAGATAGGTAATATGGACAGTTTCGCTCGTAAGCATCTTACAAATAGCCCTTTAATTTTTGTTACTATGTATGTTTCTAAAATAAGCTTTAAAGCTACAATTGTTACACTCCTTCGCACTCTTTTGCTTCCCACAAGAGCATTTTAAGATCGTGCATAATATACCACTTTTGCTTCAATACTCTGTGAACTTTATATTTGCTAATGATACAACATTGGCGTAGCACTACGGTTGTTGTCAATTCTTATTTGTTCATGACATTCAATCCGTTAACAAATGATGCATATACTCCTGTACTTAGTAGCGATGCTATATAAGTATATTCTTTAAAGTTGTTTGATATTTGCATTGATTATAAGCTTTTTGGAGACTCCCATCTTAAGCATAGGTTGTTCACTGAGTAAATGGATTATACGTACGAAACGTTTCGTTTACTTACATTTATGAAAACATTACTAAACAATATTACGGTTCCTATCTGCTATCATTTTAATATATAATTAAGGGTGCAAATAAAGTAATGTAGCTGAAAAATCAATAAAACTGATAACATTACTAAGTGCCAATCTCGAGGTACTAAATTGTTAAAATTCGAATGTTGACCCATGGTTCTGAAATTCTTTCTCGATTAACCAACCAGTTTGGAAAATCACTGCATTTGGGGACGGCTGTATGTTGTACACAACGTCAATTATCCGTGCAACTGAAAACCTATACAATCTCACAGAATCGCAAATGTTTTCTTTCCATAAATTTAAGCCTGCAAGGTGTCCAACACTATAGACGTTACGTAATTCATATGAAAAGTAGAAACTCAAAATGGTGCTGTACGTTCCAAGTATTTTGTCATGCTTTTGCTCTTCTGTATATAATCCAGAAATATATGGACGTTTTGTAATAATTTACTGTCATGTGCTCTACTTTTGCATTGTTTTACCAGATTGCAGTCATCCTTAACCATTGGAAATGTCAGTATGTTGACGGTTTAGCAGAGCAATGAATCTTGTATTCGTTTATATACAAATGCAGAATGAATGTATATACATTTATAGCTCCTGTGAAAGCATATGTAATATGTATATTAATTATATCAGCACAATATATATATATATTTACTTTTTCTCTGCAAGATATATAACCTCTTACAATAAAGATGGCTTACTATTATTATCATTATTATATTATTATTAATATTATTATTATTATTATTATTATTAATATATGAGTATGAAATACCACGCACTCTTTGTTTCACCTCCCTCTATCTACTTTTCTTTAGAGCTGTTGCACATGCTAAACGTAAATGAGAGATGTAGTCACTAGTCCAAACGACGATTCGCAAAAGCGGGTATAAAAACAAACATAACGTTTTCCTAACGCTATGAAGACAGCTGCTCTATATGTGCCTAACGCGATATTACTAAAAATGAAATGTCAGAATAAACGTTCACTTGCCATCGAATATGTCCACTCTGTTACACAGATTTTTGTATGTATATGAAACTTCCATGTAGATTTGTTTAGATGTTAGGCTAAGTTAATGTTCCCATATCATAAATGGTGTGGTGTGGTCTATCTAGATCACTCCCTTCATACAAATGTGTACATAATAATATTGACTCATTAAATCGCGCTAACTATATACATATCCCTGGACCACTTCGTTACTACTACACAAGAAAAGATCATTAATGCCAACACGTACATGACTACATAGTACATGGATAAACTTGATAAACAACAAACCTACATATGGCACATAGAATAGAGCGAATGCTTTAATGATGTCATAACACACACACACACACACACACACACACACACATATATATATATATATATATATATATATATATATATATATATATATATATATATATACGGATAACAGTTTATTGTAACTAACTGGAAACATCGTTTATCATATCATAATTAGCACTTTGCAGATCTAAGAGTGAAGTAAAAACTTCACACATAATGTTTATAAGTACACTTTGCAAGAATATAATCTAATTCTCACTTGGCCATTTCAAATGTATCTAATTTCTCTTAAAGGTGAGTACAAACGTCTTTCTCACTATCTTTCTAGAATTGCAAGTTTATTTCTTCTTTTATACGTAGCTGCATTTGAGTCAATATTTCCCCTTTTGGGGTTTATTCTATACATGCCGAATTTCTGAAAGTAGTTATAAACGCATCAATAAATGTGCTGAGTGGCATGTATGTAGAGATATGGAAATATGACGTCATTCTTCAAGACGGCCGTAAATACCTCAGTGTTAAGGTTCCAGGAGTAGGCGACTTCAGCAACTGGAAGATCATTGATTTTATAGCGTTCATTTACATTCCCATCAAAGATTTCGGCAAACGTTTTATCCGAGTGATTGACACAATCACGGATGATAAACGCAGATATCAGTATGTACGGTTCTGCGAAGAAAGAAGAAGAATATATCATATATTTGATATACGCGTCATCACTGAACAGTGCCCAGCGTGGAATGTCTGCCCACCTTATTTTAACTGCATTATCTTCAGGAAGGCATTTGACAATGTTGACCTGGGAGTATATGGAAAATTTCATAAACTCTATGGAAAAGTACCCAAGGCAGTCAAAAACATTGGATAGTTTCAAGAGTACGTTGAATGTATCTTTATCCTTAACAAGACTCCTACCGAATTAATGAAAGTAAGGTCTAGCGTTAGGAAATAATAATTTCACTATGCAAATCAAAACATTATAGCCTCAATACATAGATCTGACTTTACAACAGCAATGTTTAAAGGCTCCAAGATTTGGAGAGCAGTGTATACATACATGAGCATTGTAAATCAATATAGTTACCCTATTACAATCTGAAACATATATTAGGAAAACAATATCGTTAATGTAAACCTTTTTGAAACAAACTAGAAGCAAGACAATTTCCCTCGAGGAAACGATGCGCATGACCAATCTGGCTCCCCAAGAACGCATACGCTAGTTAGCCGTCAGATGAACACCATCTTGTAAGGGTAAATGTGAATAGTCAAAGATAACCCGGCAAAGGACAATGATGACCTAGCTGGAAGTTATATGACATTCCTGGGGATGGGGGTGGGTGAGGTGATGCACAAACCATTACTCAAGACCGACCTAGATGTATATCATGCTGCCTGATGTCCAAGTTGGGGATGATGAAGACTACTAGTCCTCTTTTTCAAACTATATCTGTCTTTATCTTTCCCTTTCTCCAATTGCATGTGTATGTCATTTCTCTTTCTCGAATTGCATCATGGTACTTGACATTACTTTTCATGTCTTTCTGGTACATATAAGTCAAAGGCACGTATACGCAATTGGCATATACCTGTCAAATTGTTTGATAATGTCAATTTAACGCCATATCTATTTCAAAATTCACCGTACATAACGTGCCTAATACGCTACAAATCAAATAATGATAATATCCGATACTAAATGGCTGTGTTAATATAAAGGAACGACAATTTGATGTATTTACCAACCACTAAATATAATCGCACTGTGTGATGGAGTAGACTATAAGGTGGAGCATTTATTTAAGTAAGGCATAATTCAATATTTGTGTAGAATCTGAATATAATAAAGACAGTCATTGTATGAAACTCATAAGATACAAACAAAATACGATAGTTTTTATTCTGAAACACATGAATGACAGATAAATTATTTAGTGGATGCAAGTCGTAAATGGAGAAATAGGCAATTGCAAATAATATTCCGCTGATTTCAAAAGAGGTCAAATATTTGAAAGGTATTTCATAACTGATTAAGACAACTAGTTTTATTTTCCTATTTGGTTCATCCTGTTAGTCAACAATGTCCTAGCTTTATGTTCGTAAAATAGATACTTTATGAGTGTAACGTTCTGCGAAAATACGGTGAATATCACATGCTTTATGAGCTCTGCTCCAAAGATAAATTGAACAGAACTGTGTTTTGTTGTCTTCTGCAATATTATGAAAGTGTATATTAATCCACTCACAGAAAGTAAAATATTATAAATTAGAAGGGTGCGATTAAAGCGAGAAATAAATTAGCATTAGAAAAATGTGACATGTGTCAGATGCAAATAATAGTAGAATGCTATAATGTATTCATTGCAATTCTTATGTAGTAAACTTGAAGGCAGCTACATCGTTGTTCAAATATAATGTCAATATGTTAACATGCCGAGATGTAAATATGGTAAAAGGTGCCGGCGAGTATTATTCAATAACATGAATCTTTTAATTTATTGACTTCAAGCACAACAACGAAAACGTCTGTTTCAGAATGTATGCAGTGGTGCAAATGTATTTCAGTGATGATTATATGAAGATCATGCACTGATAGCAAATTAATTTCAACTTTACTTTAGAGCACAAATGAAACATTTACCTTACAGCTCAAACTATTAAAACGGCTAAATGTAACATTGATGATGCAATCTAAATTTCCAAGCATGAAACGCTTTCTTGGTAGAGTTACCTTGCTAAATATAACAAGTGAACTAAACAACATGACCATAACGCTCTCCAGTTAACGATACAATGTGTATTGCAATGACAATGATACGGTGAATAATTTGGATTCATGGATACAATTCATCTGCAAACGTCCTGCTTTTAAAATAAACCGGAGAGATCGCTACATAATTATAAAACATAATGTATTAAATACGTAGTTTCTAGAATGCAACACCTGTCAAGAAACACAATCCTTGACCGCATACAACTGTTACAACATGCACTGTTATTCAAAGAGAAATGCAACAAGATATTACACCTAACACAAGCGTTGGTAAATAACACAATGGTACACAAACATGCGAAATAAAAGACTGCAATCTATATATTGTCTTGGGTGAATAATACGTTGGAACATAGCACATTTTAAACGATTAAAATTGATTCCAACTACATTTAATACATATGAACTCAAGACATATTTACCATTAAATCACCATTACCACCATAAAAACCCAATCCCCTTACAGCTATAGTTTGCTTAACGTTTTTGCAAATGTATTATCAACGAAAAGAACAAGTGATTTAATCGTCCACTTTTGCACTTATAATATCCTATATAATATTAAGTTATTTTCTTTGAATAGTTGCATCAAATCTTCGAGTGAATACAATGTTTTGTAACTTATTTATTTATCTTTCCGATATTTTGAATGACAACTCTGATGTTAAATATGTGCCATTGTATGATATCAAACCCGTCCAACAGCTTATTTGGTAATATCTGATTCCCTGATTGCAGTACAAAGTGGTCCTATCTAAAATGTTTATTTGTATTTTATTCTTTCATGCATAAATAAAACAACCTAGTCATATATTGGTATTAAAATGTCATCGGGATCATGTATTATCTGACTTAGCAATAGTTGGTTGTATAGGATAATTCGCTTACATATCCTGGGCATTAGTGGGTTGTTGAGGATAATTCGCTTACATATCCACCCAACTATTGAATCTCCAAGCTAATATGAAATACAATGTATTTCCAGTGTTGCATTCTCTAGTTTTAATAACATACTGTTATGTGTATTATGGTATGGTCATTTGAAACTATGCTGTATTGCAAATCGCTAATTTTAAGAGATTTGATATGTCATCATGGCTCATATCTAACACTTGAATTAAAACACTGGAACGTTCAATTGGGGCATCTAAAGGAATATTGGTTTAGCTATGATTTCCGATATAATCAAAATAGTTTTGTTCTTGTACATTTACTAAATCACAATCAACATTATTTTAATTTTAACGTCCTCCTTTTAAGGTCTTTTCTTACAATAACGGTTTGTTTTCTCTTGAAACAGTATGACTTACATAATTAGCACAACCATAAGGCTAACAATAAAAGGATTATAAGGTTTTACAAATAATTATATCAATGCAAGAAATTACAGTCTACAGAGATCTAAGAATAAAATCAGGAACTGATTGCTATTGCAAAAGGAAACTATGCAGATACGTAACTGAAACAACTATTTAAAGTATGAATAGAAATAGGATCAAACATATAAATATAATTCTATACCTGATTCAACTTTCTATCATCGCTTCATTGTGTAATGAGCATTGATCTTCTCTCTTATAAATGATAATTTGGTAGTTTACAAATTAGACAGAACAAATTATGGTAGGCCCTCGATCATAATTAGATACTTCATTGGATAGATACCAGTATAATTGCGATTACCTCTGTAAGCAATTAACTCAAGTGTGGTATCATACAACACAACTAAAATGGAAATAGACAATAAGGATACAATATAACATACTACAATTATGCGATAAAAATACACATACACTGGTTGGTTTGAAGCTGATTCATTTCCACCATTAATAGCTAACAGCTTATATATTAATGAGCATAATTATATCTATAAGGAAAGTAACCATGTTTAACTATTAATGGATACTTAAGACGACTCAGAAGCATTGCACGTCGAGACAATCATTCTACATAAAGGAATAGATAAGCATTCACCAAGTACAAAACACAAAGTGCTGTTTCATTGCATTAAAGTGTTCTAACCAACAAATGTCGACTGGAAAATACTGAAATAAAACACAAACTAACAAACAATTATATTAAATCAGATACGTAATACATGCAAGAGAAAAAAAATCAATATTTTGTCCTCATCCACGCTTATAACTTACAATTGCTTAATCTCTCTTTTGTTCAACCTGCAGTTCTGTAGAATATTGTGAATCCCCTGCTTATCACATATATTAAACAACCTAAAGCTCTTGGACGCAATTCAATAAAAGATATAACAAAATACATAATATGCATATGTGTATCATTATTTTTTTCATCTCTAGATTGTTTAGTAAATCAATTGAGTTTACTTTCTTATGTACACCATACATCATTATATCCGGAATGTAAGGAATCGAGAAATGGATGATGGTAGGAACGATTGTTAGGATTTAGATGACAAGATATTTAGATATATAATGTAATCACGTTGAAACACCAGCACTTACAATATCCTCTTTTGGTTGACTTTCAATTTATAATAGCCATATATTGTGTATCAACGTTTGTAATACTGTTAATGCTAAATGTATATTGACATCGTACTTATTGTTTTAAATGTACGTCCAGTGTTAGCAAATTAGAGCATATTCAGCCATATGGCGTTCTATTGCATCTATGTAAAGCGATTAATATAACCAGCTTCCGCCATGGTATATAAAGCTTGAGAATCAAAAAGCCTATTTAACTTCGTGGAAATATGTAACAATATTATATGACCCTGTGAAAGACTGTGCAGTCGACCTATTTTGTTTTCTAATTGCACTCTTAATTTACGGACTACATACGACATGTTACTGTCATTCAATTATGTTCTTTTGGCCGTCACAAAATGAGCCTGTCTAACAAGGAGTTGATTTGGGTATATCGTTGTTTTCATGTCAACAGCTGCCAGTATTCTTCAACAGTCAACTAACTGTACCAGCAACACAGTTTTATAACTGTTTATAAGCAGCCAACAAAACAGCGGGTGCAGTATCAACAAACACCTTCATTGGTTATGTGTGTGTTCTTCTGGCTAATAATTGCAAAGTTAATGATATTACAATTACGATTAGAAGATGGTACAGCTAAAAAAAAACTGAATATTTTTGGTTTCAAAATTGGATTTTGAAACTATCAAAATTTAGCTTATAACCGCATTTACGTTTGGAAATAATCGTAATTATCTTTGTTTAATTTGATTTATCTAGTACATGCTGTAGGTTAAAGACCGATACTGAATCTGATTCTGTCAAACTCCCAAGTCACAATGTAATCTGTTGTCACGGGTAATTATCACTGATATATTTTGACGTGTATTTAAAAACCAAATTCCTTTTACACGAAGAATACGTTACAGTATTGCTCTACAAAAAGTGTAACAAACGTACTTTACGGTTAGTTTGATATTGCTTGACAAACAAGTGTAATACCGTGTTAAAGTCTCTCTCATAGCTTTTCTTTTCTTATACTGTTTGATTATTCCAATAGTGTTTACTTAACAGAATTATTGAATCTTTAGTACCTTTCAATGCATTTTCCGTTTCTTCCAATATGTGTGTCCTGCTTTATTTGTTACATTTCTTGTAGAGCAAGATTGTAACTTCTTAGTATACAATCACATTTTATATTTTGTAATCCGAATTTATTTTTAAAGAAATCTAATAAACTATCACGTCATCTTTTGCAAGTGATATTTCCCACCTTATTTACAGATTTTGATGCAACCGCATATTTGTCTCATTCGCTTTCTGTCATATTGACTTATATGACAAGATTCTCGTCTCAGTAACATTTTAAAGCATCCTTCATTTTGCTGCCTATTGGGCATGTTTTTAGTCACACTTTCTTGCTTCATTCTGGCATTCCACATGGAATGTTTGATTTATTTCGTATAGTACATTTCACAACATCTAGCTGAATATAAAAACGCGTTCTATTTCAAGACCTCAATCTTTGCATAGTATATTTTGTCAAGTTCTTATGTCATTTCGATTTTATTTGCAAATGTTTAGAGCGTTCATTTTGTATGTTTTCAAGAACTAAAATCTATACGACATCATGTTGTGATATAGAGATTACCCCTCTCACAGAGTCTAAAAGAGCTTCTTGATACGTGTATACTATTATTAACATGTAAATCTACTAAAAGCTAGTGCATAACTCCCAATCTTGTTGTCACTGTATTTTTGCTTCAAACGTATTTTAATCAACGTCCTGTATGATATAAGATATGCACAGTGTCGTTAGATGTATTACAAAGGTTTTTCGATTGGTTATTGCTAGCGAAAAAAAAGTGATAATGTGTGACGATTATGTTCAACCACCACTATTTGTCGGTTTATCCCCACATAATTGGCTGAAGAATTTTGTAGACTATTATGAAAAAACTAACACCGATCATAGATCACTTGATAAACAATTACGCGAGTTCAAGAAACTAATCAGATTATAACCGGATAGTATCCAATGTGAAATAGCGCGTGAAATAATTTCAGAAACCAGATTAAGTTATTTTTGGGAAGCATGGAGACCAAAAGATTTGATAGTGGCAAGTAGAACGATAGTCAGATATACACTTCAGATGAAGTTATTTAACACACACAAAGAAAAATTTGCAACACTTCCAGTGCCATTGTGTTATAGACCCAAGGATAAACGAAGACAAAATATCGAAGTTGACATTCCAGGCCTGACAAAGAAGCAGATTCTAGTGTTAAATGATATTGTGTTGGTTGATATCAATGTCGTCGAATATGCATTGCGTGCTGAAAAATCCCCATGGAAGCAAGGATACGCAGCGACGATACATTTTTCGCAAGGGTTGACTATATTCCATACAATTGTTTGGATCATACATAATCACATCGAGTGGTCGAATTTAGTTTATCTTGCGGTGTCTAGAGTACGAAGAATAAATTAACTTCGAAGAGTTTTTTTAGACTATAATGACACTACAATAAGTGATATTGTCAGCGATGATATAATCAGAAAAAGACTCTCTGGTTATAAACAACAGGACAAAAAAATAACAGAAAATTTGACATTGATGCCGATTTAATAATCACACTGAAACAACAACAGAATAATCACTGCGCGAGTTGTAATTGGTATAATGCGGTGGTGTTGGTCGGATAAAGAACCCAGACAATTTACCGTAGACAGAAAAAATAGCAGTGTTGGTCATACCAGAGATAATGTGATGCTGACTTGTCTTGAGTGCAACAGACGCAGAGGTGCTAGTTAAGACCACGCGGTGGTAACTGAGTATCTTCGGGTATCACTTGTAGTTGTTCACCAGTAAATCTTCGCTGCGGAGCAGTTGAATCCAATCTATAGACTGGCGGTCTACATGTGGATCGTGTTATGCTAGATATTTTATGTGTAGCGACACTCCAAATAGGATCAGTAGCTCTTTTTTTGCCACCTTCAAACTCTCCTGGTTCATATAAATATCTGAAAGTAACATTGCCGAGTATTGGTTGTTTTGAAAAATCATTTTGTGGTTTTACAGGTATATACTCTTTTTTAAACGCGTTGTTACGTTTCATATTAATTGTTCGAGTAATCTCATTATTCAGCGCGGTAATTACGCCTGGTAATCTCTTGACCAATTCACGGAATCGTTTATCCTGAATAAACTCCTTCGCGTATTGATATCCATATAACCGCTCAGCAAGTGTACAATTAAATCGTTCAACAATTGCCTGATCGCGATGTAGTGAAGTATGTCCTCGTCTGATGGTGACATTATGATGCTTCATTGTTGATAACACTGCACTCTGAAATTCCTTGCCAATATCAACTTGTAATAGATTTGGCCAATGCAGAGGACCCCTACGATACATCCTTTCAAATACAGAAGCCACTTCAGTTGATGATTTTGTCTTTAGAGATTCTGCTTGTTTGTATCTACTCGCAACATCAACTTGGTTAGCGCGTACTTGTAAACAACATCATGAGGCAGAAATATTATATCAGCCTGATGAGAAGTTAATCCGAGATCTCGATTTACTAATCCGAGATCTCGATTTAGTAATCCGAGATCTCGATTTAGTAATCCGAGATCTCGGTTTACTAATCCGAGATCTCGATTTACTAATTCGAGATCTCGATTTACTATATAGATTTAAATTGAAGAATTTCTCATCTTGTGGCCTAGTTTTGACTGGATGTGTTTATTGTGGATATACTGCTAAAGGTTGGAGGCGAAATATTCAAGCATCTGAGGAAAGTTGTAACTGTAGATTAGATTATAAGGGCGTTTATTACAAATAAAATAAAATACTACTTCGTAAAGTCACGAGAATAGATAAGAAAATATGCTTTGCTGTATCAAGTAAGTCAAACCTTCTCACGGTCGAAGATCCAGTAGTAAAGCACCACATTATACTTGTACAGTTAAGAGTTCATGATTATTACTTTTGTCATATTTGATTCAGAATATCTGCCTACGCAAATAAAATCTGGTATATTTCTTTTGTCACGGCAGCTGAGTGTTTGTCACCTGGTCCGTCTGCATGTCCATCGTTCTTTATTGTCTCCTGAAGCACCATTTTAGTGTATGTAATTAAGTTCCCTATAAGGCTTGTTAATATTATGTGAATTTAGGATTCAGGTTCGATCATAGGGAACCCTTGTTTGGCTTAAAATATCTAAAGATTACTTGTCTTTGTTAATACAAAAAAGTCTACACTACGATGTCTTTGTTTTCAAATTAGATGAGGAGTATTCGGCTTAATCAATTAGTTATTGGTCGTTAATTTTACCGCAATCAATTCATAAAGAGATGGCAGAGAGATGAAAATGTCCAAGTATGCTTGATTGAATATTCAGATATCTCGATTTACTAATCCGAGATTTCGATTTACTAATCCGAGATCTCAGTTTACTAATCCGAGATCTCGGTTTACTAATCCGAGATCTCGGTTTACTAATCCGAGATCTCGGTTTAGAGATTTGTCATGCGCAAGCCTCACTTTGATTCTTGCAAAAGGAAGGAGGGACGCTTGAGAAAAGTACAGCATCTGAAGTAAGTAATTGCGGTATCTGTACAAGTTTAATTCATAAGTGACATTCTTTATCAATCAAATGAAACTCATTATCACGAAAGTGACGAAGCGTGATACTTTATGTGACAAATGCAATCGGTTTATTGCACAAGTCAGAACATCACACCGTTACACAACCTATATTGTTCAAGTCATGTGATTAATACAGAGAAAGAAGCCACGTAGCTTGTGCTAATATTTTGAGGATAACGTTTTGGTCGCAATATATAGGCCTGCAGCAAGACATTTTGTAATGTAACTAAAATATGGTTTATCAATTTGTGTATATACCATACCTATTTGCATCTCGTTTTCTGTTTAACTATAAGACATGTGTGATCCACGAAACCCAAACGGTGTTATTCCTAACATCGTGATACAGACAACAAAACTTACTTAACACGAATATTTTAATCAAATATAGATGCCCCCCCCCCCCTCCGATTCTTACAGAAAATACTTCATGACATTATTCCTTCAGAGCAAAACATTCCTTTCGTTAATACGAAAAACTGTACAAATGTGACGTTATGGCTAAGGGTTGCTACGCCCATAAATGAAAACATTCCTCGGAATAATGTTAAGTGATGTAAAATACTAGTCACTTTTAAGGCTCAGATATGGAACATTATAAAGAGGGAGCACTGTTATAGTAAATAAAAGTTTATTGATGTTCATAGACCAATTATAGCATTCATGTCTCCATGATTTGCAATGGTGTCATATAAACGGAACAGCAAATTAATCCAAAAATATCAATCCTTAGTAGGCTTAGTTGTACGGTAAGGAGCAAATCCTTGGAATGTCTTACTTGAGTTTATTTAAAATTACAGGAACTGGACCAGTTTTAGAAGGGCAGTTTAGTGGTTCTGATATTTCCAAAGGAACTATGTTTTGAAGATTTTGTTTATTTCAGATTTATCTTGAGAAATGGTGTTAAACTAAACAAGAACAACAATTATCAATTACATGTCTACTTTAAAATATGTCATCAAACCATGATACATGTATATTGTTTTTTAATTTAATTTGATTAATTAATCTCTATATACCTATTCATCTACTGTATGTGTTCATTTATTAATCTGTCTGACCTTGCACTTATCCATAAATTGAAGCAAACATGGCATAAGAGATGTCATGCTGTGTTGTGATGTACTGGTATATGTACATGTGTATGACAGCTGATAATTTATCCAGTCAAATCACTTAGTTCTTTTAAAAATGCAGAATAAGTGCTAGTTGTACATGTGGCTTGAGATATTATTTTCAGGATCAGTATACTACATGAGTTACTTTGGCTCTGGATGAATATGGAACAGATGTGTCATTACAAGATTTGGATTGATTTTATGTTATACTTTCCCAGATGTACCCGGGTCTAAATTGGATAAAGCTCAAACCTGTGTTGCAGTGCCAGATATATTGTCTAACACTTTATATTCTGGGTCTGAGGTCAAGGTACATGTAACATAAGCCAGAGATGGATGTGGTACAGTTCTTAATATGGTTACTTTATACGAGAGAGGGACCTTACTAAAAACATTCTGTGCATTGTGACAGTTAGAATCCCATGATAAAGGTGGGATGAGAAGAATATGTCATGAAGAGGAATTCACATCTTTGCTTATGACTGCATGATGATTATAAGAGGAAAGTTTTGTAATTTATTATGTAACAATAATTTCACAGTAAGTAACAATAATTCAGGTACGTATGCACAATACTGAATGTAAAATATATTTGTATTTCATGTATGGTAGTTCATAATGGACGAATGTAGAGAACTTGAGGATTTCTTGAAGAAAAGGGGACTTCAGCAAGATTTGATTGACAAAATCCAAGAGCAGAAGGTACAGAAGACTAAAACGTTTGGTGTTGTCCATAATTTCCCTTTGCAGGATGGGAGTATGTTACATGATTGATCTGTGTGGCAGCCTAAGTGGTTACATCTACCTCGGATGCAAGAGGTCACAGTTTTGAACCCTGTTGAGTCATAGCAAAGACTTATAAAAATGGTACTAGTAGCTGTCTCCCTTGGAGCTCAGCATTAAGAGGTTAGTGTTAATTTTACTGGATGGGACATCATACTACATGTCTTCATCATGATGCCAAAGTGTTAGGCATCACTATAAACTGCAACACTGCAGACATCATAGCAGTGTGACTGAAAAACTATTAAAGCTGCATGAAAAATCCAAATCACACACACACACACACACACACACACACACATACATACATACATACATACATACATACATACATACATACATACATACATACATACATACATATGTATCAGCTTACTTTACTCACTGGCATGACTGATGCTATTTTGATCATAATTTGCATGTCTGTCGTCTGCTCTTAAACATGTTAATGTTACCATGATAAACTGAGTAAATGTAATAAATTGTTAAGATAAGTAGATACATATTTAGTAGAGACTTCATATAAATTTAGTACCAGTATTATGTGTGTAAGCCTTTGAAGAAATGTGTAAAAGACACCACTCAGAACTGTCTTGAATATTTATTGAACTTTATTCTTTTTTTTGTCTTAATTTTCCAATTGTATCTTGTGGCTCAAATAGTTTCAAAGAATATGACCCAAGTTTTGGAACCTTTGAAAGGACAGAGCCATTATTAACATTTTGAAGTCCATTGTGTCATGACCTGAAAAGTTTGTGAAGTTAAGGTTCCTACCATCATTATGTTTGGTAAATAATACAATCAGCTTTTATTTATTTGCATTTTACGGCTATGTAAATTGGTACATGTATTTATTTTAATTAGTAACCTAAACAATAGAAAACAAGGAGCCATGTGGCTAATATCAAACCTATATATAGACTTCCATCTGTCCATTGTTTGTTAATACTGTGAATTAATGCTCTCATTAACAACGTTTCAAATTTTTAAATAAATTCTCAGTGAATTCGCAATAATGATAATAATAATGAGGACTTTGTATAGCGCCTAATCTGTCGAAGCTCTAAGCGCTTTACACCATCAATAATGATATGACTACACTACAGAACAACAAATGACACAAACAATGAAATTGGAAAACATAAAAACATGCTGAAAACATATAAGATACAAAACATGATTAGGTCGCTAAGTTTGTCCCTGCAGTTGAAATCTGTGAGTCTTAAGAGCACTCTTAAAAGGGACCACTGTGTCTTTGTGTCTAGTTTCAATGGGCAATTCGTTCCACGTTGCCGGGCCCTGGTGTGCAAACGAACGTTGTCCATATGACTTTGTTTTCACCTTGGGAACAATGAGTATACAATTATCAGAAGAAGATCGTAAGGATCTAGGTGGTATATACACATGGGTGAGGCTGGATAGGTATGTTGGACTGGAGTCTGTCAATGAAACATAGCACAGAGAACAAATTTTGTTTGATTCTGTATCGAATTGATAGCCAATGTAGGGTACAGAGCAGTGGTGAGGTGCGCTCTGATTGAGGTACTCTAAAGATGATCAGTGCGAACCAGACAGAATTGAGTTACAATAGTCCAGTCTTGAAAGTACTAATGAACACACAAGTGTTTTAGTGGCATCAACTGAAAGATATTTGGCGTACAATTGGTGCGACACTGGGTGATGATCTATGACACTTGAGAGCGGCTGAGTATACAGAATGAAGAGAACAGGTCCAAGAACAGATCCCTGTGGAAAACCACAACATACGTCAACTGGGCTGGAGTTTATTCCATTTGCAGATGTAATTTGTGTCCTATTGACTAAGTAGGACTTGAAACACTGTAAGGCTATATTCTGAATGACAAATACATGCTGGAGATGGTGAAGTAATATATCATGGTCTATTTTGTCAAATACTGCAGATAAATCCAGGAGAGTGAGGACTGTAATCTTTCCATTATCCAAAGCAGAGAGAATGTCACTAAATACTTTCAGAAGAGTAGTTTCTGTACTGTGGCAAGGGCGATATGCAGACTGTAGATTGCTAAAAAGACTGTTTGAATTCAAATGAGATACAAGTTGAGTTAGAACAACCTTTTTTAAGATTTTTGATATGAAAGGGAGATTAGAAACTGGGCGGTAGTTCTTTAAATCGTTATGATCCAGTGTTGGTTTCTTCAGCAGTGGCTTTATGATGGCAGTTTTGAAAAATGATGGGAATTCCCCTGATGAGAGAGAGATATTAATAACATCAGTTAGTGAAGGCAATATTGGATCTAAGCACTCAAGCAGCAGTGATGTCGGAATTGGATCACGTTCACAAGACTTTGGTGCACTTTTCATCACAATGACTGATTCTTGGCTCTAGACATTTCAGTTTTGCTCAAATGACATAATTTTCATTTCTCTTATTCTGTATGTCTCTCTCTCTCTAATTTAAAGAGTTATTTGATAATACATAAAGCAATTTATAGTATATGCATAGAATACATTAGAGTCTGTAACATTTACAGATGCAGTCATCTAAGATTAGGTTATCGGCTGTAGACATTTATAAAACTGGCAATAATATGGTATGCAAGAACTGTCCATATCATGTATGTATACAGTAGTAATGTGAAACAGTATCCCAAAAAAACAAAAGTTATTTGTCCTATACTTGTCAGATGCATTAAAAAACAAAAGTCATGCCTACTGCATCCTGTAACTTTAAAAAAATCAAGATGAGGTAAAAAGAATGCCAGCATAAAATTAATATGTTTAGTTGTGATGCTAACAAGACTAATATGTTATCCATTCTATCATTTTCTGGAACAATGTGAAGTCTTCGCTCTACTGATATATATCAACTTCTGTTTAGTGAGAGAGAGGAATGCACCACAGACTACTGATCAAATTCTCTTTTCAGCCACTTGTCCAGTGATTTCTGAAAAGTCAGTTGTAACCTCTACATTTTCACTTGTCCTAAAATTTCAGTCTCTTGCCTGAACTGGATTAGATGTATGTATTATAATCAATATTATATGTGTTAGACAAAATAATGTACAACATATTTTTTTTTCAAAGGCTTTAATGTTTTACTTTATGTTACTTTAATGGTAGCTTATATAAACTTGCTCCAGTATGGTAGCATCCATTAGAATGGACATGAAATCACTGGAATTCAGACATGAAATCACTGGAATTCAGACATGAAATCACTGGAATTCAGACCTTTCGTACATTCTTCTCACAAGACTCAGTAAATGGACAAAACAAAATCTCTTACCTTGAGGTTTTTTAAAAGTTTAAAGCCATTCTTCTCCTGGAGTGCACTCGCCATTTCTACATCACTATATTGTATTCCATCTTGGGCCATGGTGTAGACTGTTAAAAATTTGTTTTGGATTTCATTCTTATTCAGTTTCCAGGGTTTTCTACACATTCTGGTTAGTGTCATGCATACATATTGGTTCACATAATTTTCAAGATCCAAAACTTCCATGAAATGTGCTTGATTAAATACTGAATTTTTCAGTTCCACGCACAAATACATATACAGTGACTAAATTTCCAATCTGTGCCAGTTTGGGGTATTGTTTGTAATAACTGGAAAACATCTTTTCTCCTACTCAATATATTCAAACCAAAAGTATCAGAAAATTTATTTGGCTCATAGTTTTGTCATATTTGACTTTTGTTACTGCCATATTATCTGGCTTATGTCACTTGGGAAGAACAGTTACATCAGTCTCATTGGCAACTTGACATTGAATCCTTATCTTTTATCTCATGATCTTCCTCGCAAAAATGATTTAGTAAACTAATTTTAACCAAATAGAAAAGATTTAGACAATTTCTACTAAAGTGATCATATCAAACGTCTGGTAAATGCAAACACATATTGCTGCTTTAGTGTAAATTATTTGACTTATAATGCAATCCAACATGCTGAAGCCAATCATCTGTTAAATGAATTATGAAATTAGCAACTCATTACTGTCATTTATTCAGTTCATAAATGAAAAGGATACTTATGTTAATTAATCGACTTTCATTAATTTCAGTTCATGGTGGATTGAAATCATATGGTGATCTGCTCATGAGTGTCTGTTTAGTAAACACAATAACAAGGTCATTTACAAAGATGCTATTTCATCATGTCAGATTTGTTTCTTTTAGATGTTTGATTAGTTGATAATTTGGCCACTTAGACCAATATGCAGTCAAACAGTAATATAATTCATGCACATGTGCATTTAATGCAAGCATTCTGTATACCCAGAGGTCATGAATAGCCAGATAAAGGTTGATACAGTGATTCAAGTAAGAAAATATGTGCTTTCTCAATTTGTCCTAAAACAGTGATAAAATCACTTGTCCTGGACTAAGGTCTTGAAACAATTGACTTGTCCAGCTTTGAAAATGTATTATAGTCCTTTACATCAGGTTATATGTTTTCATCAGCCATCAGCTATGCACTATGGTGCCAACAGTGAGTCAGTTTTTAAGGTTACCAATCTCTCACATTTACTTTCACATATCACAAGAAATTTGTATTACTGAAATGATTGGTTGTACTATTTTATGTTTGTGTTTTAGATTGACTGCCAAACCCTGTGTGCAATGCCAGACAGTCAGTTACAAATGTATATACCAAAGCTTGGTGATGTATATGCCACAAAAAGATTCTGCCAGGAATTAGTTAGCAAACAACAGAAGTATAACAGAAAAACCACATTGTTGGAGAAGCTCCGTCGAAAACTAGGATCAAAATACAATGAACATGATGTCCGTGATGAAGAGGAGTCATCAGATCAAAGAAGAGCCAAGCTTTTGGGAAATGCAAATGCTTCAAAAAATGAGAGAAAGATTGAACTTGGCTGGTGTGACTTTAATATATGCTCTGAAAAGTACCACCATGTTAGAAATACAAATGGTGGTGGAACAAGGGAAGCGAATGTGAGCAAATATTGGAAAGCAGAAGACATTCTTGAATATGGAAAGGGACTTTTTTCCCTGTAGGTGTATGAAAAAAGGGCATGAATCAGAATTTGAATTTCATTTAAAAGATTTCCAGCAGTCAGCAGTTGATGATTCTGCAACAGTGGAAGTTCTGTACAAAATAACACAAATTAGAATACTTAGATTCTATGTTTATACAAGAAAAAAGCATCCTGTTGTTATTGTAGATTCAAGTGATAAAGGTGTTCTGGAGGGGACTTTTTCTGGATTAACCACTCATGTTGGGAAATCAGTCCTTGGATTAGATTTTCTATCTGCCTCAGCCTCTGTCAGTCCTGAAGGACATGTGCCAACAACATACACAGCATTATGTGCAACACCAACAGCACTGAATGACTCAACACCATCATCTACCATGCAATCAAGTGATTCAAATCTGCAGTCAAGTTTGTTGACAGTTCAAGTAGATAATGAAATAATGTTTTCACTTTGTACTGAAAGTTACACACTTTTGTCATCAGAGGAGTCTCCTTCAGTGACGTGTAATTCCTTACCCAATACTGCAACATCAGAGGCTGGAACTTTATGCATCGATGAAATGGATGATATTGTTGTGTTTGAATCAGTATCTTCTGAATCTGTCCATACATTATCACCCGAGATTCCAGCTCCACAAACAAGTACATTTCAAACTGCACAGGAGCAAGAAAAACTTCCATCGACACTTAGAATACATCAAGGTAACTGTTTTACTGAACTGATAAAGCTGTATCAGAAGGAAGATATGTGTCTTAGCAGTTGCACAGTGAAAAGGGTATTACCCAATGGAGAAGATGAAAGAGGTGAAGGCGTTGGACTTCTCAGAGATATTTTCACCGAATTCTGGGAAAGCTTCTATTCCAAATGTTGTGAGGGTGCTGATATCAAGGTTCCTATCTTGCGACATGATATGGGTGAAGATGATTGAAAATTAGTAGGTAGAATCATATGTGATGGTTGGTCAACCTTGAAATACTTTCCAGTACAACTTGCACAACCTGTACTTGAAGATGCAATATTTGGTATGATTACAGTAAGTCTTACAACAACTTTTCTTGGCTTCATATCACTTTCAGAAAGAACCATCATTCAAGCAGCATTAGATACCTTTGAATTGGTTGATATGAATGACCTGTTGGAGGTTTTGGAATCCCATGAGTGTAAAACGTTGCCAACACCTGCAAACATCCAGTCAATCATTGAGGAAATTGCACACAAGGAAATCTTACAGGAGCCAAAGTTTGTCATTGAAAGTTGGAGAAAAGTGTTTGGAACCAATCTGGAAATAGATCAAAATGAGCTTTGTGACATTTTTAAAGAAAAGCAACCAACAGTGAAGAAAATATTGAATGCTTTGAACTTTCCAGATGTGATGGACTGCAGCCAACAAAGCACAGCTAACTACCTGAAACGTTTTATAAAAGGGTTGGACAAGAAAGGTATGAAAAATTTCTGCGGTTTTGCACAGGTTCCAATCTGATGAGTGAGAAGATCACTGTTGAGTTTACAAGGTTATATGGCTTTGAAAGACGCCCAGTAGCACATACTTGTGGAAGTACTCTAAAAATGCCATCAACTTATGAAACCTTTTTCAGATATGCGAGAAGAATTTGAAAATATCCTATCAAGCAATGTTTGGGAGATGAGTTTTGTTTAATGTGAATCAAAGCATATAGGAAGGATGTTTAGTGTTAGGGTTGTTTCTTAGTACATGCAATATTACTACAGATAATATTATTTGACCTATGACATTGTCAACTGTGAAAAGATCTCTCCATGTAATAAAACCTAGAAAACCTTCAGAATAATGTGCTTAGTAGTCCAGAATGTTTCATTACCATTTTATATCTTCAGAGAAGGGTGACAATAATAATTTTATTTAGAAATGCTGCTGAATATCAACTGATGTAAGAGGAAATTCAAAGATAGATGGGACCATCATTACATTCATTAATCATCATATAATATCAGTATATTATTGTTTTTAATTCTGAAATGTTCATTACAATCTTTACAATTCTTTGTTACTGTTCAGGTATCTTTGTAGTTTTCTTGTTTAATTGTAATATTACAATTTATTGGAATACCTGCTTATTCTGAAGGGAAAACAGAAAATAAAGTTTTGTTCTGAAAAGGTCAGAAAAATAATGCATAATTATGTTCAATTTGTATTATGTGAAACATTGCAATTAAGTTTGTGTAACTGGATAATATATTCAGACACATATAAAACAACTTTGTTACTTACCATTATATTTTTGTTCCATGGTTCTTTTAAAAGCATGACAGTTTAAGGACATTGAAATAAATCTTGGTTCTATATTTCAGGCTTCTGATGATTACATCACAGCATGTACTTTGATTAATAATGAGCTTTATGTTTGTGTCCATAAATTTAGATGATATATAATTTTTTGTATTTTGACAGTCAGAAAGTAAATGAGCTACATTTGTTTCTTTGCGTGAAATGTTCCAATAGAGCACATGCTTCATTTCTTCTCAGGATAAAAGTTAATTTGTTTCTGTCCATCTTAGGATTGAAGTTGTGATTGATAACAGTTTTTTACATCTTCATTATGATTCAGAATTTTCCATACAGGTTTCATGTTTCAATAACTGAAATGGTGTTACATCTTTTATATTAGTTAAAGTTTTAGTGTAAATTAATTCAATTGATTTATAAATAAGTATATTATGTATAGATTGCATAATATAATATTATTTTTAATGAATCTTGTCTCTGGAATAAAAGAATAATGACTCTTGGAAGTCTTTGCTGCTAATTGTCATATTGCAGGACATGTGATAAAAGTCAGTATTACTATTTTGCTTTTACTCCATGATGGAACTGATTATCCACGCTTTATATATGTCGATCAATCATACTACGTTTATGAATAATAGCTTGAATTCTAGTAAAGAGATTTACAATTTACATGTTTAATTCATACATGGGATAAAATTGACCTATTTGGTTTCAGTTTTTAGTGACTTACTTTAGAATATAATATACAAATGGTATTTTCAATCAAGCATTACTGCAAAGATTTTTGTTAAGGAGTTATGTTTTGGCGGAATAAAAATATCATGAGGTCTCTTGTCGATGCATACCTTATCCCCATCCTCATCCAATGATTATGTATGTATACCATGGATTACTATACAGCTGAAATAGATTGTTGAGTTTTATACTCTTCTTCATATCTTGGACTATTGATCCAGTGAAAGTTTATAAAATACGTACGATTAACCATAGTTGTTTTTTTATTTATCTGTATCAAATGAGCATCTTTGCAAGAGAATTTCCATTTGGACACTGACACTATGCAAAGAAATTTTCAACGCATGGAAGTGGTTTTGGCAACATTCAAGCCAAGACAGGAAACTACAATGACGGAGGGAATGTTCTTTATACATTCATTCCAAGTATGCCCAGTACGAAATGTCCTTTTGACTTTAACATCAGCGCAATATAGGTCATACATGGCTGCCAGTAAAACTGATGGATGAAGAACCTGGGAAAACCTCAATAAGAACCATCGACCTATGGGAAGTCACTGGCAAGCTTTCTCACAAATCTACATAGGCTAGTCCCGAGAATCGAACAATAGAGGATAGAGGTAGGATGGCAGAGATAGGTAAAGTTTGGCCCTTTTGACTACACACCCATGTGGGGTCCCTGCTACGAAATAAAGCTTTGCATATGTTGTAATTACAATTCTTTGAGCTTCATTTATGTTTGTTATAGTTGCGTATAATTTAACAATGTAAATTGGCTTAAATGAAGAGTCCGCTACAAGCATTTATGGCTAGCATGCCTGCCGAACAGTGAAGATGCTGCCATTCGATAATGGGCAAATACTTTAAATGAGTGTGGAATATGCTAAATAAAATGACTAACCAAAAAGAGGCAATTGAAATTCAAAAAATTCAAGTTTTGGTTTGGTTTAATGCTTTATAGTACAGCAACAAACATTAGTTACCAATGGCACAACAAAACAGGTTATTTAATTAATTGGAGTAAAGTGCCTCTCTCAAGAGGACGCCACTATAACCAACCAAGGCTGTATGATTCGAACTCGCAGTCCTTCAGTAATGAGTCTGACACGCTAACCTTTGAACCAGTTGCAGTGCTTTACGTATCGTTACTACTGACCATACTATTGTTTTTATACTCCTTATCTCTCTCGCTGTAAATTTGTCATATTTACCATCATAGACGTGGTCTCATACAAATCCGATACGCCCTTTGATTTCCGCCTGTGTCTTGCGACGATGAGAGAGAGAGAGAGATCGGTGTATGCGGGATCCTTTTTTCTCTCGGGGGAACATTGTATATATCGTCCATATCTGGATATTTGTTTCTCGATTAATCTGTCAGTTTTTACCTTCATAGATCCAGGGAAAAATTGAGTTTGATCATGATCAGTCAAGTTAAAAATTTACATGCTAACACGCAAAGAGAGAGAGATCTTAAACCAGTTAAGTATTTACAAATGTTACATTTATAGGTTAATGAGAACTTAAAAACAGAATCAAGCCTACAATTGATTATAAGTAATTATATAAGTGCCACCTAGCCAAGTACGGTCTTCTCGTTTCGACACGCAAGTGCGATAGTTGTATTTAGTATCATGTAACATTGAAACTGCTTCAGTCCTACTAGGCTGCTTAGAATAAGTTTACGTTTGTTTTGCAGGATTCATGTTACTCATTCAGAAATAATTAAAATGCATCGTAAATCCAACCCCATGTGACGAGTCAACATATAAGATAACCAATCGGAGACAACGAGTCCAAAATGAGAAAACCCACCATGCAAAGCACAAATTACCCTGAAATTGCAATAATTTCGCGTTCTAAAAGTGAGACTTATGACAATAGCTAATATCAATTCGTTAACCAGTCCAATGTCACAATTCTAAGCTGAATCTGAAGGTAAAATCTATATGCAATCTCCATATAAAATGTGCAGAAATCCACGGAAGGAACGTTTCTTTA
Organism: Unio pictorum; assembly: GCA_030141615.1. Classification (NCBI taxonomy): domain Eukaryota; kingdom Metazoa; phylum Mollusca; class Bivalvia; order Unionida; family Unionidae; genus Unio; species Unio pictorum. The sequence continues at coordinate 1,763,918 of JARLTB010000019.1, read as the reverse complement.
TTTTACTTTTAATGTATTAGTTACATTGATGGATATCCTCTTTTGTATCCATGTACCATTTATTTTACGGCAGCCCAGCACACTGTGGAAAGATTGCTGAATTTTTATTACTTTAATTGTTAGAGTTTTAAGATTTCAATGGGGCTGCAGAGGTGATCGTGTTTGTATCATACCAACACCATTTTCATTTAAAACTATATTAAATATTTTCCTAAGTTTCGCTATGTTGAAAATGTCGTTTATTAAGGAAAAGCGATGACATGATATAAAAAAAGAAATGCAGGCATTTTGGACATATTAATCATGCAGGACGTTGGGTCAGAACACCTTTTTATATATAAGACCATTACCTGTTGGATGAAGTGTTCAAGTGAGAAACCACATAGCAATATTATTATTTGTTTAGATGGTGTGGCGACAGCACGTAATTATGGCTTCTACGAAGGCCATGCTATCAGATATTAAATCAGGACGATTTGTATTTATTTAGTTTACTAGCAGTGCATGGTAAGAAGTGTTGCTGGAGAAAAGACAATTTAGTGTTGATATGACCATTCATCCAGTAGGAGTAGCGACTAAAAACAACTATCATGATGACTGCATAGAGTTAAATGCCAAAAAAGCAAACTCATTTTCATTTAGCACCCATTAGATCTCAGTACAAGGTATTTTGCAATGTTTCTTGACCACCAGCTGTGGGAGGAGTTAGCAATAAAAACTCAAAGCGGGAAACCTATTGACGGCGGCACATCTTCGCCTAACCTCCATTAATATTAATGCATACAGAGCTAATAAAAATGCGATGTAGCATAATACAGTCAAAACATGATAATTACTAGAATTTACATAAATGATGTTAATAGGAACTTTAATAGGAAAGCAAATATAAACATCTTTATATCGCCTCCCAGAAATAATTCCTTGTTACTAACTGTTTGACACATGCATTGAGGAAGGTTTTTGTGACAAATTAAGATGTATAGAAATTGATAGATCTGCCTTCAACCAAGTCACAGTTGTGGTTAAAGCCAGTTGCGTAAGCGCAAATATAAGTCTATTGCCTCGGTGATAGCTTTCGGTAGATTCCAGTTGTTTTCTTCCATATGGAGACAACAAAGTTCGAATAATTCTTCCTCGCAAGGATATATCGTTTCCTCAGCACATTCCATGCGGCACACTTATATCTCCTCTTCTGAAACATCACACAAATGATCTTCTACATTCTCCATATCTGGCAATAAGTGTGGACTCAGTGGCCTACCCGCTGGAGAGTTGTTTCGGTTTGCTCTTATTCTGTGTGTACTCCAAACCATCCGTCGTCTAATTCATCCTGAAATAAAAACAAGTACGTATTCGTTCTGGCATGGTGATATTGGTACACAGAAAAATATCAGGTAGACATCAATTATAAAAGTTGGAAAAGTCTTCTAAATTGAGCAAACAAAAGCTGTTTAAAAAGAATTCCATGAAGATGCTAAAACAACAAATAAATACGTTAAAATTCCATAAGAAGAATAAGGCAAACGTGTGGAGTATGCATTTTCTATGCCTTTGAATTTGCACAAATTTTATACGAAAGTTTCTAAAACAGATCCTCTTGAATGGAATCATTGGCCTAATAGCAACATCTCTTATGTTGTTAAAGTGCAATTGTCTAATTATGACTATTTAATTAGTATTCCTTTGTATTTTGTGCTGTGTTTGATGTGTTGAGACGAGACTACATGTAATTTGTTTTCAAATCTGGTGAAATATATTCCATACTCAAAGCCAATGTAAATTAAATAATTATATTTTGCTAAATCAGGTGATGCTAACGACAAACGTTATTACATTATTACCACAGAAACATCCATTGTGTGTGTTCTTTATATGTTTGGAACAATTTTGAAATTAGTAACTTTGGCTCCCCCTCCCCCCGAAGAAATTTGTTTATGAAATACATTTATTAAGTTTGATGCTGGGGTAAATTAACGTTATTTAAATATTTGTCTCGAAGTTATAAAATTTTAGGGAAGACGGAGACACATGCATATATACCTACATGTATGTACCTACCTACCTACGCACACACACACATACACACACATACATATACGTACATATACTGTACCTGCAATAACCTCATAGGCAAAATTGTACGAGGTTGATGTCTAGTGCATTCCCTGAGAATAATCCACTATCTCGAAGTACCTTTAGTTCTTCCATCCAAATTTGACAGCACTCTTTTCTAAGTATTCCCTACCATGACTCAATCCTGGTATTAAGAGTACTTTTGCCATAAATAAAAGTTCTATCATTTTCAATATCGAGGTCATCAGATCGTCGAAGGAACTTCTCCATAGCGGTAACTCTGACGTTTTCTGTACCCATATCGCCACGCATAATCGTTGGACATCCTCCATATTCTTCAACAGCATCAAGAAAATATTTTGCAATGACTTTTGGGTCACTGTTAGATCTTCCAGCCTTTAACCAGATAATTTTCCTGGAATATCCATCAATGCAGCCATTTATGCACAATCCATACGGTTTAAATTTGTCATATGAGTCAATGTGCCAGCAGTAGTTTGGGCCTTTGGAGAAGTACTGTCGGCGTCTTAAGCATCGTCTTTGTCTTAATTTAACTCCTTGTGGATCCAGCATCCTAAGCATGAGTCTAATATCTTCTTTGTTCACTTTCAAACCATTTAAAAGGCACTTTTGACACATCCATCTGTATCCATGCATCTGTCCAGATGTTGTTAACTGATATTCAATAAATGAAAGCACAGTCTCTTTAATCAGAATAGCCTTTCCTCCTTGTCAATTTTAGTTCACGCAATTTCCGATTTAGATGACGCACAGAGATCGTCATGTTGTGCTTTATTGATAAAATCATCGTTATTTCGTCATATGTGAAGCCCATATAGAAGTACAGCTCAATTAAATGCCTTGTGTACATCTAAAACATGAACATAAAAAATGAATTTAAAATTAGTAGCCTTTAACCCCATTTCCTACATACGAATATGTAGCTGTCGTTGAACTTTGGTTCTTATTTAGATACGATAAATCGCCTGGTCAGAATTTCTGCTTCCACCAAATGTCACATTAATGACATCATCTTCCACGAAAATAAAAATGAATTAGAATCTAATTTGGGTGAAGTTCCAGTTTCTAATCCGATCATTGAACTCTGGTTCTTACTGAGATACGATATCACTATACTAACTCAACCAGTCAGCTTTTGTGAGGTGTCCTATTGTAACAAATAATCTACACATTTTCTATGTTTTTCGTTCCCTGGAGATTTGCTAAATAGCGAACAATTTGATCTTCATTTAATCGAAAGCGGTTATAAAGCCGAAACAGAAAATACAATGTTTGTTTTAGTATTGCCCATGGATTTAACACAGAAAGGTCAAACAACAAGTGTTTTTCAACCGGTTTAGCAGCAGAGGAGGCGAATCAGACAACATTTTTAAACAAGTTTTCAATGGATTAGGGCTTAAATCAATGAAATCAGTCCAAAAAAAATCAATGAAATCAAAATAAAGAAAGCCTCCATTTGCCAAACGGGAACTGTCCGAAAAACATGATCCTGCAGGGAGTAAAAACTCTTCAACCGAATATTTTATCAAGTCCGATACGATATCGTGTCCTAGGACGAAAATCCTTTCAGGATGAAAGTCTTTACGACTTTACAAACAGACTAATTTGTAGAACCTCCTCTTGTAAATCAATCAGATTATTAGATTGGTCTGTGAGTTTGAAATTAATTCTGGTTAATGAATTATTATGACATCGCATATAGACTGGATTCACCGGGGATTCAATTATTAGAAACCCTGGAGGAGCTGTTGGTGCAAATGAATACAAAATATATCCTTGCTGAGCTTGATTTGATCGTTCTAAATTGATTTGATAGCTTCCTTCGATAACATCACATACTAAATTGAGCGCAATCACCGATGAAATATTCACATTGAACGGAGCAATATGCCTGCCGCCACCATCTGGGTCATTATTGTGTTTGAGGAATTTTATTTCCTGTAATGTTGTTTTTTTCCATTCGTCATGAATTATTTTGAAACCTTCATCGATGGCATCATTGAGAGATTTTTGTAGTTCTGGTACGTTATATTCTGGTAGTTTGAATGTAGAAATATCTTTGACGGGAATTTTATATTCATTTGCAAATAAATCTCTTGTTTCAAGACTACTGTAACCTAATACCTCTTGAATAATTTGTGAATGAAATGTTTCCATGTCATTGATGATTTTGTTACATGTTTCTACAACGCTGATAAATTCATCTCGGGTGAGAGTACCGGAGTTAATGGATATTAACAACAACGAAATATCGTTATTGAACGCTGTGAAGTTTTCGGTGATTTTATCCTGTCGAAGAAGTAAGAATTTTCTTTTTCTTGAAGGGATCTATCGTTTCAAGAAAAAAATTCTATTTGTCATAATCGCTATAACTCTTTACTGGATTATCAGATTTTATCCTGTCTGTGATATAATCAATTTTTTGTGGTTCTGGTAATTTAACGGTTTTCCTCCCGGGTGGTAATTCAGGCCATCCTAGTACGGTTCTAATAGAACTCTGATAGATATCTACGATATAACCAGGCGAGTTTATTTCAATGGCAGATGATAGTGTTGGCTCATGAACTGTTATAGCTATTTTTGATTCTGCTCCAGTAATCGATTTTATTCTAGGTTGCAATTCGTTATTGATTTGTTCAATTTGGTATGATCCGGTTGGTATGGAAACAACGTTCCAGGCTGGGGTACCGTCGTCTTTATTCTTATTTGCAAATACCAGTGAATTATTCGGTTGTTGACCACCAAATGATTTTGACCTAATATTTGGCCAACTGTGGTATACTCGTAATTTTGCTAGTGCGATTTCCTTCACTGGAACCGGAGAGGGGAAATTCACACTGAATTCTGGATTCGTTGATGTTATTGAGATCATGCTTGTTTGTACTGGGTTTGTGTTCTCCACTATTTGTTGAAGTAATTCCATCTGTGTTGTCATTGTTATTATACTGTTGTTGTCGCTCTAATTTTAACACCGCGGAATCGTAAATACCTACCATCGCTGAAAACTCACTCTCTGATATAATTGTATCATCAAGAGATGACGATATCAATGAGGATAATTGCGTGTATGCAGTGGACACAACATGAAATTAAATTATGTAGTCTTGTAGTTTCCGTTGGCTGCATAATGATATTTTTTTTGTTATAATTGAAATTATTCCCGCGATTGTTGTTGCCGCAGAAATGCAAATTGGAACAGCTATCGGGGCCATCATTGTTACCGAGGATAGCATAATACCAGCTCCGGTGATTACACCACTCACAGCGTACACAGTAACATCATTTGCGGTAATTCGCCTGCGATATTTTTTAATTTTCATTGCATACTCCTCAGACAGGGTTTTGAGTCTATTTTGAAATTCTCTGACCTGATCATAACGATATTGCCATGATGAAATCATTTTTATTTTAAAAACGCTAGCGTTTTCAATTACGATTTCAATTGAAACCGTTAGTGAAATTGCTTTGCAATTTTCAACTTAAATCCGCTACGAATTCCAAATACCATGTTGTTGAGACCCTAAGCAAATTTTTATCAGTAGATGTTATTGTGAACTTTTCAGTTGTATCCTTGTCGATGATCGTTGAAATCGTATTGTTGACCCCGGATGAACTGGACGATGAAATATTAAATTGAGTCGTTGTCACTAGTGTCAATCGATAAATACCCTTAACGGTTGCAGTGATATCTAATTTGTTGTTTGTATGTGTCCGCGCAAATGATCCGTGTTGGATCGTGTATACTATATTGTTGGTTCTGTAATGAGGAATTCTTGTTTTTACAATGATTGCTATCATCCTCGAAAAATCATTTTTGATGGCCTCGGTGAAGATTTTCGTCTCATCGAAGGATTTTTTGATATCCGGAAGTTTTAGTTCAATTTTATCCAACGGGCTTCCAATAAATTTATCAATGATATTTCTACGGAATGAGGTAAACTGTTTTCCGTGTTCTACAGTTTTAGATTGAAGTGTTGTTAGTTCCAACACAGAATTTTTCAACTCATCGTTGAGAGTTTTTAATCTATCTGTAATCGTCGAAAAAAGTACACCCGGTTTGAGTTTACCCTGATCGGAAAATAACGCAACGGTGTTCTCGATTGCGTTTTGTTGTTTAATCAAAATATCATCCAGAGAAATATTACTAGTTTTCAATTTACCCTGTTTGTCTTGAAATACAACTATTTCATTCGGGTCAACACTTGTAAAATTTAACGTCTCAGCGATTTCATCTTCAATTATTTTTTTTATATCCTTGATAGAATCAGAGGTTGCAGTGCCATCGGGTTTGGGTTTCAGAGGTCTTCCCCAAATATTAATCATGTTATTGTAAAACTCTTTCTCTCTTTAAAATCGTTTCGATTTCCAGCGACTACTAGAGTATTCATTTACGACAATATGAGGTGGTTTTCCCCTTGGGTTACCCAAGGAGTTAGAAATAGCGTCAAGGACATTTAATACTTCACTGCCGCATATTGGTGGATCATTCATTTGTTGTGTTGGTAGCGTAGAATACCAAGTCTTCATTGGAAATTTTTTTATATAACGCATAAACTCTTTTGGTGGGGCTAATCCATATGAATCAAAATAGACAATCCCACGTGGATCAATAGCGTATGCAACCCAGTGAGTTCCGGGTCCGATGCTGTTATCTAAATTAATAATACCGGTTTCAACGCTGTTTGGTTGATGTGGTAATTGATCTTTCATAAAGACACCTCTGAAATTGTTAATCGCGAGCTTTTTAGCAGCATCCATTAAATCAAAATTGGACATTGGAACCATAGGTTCCTCAATTAATAAACCGTTCCTGGAATTCTCAGGCCTGATCCGTGAACGGATCTCCCGTTTTACCATGAATACGGGGTTCCTGGTAGTCTTAGACCCTTTCCGCTGTACCATGAATACTGGGTTCCTGGTAGTCTTAGACCCTTTCCCTTTTTTTTATAACCCTGACCAGTTGCCTTCTTTAGTGCCATTCCTGCTGCAGTACCAACGGCTCCTAACGCTGCCGCTTTAGCGACCGCTGGGGCTGCTGCTGCAATCAATGCTGGTATTGCAGCTAACAATGGAAATATACCGCCTGTTTTAATCATATTTTTGATAGCAGCCGCAGAAAGATTAATCTGAACACCTTTTTTTGCTACATTTGCATCATTGAAATGTTTTATTTGACGAGTTGTCAGCGATAATTTATTTGCACCACCAGTCATTTGATTAGGTTTCAACTTGATTGTGGTTCCGCATTTTTTAGCCGATTCTGATTGCAATTTTTTGATTTGACCAGGAGTTAACGCAACACTATTAACACTATATGACATATTATACATAATAGATTGATTCTAAATTGTAAAGCGATTCAATGGAAAAATCGTTCAAATATTTTCCACTGGTGCATCAATGATTCTCATTCTTCCTCCAACACCTTCAAGTAGCATTGATTTATCGCTGGAATGACAGCAACTGCTCTATAATTAGCAATAGCACCACGAAGCACATTAGCTCTAAAATGTATATCAACAACAGATTGTCTTGTTAAATCAAGATGTTCCAATGAAAAGTAATAAATCGGATACAGATTCTTAAAATCCAACTGTGATATTTTAGACCAGTATCGACATTTTGATCACGTGCCATAAATGACAACAGACGATGATAAACTCGTGCAATATGATTTTGACTGTAATCAAGTTGTACATCTTTAGATGGTTCCTGCTGGCCGTTTATTCTCAGTGAGACGTCTTTAACACCTAACTGATCAAATATCATATGGCTGAGAGTTGATTGCCAACTCATGTGGTATCCTGTAACGCAATAAATATATGACGTGGGGCAGAAACGCCTTGTTTTGATGCTAGATTCCACGTGAATACCCCGTTGATATTTGATTGCTTCACATCTGTACTTACCATTAGCCAACTTATCAGTGATTTTCCTCCTTGGTCCATAAATGATAGTAATCGTTCTTCTGCGGTGATTGATGGAGTCAACACTGGCATCCACAATGATAGTTTTGTTAATTTGACTTTACCGGCATCAGCATTTGGATTTGCAGCATCTGCTGGAATCCTCCAAATTGCATCATTATCATCACTCTTTCGTACAAGCGATACTGTATGCTTCGCCCCGTAGATAACTTTTTTGACGTTTCTACAGAATCCAAATATGTGATGCAGTGGAATCGCGCATGAAAATAATTTACGCCGCCCTTCCAACATTGAAATACGTGTTGCAGCTCCTAGATTGAAATTAACATCGTTGTTTATAATCATATCCTCGGCATCAATATTAGCATTACCAGCATTATTCTTTGGTCGTCTTACAACAAATTGATTTCCTCCAGCGGTATTTTTATTATCCTTTGCAAACATCATAGAAGGTCCTGCTGATCTTGTATAATCATCAGAATATCTTGCTAGCCCGATTATTGTTGTAGCCACATCAACATCACGATCTATCGACACAATTTATTTTCCATCAATGAAATATCTAGCACTCTCAAATAGCGCCATAATACCATTATTGACAAAACCGACTTGAGTACCAACTGGATACGGTGCTGGTACAGCAGGAGTATCAGCAGCTGTTACAAGTTCTCCTTCTACTTCAATAAACGCTTCAGCGGGTAGAAAATATTTACTGGTATCATGAACTTGAAGTTCAATTCTTGATCGACTATCTGAGTCTATTGCATGATAGGTGTAATATTGATAATCGCGTACAGAATCATCCTTGCGCACTGGGGCATCAATCAAACGCTGGATCAGGTGACTGTTTGAACATTTATTTTATTTATCAAAGTCTAAATCGCGATTTTCCATTTCATCGTCGTAGTTTTTTAAAGCCACTTCCTGCTATCATATTTGCAATATTGCTTTGATCGGGGGTTAAAGCCATCGACGCTAGTTTTTCATCTACTGCGTTATTTATAATTCTACTAACACTTGCAGGCATTTCCGCTGTAGACGGTAACGGTTTCTTTTTTCGTCTAACTAATGATGTTATTTTATTCTTTGCTGCAGAAAATGCCTTTTCGGCAAGATCTCCAACAGCACCAATACCCTTATCACGAATAACATCAATGGCTTTCATTCCTAATTGTTTAGCTAACGGCATCACTTTTGGAGCCATTCTTGAAAATAATCCAAAAATGGTATTACCTAAACCATCTCCGTAATATGCGCTATAAACTGGAAATCGTGAATTAACTACATAGACACTGGCTGGTTTGTAATGATTGTAGTGTATGATCATTCTTATTATAAAAACACTAGTGTTTTCAATTGCTAGCGTTTTATTCAGTCACTATGATACCCATTTTTCGCTAACTCGTCAATGAAATCTCGATATGTTTTGATGTCCATGATACCACCTTGAAATAACCGTCTACAGATATCAGCTGCTTCATTAATTATTTCCGGCTCGGAACCCTCCGATTAGAACATCTAATCGTGATATATCATTGATAACACTATCAGGACATACCCTACTTGTGGTTCCTAATCCACTTCCGCTATAACCAGTTGCTTCATCCAGTTTGTCTGTATCCGTGGTTTGTAAATAATCAAGAGTATCATATTCGATGTATGATGCACTATCTGTCTTAATTTGACTTGTTTTAGTTTTGATTTTGTAAAATATATCAGCCCAATGAGTGAAATTCTTAACAAACTTATGATGTTCTGGTTTCAACATTTTTTTTCTGTCTTCATAAGTCGCAACAACAAGCGCAGGAATTTCTGTTGGATCAGTCTTATCAATTGCTGCTAATCCTTCCTCGGTAAATCTCTCGCATAAATCATCTACTGTTCTTTTTGATTCCATTTGTTTTGTTTGTTCAGTTTTCGCTAACACAGGGAGAAAGGTCTTTCCTTGTTCAGAGATTGTTGACACTACCTCCTTCGTTGCTGTGGTTACTGGTTTAAACAACTCTTCAGACTCCAAAGCAAAATCAGTTTGTAAACTCTGTCGTTGTTGCAGTTTATTCCTTACAGAGTCACGAATTGGTATAAATCTCTTAATTGCATCTAATCGTTCACGAGCCAATTGGGTTGTTAATGCTTCATTGACCATTATTTGAAATCAAAAACAATTTTTCAATGTAAAACAACTTTCCCCATCGATGATTAACTAATCGGAACCATCCATAACGGTCCAATTTTGTATTCAGTGTGAAATATTTTTTTTTCTTCAGTGTAAAATATTTTTATTTTTTATTCAGTGTGAAATATTTTTATTTTTTATTCACTGTTTTGCCTGTTTTCCACTGATGTTTTGTGCCATTTTGGTGGTTTTTTGTGCCATTTTGGTGGTTTTTTTGTGCCATTTTGGTGGTAATCTCTTTGAGATTTTACGGTCAAGTAGTCGATTTTGCATGTGATTTTCCGTAGAGAAAAGCTGTTAGGATTGATTTTCAATGATTTTTAGCCATTGTTCATCAATTTTTGCCTGTTTTTATCGATTTTTGGTCATTTTTCACTGATTTTTATCAAAAAACCTCGTAGGGTAAAGTAGTCGATTTTGCATGTGATTTTCCGTAGAGAAAAGCTGTTAGAATTCATTCAGTGTTTGAAATATTTTTATTTCTATTCAGTGTGTGTGAAATATTTTCACTGATTTTGTCATTTTCAATCAAAAAGTGCTAAAAAAATGAGGGTCGATTTCAATCAAAAAATGATAAAGGGGTCAATGATAAATGGTCGGGCAATCGAAATTGTTCATTTTCTTGAATTAACGCCCGTAGGTTTCTAATTTTAGAATTAACCTCCTTTTTCAATTCATATTCGTTACCTAATTCTTTTCGGATTCGTTCTACGATAGTATACAACGGAACAAACACACTGATGTCACTGGAAAATGCAAGAGAGTCTCTAATAGAATTCTGAATTTTTTTGATGAGTGCATATTTCTTGGGCAGCATGTATTTGTTAGTGTTAACCCCGTATTCTATATCCTAAAAATCCGACTTGATTTGATCAGGATTTAACCCATCTGATAGTTCAATATCATGACTTTTCAATTTTAAAATTTCAACTATGATGCTATTCATGTTTTTAGAATTCATTATTCTATAACAATGACATATCTCTAATTGAAAAATATGACGCATTAGACATAACTGAATTGAATGTTTTGTCCTGTCTCTTTTGAAATCGCAGATCGATAAATCCACTCTGCAACGAATTGAACAGAAGATGAACAAATACCGAAGTGCCTACCGGCGCTAGTTATTGATTGAAATATTTTTTCTTCGTTAGTTGTTGTATTCAAAGATTTCACAGGTCTCTTCCCAACTGTTTTGCATTTTCCAGTCTTTCCTCGTTTCAAATTTTCACTCTGTGTTATCGCTTGCAGATTTGATAAAGGATTGTTCTTTGAATTAGAATCAATGTGATCAATAACAAAACCATCTTTGATCAATCCACGGAAACATTCATACACGAAACGATGATTGTAATATTTTTTCTTTCCCCCAACAGTAAACATCAAATACCCTTGATTACTCACAAAACCGACCGGTTTTTTCAATCTACGGTTTCTTACGATACCATCACTGGATGCTTCATAATTTGTAATCACTGGGTGCGGTTTGAATTCTTGGTTCATTATATACTATACTATTTGTCTAATTCATTGCTTGGTTTAATAATGAATCTTTCAATGTAGTCTTGAGGGGTTCTTATGATTTTATCCTTGTCAGTGTCAGTGTCAGGGTCATAATTTCTGATTGATTTTCCATTTTTTATTCTGTTATCATAATAACGCTTCAATTCCCTGTATCGCTTTCCACCATAACTGAGACATAACTGCGATTTTCCCCTGACCCCAACCCCACATCGAATACAGGGTAACGGACCAAGGCTTCCACGTCGAAAACATTGCATATGATACCCACAGAACTCATTTCTGCATGATTTGTTACACGGGGTTACTGATCCAATCATAAGCCATTTGCAGTGATTCATTATACATAAATCTTTCATTTAAATGCTTGTTTTAAATATAGTATGAAGGAGTTAAGGAGATAGCCTTCGAAAAATGCTCAATTCAATACTGATAAGGAGTTTAAGAGATTATTGAAAATTAATCCTAAATTTAATCTCGATAGACCCAAAAAACGTCCAATAGACGGAAATATGAAGGAGTTTAAGAGATTATTAAAAATTAATCCTAAATTTAATCTCGATAAACCCAAAAAAACGTAAGAAAATTAATCTCAAACGTCCAAGAGACGGAAACATGAAGGAGTTTAAGAGATTATTGAAAATTAATCCTAAATTTAATCTCGATAAACCCAAAAAACGTTTAATAGACAGAAACATGAAGAAGAGTAAGAGATTATTGAAAATTAATCCTAAATTTAATCGCGATAGACCCAAAAAACGTAACAAGAGATTACCCTGGAAAGATGCTCAATCCAATCTTGATATAGTTTCTAATACACCAAAGAATAAAATTCTTGATAAAGCCATGATTAGTAAAATCAGAGACTGTTTTAATGAATTCAAGCGTGATGGAGCATCTTATTGTTGGTCAACATTTCGAATTGATGGTGTTGTTGACGCTACCATGAATGATGAAAAAGCAGCAGTGATAATTTCACGTGTTGGGGAAAAAATACATTTTTTTCGAATAAAATTCCTTATCCGTGATGATGGAAAATGGATTATTAGGGATAAATTTGAACCCATTCTCAGGGACAAAAAAACTGTCACCGTGAATCAGGATTCCAAACCAGGAATTTTGACCGGAATTGATAAACCATACTACGAAAGATCTTATCCTGTCACAGCAGTTGTTTACGGGATATATCCGCTCAATGAAAAACCTGATATTGCAAAACTAGCACCCATGAAATATTCGACAGGGCTCAATTGTGTAGCAGAACGAATAATGGAACACTTCACAAATGCATCCCGGGGAAATAAACTAACTGATCTAAGACGAAAAAAAATAACCGAGTGGGAATTAACGGTAAAAGAGAATGGGGCAACAATTCAGGATATAATTAAATTAGAAAAATCATTAAGATTTCCAATATCAGTAACGACAATCACCGGTGAAGTATTATACGAATCGAAATATAAATCACAGGGAGCTCCAATTGAAATTATTGATCATAACGAACACGCGTGGTCATCTGCAGTAACAATTTTCCCACGGGATAGAACCGTAAAATATATCCCCCCAACAGAAGAGTTTTTTCAGAGCAGAAATTATTTGATGCTATTTACAATTTGAGTAAAAACGATCCTGTGTCAATGTGGCTTTTTCATAGTACTTCATACGAGGAATGCAAATTTGATCAGTTTGTAAGACCCAACGGAGAATTGTACCGTACTGAAGAACTACATAATCAAATGAAAAAACTAGCTAGTGAGTTTTCACTGGAAGGGGAAGACAACGATCAATTATTAGCAAACTGTTTTACACTACCATCAATTGCAGCACATTTTGCTAGAAAGAAAACGCGTGGAAACAAACCCGAAGTGAGTTTTTATCAGATTTCAGATTGTCCTGTCTTGAATACAGCCATGGAGGGTTATGGAATACAAAATACGACCCTGAAACCGTTATTTCCGTTGATATGATTGCGTGTTATCCAGGAAGTTTTCTCGGGTATGGAGAATGCGAGAAATATTTTAAACGATTTGGACACCCCACACATCAAATGACCTTTGTTGCGATTAATGGACCACTGCCTGATTTTGATTTAACCGGATTCGCTCGTGTAGTATCATTTGAAATGGCTACAGGACTTCATCCGTGTAGTTATCTTTGGATTGGTAAACACATGTCTGAAAAACACTGGATGACAATAGTGTTATTACGGTATATGCTTGATTGTAAGATGTTAAAATCATTAATTGTCAGTGAAGCAATTATATCCTATCGAGCACAGAAATCAGTCTGGTTACCCCAACCTGATCTAGAAAAAATAATTAGCGAACAGCGAAAACTGTTTCCTGATTTTAATGAACAACAAATCATGGATTGGTCCAAACAGTTATTTGAAATCAGAAACAATGAAGCAAAAGATCTCAGTAGAAGAATACTCGGTAAATTCACTCAAGGTGGTAAATACGATAATACAAGATATTCTTCACGATTGATTATATACAATGCTGAATACGATTTAGTAATCGCGGATTTAACAAATAGGGGCCTATATGTCAATCGTAAAGACGCATTTCTGTCCGATGGAACCAAATTGGGTACAATTGTTACTTACAATGATGGATACAATCCGCAGTCACACATCTGAGAGCTTCTATGCTCGGTTATGCTTCTATCAATTTATTTTCAATGATAAATAGATTTCCTAACACCGCAGTTAGAGTTGCCACTGACTCATTTTACATAAATAGCAAAATGGCTGATTTTAAGGCTACTGACAACGAGAATTGGGGGTCATGGAGAATTAGAAAGGAAATGCTTCATGATTATATTCAATCAGCAGATGTTACAATTGAAAATAATTATTTAGAAAGCAATCAGTGTTCAGAATTTTCTAATGCACCACCGATTTCTGATCCAATATGCCGGTATAAAACAGTTTATTTAAACGGTTGTGGTGGGTCAGGAAAAACAACCCGGGCAATTGAGTTATTTCGCGTTTCCAATCCAAACATGATTGTACTAACACCAACACACAGACTTGCAAGAGAAATGATACAGAGAGGGGTAAATGCCTGTACCTATCATAGTTTCTTTAGATGGAAGAGGGATAAATGGACTCCTGAGCGTATGGGAGAGAAATTTATTCCTGAAATTATCATTTGGGATGAAATAGACACAGTGTCAGAAGATGTATTAAAAATATTTCTTGAGTGGTTGTTATTGAAAACTACAAAAATCGTCATGTGCGGTGATTACAGCCAACAACCACCATTTGTCGGTGCATCCCCCCATGAATGGCTAAAGGGTTTTGTAGACTATCATGAAGAAATTGATACCGATCATAGATCACTTGATAATGAATTAAAAGAATTTAAGAAACTAATTAGATTACAACCGGATAGAATCCAGTGTGAAATAGCCCGTGAAATAATTTCGGAAACTCCAATGAATGAGTTTTGGGAAGCATGGAGACCAAATGATTTGATAATTGCAAGTAGAAAAATAGTCAGGGACACACTTCAGATGAAATTATTTGAATTGCATAAACAAAAATTTGCAACACTTCCAGTGCCTCTTTGTTATAGGCCATCTGATACACGAAAACAGAATATAGAAGTTGATATTCCAGGAAAAAGTGAGAAACAGAATTTAGTATTAAATGATATTGTACTGGTTGATATCAATGTCGTTGAAGATGCATTGCGTGCTAATAAATCCCCATGGACGCTAGGATACGCAGCAACAATACATTCCTCACAAGGATTGACTATATCGGATTCAATTGTTTGGATGGTAGATAATCGCATCGAATGGTCAAATTTAGTCTATCTTGCAGTATCCAGAGTACGAAAAATAAATCAACTTCGAAGAATTGTCGTTGGCGAAGCCAGTGACGATGATGACACCACAATGGATGATATTGATGTTAAAATTATTGATAAAAAACTCTCCGGTTACAAAAAACAAGACAAAAAAAAAACAACGAGAATTTGATATTGATGCTGAATTAATAATCACTTTGAAGAAACAACAGAATAATCACTGCGCAAGTTGCAATTGTATAATGCGTTGGCAATATTCGGATAAGGATCCTCGCCAATTTACCGTTGACAGAAAAAATAACAATCTCGGTCATGTCAGAAACAATGTGATGTTGACTTGTCTTGAGTGCAATAGACGCAACGGTGTTAGTTAAGACCATGGGGTGGCAATTGAGTATCGTCAGGAATCACTTGTAATTGTTGTCTAGTAAAACCCCGCTGAGGGGCAGTTGAATCCAGTTTATAGACTGGAGGTCTACCCGTAGATCGTGTTAAACTAGATATCTTGTGTGCAGTAACACTCCATATAGGATCAGTAGCCCTTTTTCTGCCCCCTTCAAGCTCTCCTGGTTCGTATAAATACCTCACAATGATATTAATACCAAGAATTGGTTCTTTGAAATCTTTTTGTGAAATTCTTCGAATTTCCATTTCAGGTATTGACTTCTTTTTAATCGCGTTGATAGGTTTCATGTTGATTGTTCTAGTAATCTCGTTATTCAGTGCAGTAATCACAGATGGTAATCTTTTAATCCATTCACGGGACCTTTTTTCTTGGATGAATTCTTTTGCGTATTGATATCCAAATAACCGCTCAGCAAGGGTTTTATTAAACCTTTCTACAATTGCCTGATCACGATGTAGCGCAGTATGCCCCCGTCTGATAGTGACATTGTGATATTTCATTGTAGATAACACTGCACCCTGAAATTTCTTGCCAGGATCAATTTGTAATAGATTTGGCCAGTGCAGAGGACCACTTCGATAAATCCTTTCAAATGCAGAAGCCACTTCAGGTGATGATTTTGTTTTTAACGGTTCTGCTTCTTTGTATCGACTTGCAATATCAACTACGGTTAACGCGTATTTGTAACCGTGGTCATGTGGCAAAAATAATATATCAGCCTGATGAACTTCATTGGGTCCGGTTACATCAAAATGCCAGACATTAATTTGTTTAGGCGGTGGTAGGTAAATTTGCCATAGTGCCTGTTTAGATAACCAATGAGCCGCAGTGGTTTTTTTCACTTTTGCAGCGCTAGCGAGTTTATGGATTGCTGATTTACCCCTCCAGTATCCTCTTGGGGAATAATAAATAGATTCCATGTTGTTATTAATTACCAGCACCTAAGATCAATTTACTTTTCATAGCCGATTTTATCAAAAATGAAGCCAATTTTTCTTTGAAGGATTTATCAGGAATGGCATTCAACGCATGAATTAATTTCACATCTGCTAGATGCCTGTGTTGCAAATTGCTGCTTTTATAAGCAACATCATGAAGGTGACAGGCCTTATCAATAGCATTTATCGGATACTCGCCGGGTCGGGGCTGATTTTGATCATCAAGTCTGATATCTAATCGTGTTCCGGGGCCACAGTAGCTATATCCTGGAAGGTGCTTTTCTCCGGGGTATTTTGCCCATGGGGTTCCAGGGAATTTTGCCAATTTGGCAGCGATATCACCTCCTCGTTTTTTTTAAAGGTCCCTTGGGTTTAGAAACAAATCTAAATTTCTTTGTACTACATTGTACGCATTTACCAGAAAGCGCTGATCGGTTATTTTTAGTTGTAATCGTCGTCAAGTCATTTGTGCCAGTACGCCCCTTACACTTCACACAATATAGATCCATAATTTATATATAACGGCATGAATGTAATTGATTATTCAGCTACCCGACAACGGGAACCTATTAAACACCATGAAATGTTACCGAATTCAATTAGAATGATTATAATCGGACCATCCGGATGTGGCAAAACACAACTGTTACTTAATTTAATAACAAGATGGATGAAATGGAACAAATTGTATTTAATAGCCCCGAGTGTAGACGATCAGCAATGCTATGAAGTGCTCAAGGATTTTAACGAGAAAGCAAAAGAATTTGAAATCGACGATGATTTTATTGAATTTATTACTGATATTGATGAAGCCCCTTCCGTGGAAGACATCGATGGAAGTATTAACAATTTAGTCGTGTATGACGATATCATGTTAGATAATCAAAAAAATCCTGCTGGAATCTTTTCCCGAGGCAGGCACAAAAACACGGACGTGATATATGTCACTCAACGGTACACACAAATACCAAAAGTGATTCGCGATAATTGTAATGTGTTGTGTGTGTTTAATGGAGTTGATACACATACGTTACGAAATATTCATCAGACCTGGTGCTGCGGTGATATGGATCATAATCGATTTAGAAATTTTTTTAGTCACGCTCAGTCAAAACCACACGGATTTGTAACGATAAATTTAGCAGACCCTAGGACACGATATCGTATCGGACTTGATAAAATATTCGGTTGAATAGTTTTTACTCCCTGCAGGATCATGTTTTTCGGACAGTTCCCGTTTGGCAAATGGAGGCTTTCTTTATTTTGATTTCATTGATTTTTTTTGACTGATTTCATTGATTTAAGCCCTAATCCATTGAAAACTTGTTTAAAAATGTTGTCTGATTCGCCTCTTTTTTGCCTGTTTCATTGTTTTAAGCCCTAATCCATTGAAAACATGTTTAAAAATGTTGTCTGATTCGCCTCCTCTGCTGATGGTTTTGAAAAGGTTTATCGCAGTAGAAAGTTCAGTGATTTAAGTTATATGCAGTGGCGTAGCGAGGATATTTGGCGCCCAGGGCAATACACCCAAATTTGCGGCCCTGTTGCGCAGTTACGTTGATACCTTGGGCCCATTTTGCGCCCCCTAGCCATTGGGTCCCGGGGCCTATGCCTCTCCTGCCCCTCCACCATCCCCACCCCCCGGTCGCTACGCCACTTCTTATATATAGCTATTTCCAAAACATGCCACGTAACCTAAACCGATTTGTGGTCAGGGTGCATATAAATCAGTACCTAACATAAGTAAAATAGTCTTGGTGCATTGAAGTTCTACTTATTTTACTTGATTTCATACAAATAAGCGATAAAATGAAGGAAACGTGTATGGAACTTAACTAGTGTAATATGACAGTGCCACCTAGATTGTGTGCTATATGCATGCGTGTGTGAGTGTTTTCTTTTTCTGCAGATTATATTTATTATCTCTAGATTATCAGAAATGTTAGATTGTAAGGTGACCTTTGGATGGTTCTCTGACCCAGTAGTCAACCTATTACGAGGGTAAAATATTATTTTTAAAAAAGTAAATAAATAGTGGAAAGATATCTATAGAAACCATTTGTGAAACAGTTTATCAAAGTTACTTTTCCAGGACCTTTAAATAACATCACATCAACTTTACAGGACGTGGATAAGTCCTGTTTCTTTCTTAACTTACTATAATGATCAACCCCAATCCATTGTTCTCCAGTCTTGTACATCTCACACAAATAAAGTACATCTGCTAAGCAGTGCTCCTTCTTTATAATGTTCTATATCTGAGCCTTAAAAGTGACTAGTATTTTAAATCAGTTAACATTATTCCTAGGAACGTTTTCATTTATGGGCGTAGCGACCTTTAGCCATAACGTCATAACGTCACATTTGTACAGTTTTTCGCATGAACTAAAGAAACTAAAGATCTGAAGAAATAATGTCAAAACGTATTTTCTGCAGGAGTCGGGGGTGGGTGGGGTGGGGTTAGGTGGTAATTTATATCCGATTTAAAATGATTTAACACCGTTTGGGTTTCGTGGATCACACAAATGTCTTAAACCGAAAACGAGATGCAAATAGGTGTATACACAAATTGTTAAACCATATTTTAGTTACATTACAAAATGTCTTGCAGCAAGCCTATAAATTGTGACCAAAACGTTATCCTCAAAATATTAGCACAAGCTCCGTCGCTTTTGTTTCTCTGTATTAATGACTTGAACAATATAGGTTGTGTAACGGTGCGATGTTCTGACTTGCGCAATAAACCGAATGCATTTGTCACATAAAGTATCACGCTTCGTCACTTTCGTGATAATGAGTTTCATTTTATTGATAAAAAATGTCACTTATGAATTAAACATGTACAGATACCGCAATTACTTACTTCAGATGCTGTACTTTTCTCAAACGTCCCTCCTTCCTTTAGCAAAAATCAAAGTGAGGCTTGCGCATGACAAATCCCTAAACAGAGATCTCGGATTAGTAAACCGAGACCTCGGATTAGTAAACCGAGATCTCGGATTAGTAAACCGAGATCTCAAATTAGTAAACTGAGATCTCGGATTAGTAAAATGAGATCTCGGATTACTAAATATAGATCTCGGATTAGTACATCGAAATATCGGAATATTAAATCAAGCATACTTGGACATTTTCGTCTCTATGCCATCTCTTTATGAATTGATTGCGGTAAAATTAAATACCAATAACTAATTGATTAAGCCGAATACTCCTGATCTAATTTAAAAACAAAGACATCGTAGTGTAGACTTTTTTTGTATTAACAAAGACAAGTAATCTCTAGATCTTTTAAGCCAAACAAGGGTTCCCTATGATCGAACCTGAATCCTAAATTCGCATAATATTAACAAGCCTTATAGAGAACTTAAGGTTTGGCTTACTTAATACAGCAAAGCATATTTTCTTATCTATTCTCGTGACTTTACGAAGTAGTATTTCATTTTATTTGTAATAAACGCCCTTATAATCTAATTTACAGTTACAACTTACCTCAGATGCTTCAATATTTCGCCTCCATCCTTTCGCAGTATATCCACAATAAACACATCCAGTCAAAACGAGGCCACAAGATGAGAAATTCTTCAATTTAAATCTATATAGTAAAACGAGATCTCGAATTAGTAAATCGAGATCTCGGATTAGTAAACGGAGATCTCGGATTACTAAATCGAGATCTTGGATTACTAAACCGAGATCTCGGATTAGTAAACCGTGATGTCGGATTACTAAATCGAGATCTCGGATTAGTAAATCGAGATCTCGGATTACTAAACCGAGATCTCGGATTAGTAAACCGTGATCTCGGATTACTAAATCGAGATCTCGGATTACTAAACCGATATCTCGGATTAGTAAATCGTAATCTCGGATTACTAAACCGAGATCTCGGATTAGTAAATCGAGATCTCGGATTACTAAACCGAGATCTCGGATTACTAAATCGAGATCTCGGATTACTAAACCGTGATCTCGGATTACTAAATCGAGATCTCGGATTACTAAACCGAGATCTCGGATTAGTAAATCGAGATCTCGGATTAGTAAACCGAGATCTCGGATTAGTAAACCGAGATCTCGGATTAGTAAACCGTGATCTCGGATTACTAAATTGAGATCTCGTATTACTAAACCGAGATCTCGGATTAGTAAATCGAGATCTCGGATTACAAAATATGTGAAGTGTGTCCCTTCACGTGCTCCGTACATAATAGCTGTACATAATAGAGACATAATAGCCGCACAACCTGGATGGACGTTTTTATTAGGAACATGGTCAAACGATGGCACAACATTGATTATAAAAGTTTAAAAAGACAACTTAACTATTATGTACCTTATCTATAATGGATATGTGTTCAACGTTATTGAGGACCATGCTGATCGATTGGTTTTTGAATGCCAGGAAGCTAGTAAAGAAGCCTATTTATCATTCCGAAACATAAGGAGGGAGAACCAAGGTTTATATGAAATAAGTGAAAGTTTGTACGACATGGTGTCCGATCAATTTGGTAAAGAAGAAGGCAAATGGTTTCTCCAGATAAACGTTTTCGGTAACCAAGTAAACATCAGTGAATTGCATGATGTTAAGGTTAACGCAGATCTGTCGCATTTTTTGAGTTCTATTATAAAATGAGATATATTTCACAATAAAACATGTAACTGTCTATAGTAAATTTAACCTAGGGTTGAGAGGTTAAGGATTCCCTTCCAAGTACAAATGTCAAAATTCACATTTTAAGATATATCAACTATAATGTACATTGGTAACACTTATTTAGCACGTTGTTGTGTGAAAATCGACTATAGGAGAGACGCCTTGTAGTCTAAACTTCAGTTAACCAAAACTAGGTTTCTGTGTTTGAAAATACTGGATTGTTAGATCTGCGTAGATCCATAGTTACAGCTTGTAGCTATGCATGATCACATAGAAGCGTAATACTCTTAGATATTGTATTATGTATATCTTTGACGCAATTTCATATAGTTTCATATTTGAAGCAAAAATACAAAATAATTACCTAAAAGAACAAACCGGTTCGCAACTATCTTAGTTTGACGAAGAATAAAACAAGTGGCAAAACAATACGTGGTGAGGACCTTACAGTAAATCCAAAGCGCTATAGAGACGTTACATTCAAATATTAGAGGAAGACGAAGCTTGTAGGATGCCAAAACACATGGTAGATAAAACGAGTTTAAAATTAAATCAAAGTTTAAGCTAAATCAACACTTAATACATGCCCGTATATAGGTCTAGTCTTAACACTTTACACTCCAAATCTATTTGATGCTTTAATGTCAGTGACATAATTGCTTAGGGCTTTTGATAAATAAGGTTTAAAATGAAAATGCGGGAAAGAAGCAGCTATGATTGGGAATCTTAATATAGTTCAAATATGTATTATATCGATGATATATACACTTTTGTCAGGATCATTTTCGGCGCAATATCATAATCTGTTGCAGTGCATTGTTAATTGAATTTTACCTTGGGATTCTTTTATGACCTTGTCGAGGTTTATTTTTTAACCTAGTACATCGATTTCTAAGACATTACCATTGCTTCATTTTGCTGCATTCGAGAATACTAAATGAATATACAGATGCCTCCTTATATTTGAATTCTTGTTGTTAGTAATTCTAGTATTGCCTTTGCGATTCAAATTATTATATAATTGGTCTATGCTGGATAGTTTTAAAACGTTATATCAATAAGTAATGCATTTTTATAGTCCAATGACTTTACAGCACGTTATCAGCGATTAACTACATATAAATAATAGTATTACCAGTGAACCTTAAACATGCTATAAACATGTTGACAAAATGTGTACAAACAGCGAGGCTTTACTGTTTTGAACCACATATTACTTTAAGGCATCTATTGCGTGCAATGTGTGATCAACAGCACATACTAGAGCGTTGTTAAATTATTAACAAGTGTATGTTATATCGTTTCAATATATTTAAATATTATTTAGTACAAAAATATATTTTAGTCTAAAATTGAATACGTAGGATTTCTTGGTTGTAGTTAGTATTTATATTCCATGACGGGTATATACATATATATATATATATATATATATATATATATATATATATATATATATATATATATATATATATTTATATATATATATACAATATATGTTCACGGTCGCAAGTCGGTATCCTCTAACCAAGTTACAATATCCTATAGCAGTAACGGTCCTTTCATCATGATCGTCCGGAAATGACATCATTCGATTTATCACAGAAGTACATATATATTCTCCTTATTTATTTTTCTGATGTAATAAAGATATAACGAGAGCGGTGAAGCAAACTAAAGCGCGCGAAGAACGCATATTGCGACTTTGGAATATTATGAAATCTTATTCTAGGAGATCGAAAATCATGCTTACACCTAATATGTATTTGACCGGTTTGTTTTATAAAATGAACTTTGAGAAAGTAACGTTGATTGATAACTATAGAATGTTCGGTTCAATGTACTGTACATTTTTTGCCAAGCTCGCGCTCGTTTGTGTGAGTGTGCTATTTGTTTGAACCTAGTTTGTCAGAACTTCTTTGTGATAACATTGACATTGAGGCAAACGGAATATGTTTCATTAATGCCAATAAATGTGACATAATCCTGTGATATTAATATGTCTTTTAATTAATTTACAGATACAAGTTCCTAAGATGGTTCAATCAAAAATCAAACAAATCCTTTACATTTACCAAATATTGGTAGCTGATGTAATTATGTTTTTGGACCAACGTTTGGGACAACCACAAAATCCTATAAACCTATGAGTCAAACATGTCATCTAATTACACAATTTTGTTAATGTAATTTTTAATAGCTAAGACAAAGGTAGATACGTACTGTTTGATATTCCCGTCTTGGGGAATATGTACATAATATAAATTATATATTTGCAACATTTCAGCCGAGAGCAGAGCTGTCTCTAATAGGTTGAATGTTGACGTTGTACAAGTAAGTTTAGAAGTAATGCACTATAGTCAACCAATTAGTGAACCAATAGCGCCTTCTGTAATATCAAGTTCAACAGAGATTCCAAACACATTATGTGAGTATCAGGTTAATAATTATAAATAGTATATTATATGTTTACATCTATTGCGGATCCAGTACTTATTCCCATTCGAAATTAGAAGGGTGTTTTGGAACTATTGCAGCTCATGTTATTACAGAATACAGCATAACGAATATGTTTGCAATATAGTTTTAGTGTATTGCACATGTATCTAAACGAAATAGTTGCGTATGTGATTTGTGTGATTTAGATTTATAACAATTTGTTTACTCACGTCGCAACGGTGTATTCAGTGTGAGAGTTGAAAGTGATGTCTTGCACTGGGATATCGTGCAATATACATGTAGTACCAGTCCGACCAGTCATAACACTAACCTCGTAATGCTGAGAGCCTTGCGAGACAGCTGTTAGTACCGTTTTTAGATGCAAAATAATGTTGCAACATGTGCACAAGTAATGAGGGCAGTACAAACATGTCGATATTGTAGCATATTTACGACTGTAACATTTAAGTCAAATATAATCTTAAATACTATGATATAATTTGTATTATCTTATGGATTATCATTCTTCCATTGTACAATCCTTTTTAGTTATAATGTTATAGTTTGCTTTACTAACGAATTGATGTCGATACGTCGGATGTTACAAGAACATGTATGCATTTCCGGAACGAGATTGTTTTTTGACGAAGGTCATGTGTTGTGAGTCTGGATTGTAAATGTGACTATACGGACTGGTACAGGTCCACATGAAGGACGGATCATGTTTGTTAATCAGCAGAAATACCTTTAGGAAGCGTAATCCTAAGATTTATATTATGAGAATGCGTCAATGGTGGATGTGTGTACTTTACTTTCTTATCACAATGATGACAATGATGACAATGGGTGAGGGTTGAAGGAATTTAGTGACACATTTAACATGATGGCTCTATGCGGCGCATTTTAATCTATTCTAGAAGAACAATCACGCCAATGAATCATTACCTCGGACAATCACGGACGTATCTGTTTCTGCACACCTAGTTATGTTTTCCATTTATAGACAGTGTTTGCTAGATAACATTAGCACTTTTGGTCCAGTTTGTAACTCTGACATGTTCAAAACATTTGTCAAACACCATTTGATCCGAGTACTCATTTATTCATCATAATTGTAGCGATTTACAGCTTATCGAACCATTCTAGAGTTGATATTTTCTTTTTAATGTTATTGTATCAGCAACGAATAAGTTATATTATTAGATATGCAAAAGGTCATATTTATCGCAGTTTAGACATATATTATGAACTAAATTGAATAGCCTTAACTTTAAGATAAATGTATTAAAATGATTATAATGGGCCGATAATTGTTTTTCTTTTACCAGTACATTCCGCATACAGAAGTACGTTTCTCAAGGATATCTGATAAATATTTCTAATTATAAATGAGCTATAGATTCTGATAACTTTATAATTATTGGCTCTGAACGAAACCAAAAAAAAAGTTATGATTCGGTGAGTATCCATAATATCTACAATGCTTGTTTAATTACAGGCAATGTTTCATTTGAACTTGACGTCGAAGTGTTGGACGCAATAGCTGGAAAAACTTTGTTAGTGAAAACATGGACAGAGAACCATCAACTTAAGTCCATCACTGTATTAGAAGGAAACACTCTCCGTTTAACTGCGTTCATGTTTAGAACAAATTTCATAATTTCAAAGGACCAGAAAGGTGTCATTCTACTGAAGTACATCCATGTTACAAGGACAGCGTTTTTGATATTAGAAAACGTTAGCAAGGAAGATGCGACCAAATACACTGTGGATGAAATCGTAGCTGACAACTGCTCAAACCTTTTAGGGACAAAAAGTGGCAAATGGAAGTTTCTGATGAACGTTATAGGTATGTGCGTTAACATATGTTAATTATTGACATCACAAACAACTTAGATGTGTACTAATGTATAAACATTTTTTTCATTTCATATGCCTTATTTTGTCAACAAACTGCTTGCATAGTACTATTATTATTATTGTGACAATTAGTATTATGACTATTAATATTATGATTATTATTATTATGACTAATATTATTATGAATATTATTAGTATTATGACAATTATTATTAGTATGACTAATATTATTATGACTATATTATTATTATAGTATTATTATTATTATTATTATTATTATTATTATTATTATTATTATTATTTGCATGACAATTATTATTATTATTATTATGAATACTGTCAGTGCTGATATAAATATTCAGTGTTGAGGTAAGCAATAGAGGGTTGAATTAGTAAATATAAAGATATTGGTTAATAATAACAAACACCTATTACAGAAAATGACTATCTAATTGAACAATAAAGCGATTGTACATAGAGGCGGATAATAAAAGGTAAGACATCGACGGCCATGATGCTTTTATATTCTTTTAAATTGTCCACCTCAGAAACATCCATAGAAAAATGTCTGAGTATCTATTGCAAGTTTGAAATTGAAAAAGACTAAAACAAACACGGATGTACTGTATCAAAGCGTAGCTGTCTGCTTATCTAGAATTTGGGAAACCAAAAAGAGATTGTATCGATTCCATTCAAATGTGCTCGCCATAAAGAAAGTTTAATAGACATCACCTCAATAGATAACACAATAAACGCAGGCTGCCAAAATGCAAATATTGCATAAGAAGTCAGGTAGGTCAATTGTTTTAACTATAATTGTGAATGAAATATATAAGGAATAGACTGTAAGTCACACATACAAAGAGAGAACTGAAGTGTGTGATTTATTGCATGGTTTAAAGCAGCTGGCAAACGCTTTTATAGGACATCAAAGAGGATTCAAATCTATATCAAAATTCAGCATTCAGATCTATGATTGGGATGGCCAAAACTAAATCTTAAAGTGGAGTGTTTTATGCGAAATAATATCAGGATAATTCATTGATTTTGCCATTTTTACAAAGGCCAGAACACACGGATTTGCAAACTGTGTTCGAACGATTACGACACTAAATAACTTGAAGAATGAAAGATACCAACGTTAGCAGGGACACTCATAAAGGAAGATCATAAAAAGCAAATAACAATTGGTCCTAATTAATCACCTAAGCTAGATTGGAGTCATGGAAGACAAAAGTGTGTATTGCTTCATTTGCGCTAAGCACGGGAAACATGAAAAAGAAACATACAATATGAGAAATTGGTTGTGTTGGTACTACACACATAGAGGAACGTTAGCATTCAAACAATTAGATACGTAACACAGTAATACACTAACGGGTAAAGCATGATTCATTCTTATTTACTTAAAGTTATGTACTATAGGGGACGCTGCTACTGACTCATACTTATAAGCAATATATCAGGCAATGCTTATCATGAAACTTACATTCACAAAATAGATAAAAGCAAATCTCTGCTAACCTTGAATTGCAAATTACACAATGGAACTCGGCATGATATGGGTTAAGGATATCATGACACAAATCCTTGAAGTAATTCGAAAAAGTAAAAACGGGCGAATGATCAAACACATCACTTGCTGAAGAAATGATAAAGATAAGAATCTCATACATTACAAAAGATGGATTTTGCTTGTACAATAATGCCATTACCTTTAAAATGTGACTTGACAAAATCATAAAGTCAGAACGAAATATAGTGAAATTAGCATATATCAGTTAATACATCCATCTATATTTCGTTTTCTTAGACGTTGAAGAAACATTTGTTATTTGCACCCTAACACGAATAACACTCAAGGTTTAGTCACATAATTCATGGCTCCCATCACGTGGTAAATTGTATTCGCAATTGGGACAACAAACAAATACCATTTAATATCACAGTATAACAGTATGTATAGTAAGAAGTGTTTGAACACTGAATTTGACATCACCATACACACCAGCAGTTTTTAATACTCATGAGAATGTCTACAAGAATATATGAACATGCTTTAGACCGTACAATTCAGTTACTAACCGAAATAAAACAAAACGGTTAATTACACTTCACTTAGTTATTATTTAGTTGCCTTGTAGTAAACAATAATATAATACTAGTTGTATTCATATATTTGTTTAAGGATGTGTTTAGCTATAACGCTTTAAACTAGAAAATAACAAATGAACTGTCGGTTCTCTGATATGTCTATCAGTATCAAAGTTCTTCGTATATCTAGAAACCTCATTATAGGTTATACGCTAGAGATGGTCATATTTAATTTCATTGTTTTAACAAGTTATATCCCAGTTATTGTAAATAGTATCTCCTGCAACTACATTTGGTTTCTGTGTACATTCACCGAAACTAAAATATGAATTGTAGCAGTTCTATACATCTTAGTGCCGTCTATAATGTGTCTCTTAGGTTCTAAGTTTGCTGCAATATTTCATTACTTTATTGACTTGTAACTATATTGATTCCCTCGATTTACTGTCTAACTATATATTACTGGATATGTATGTTTGTGATTAAAAACATTTTTCAATTGTATACATTGGTTCATTGTTCCAAACTGCTATTTTACATTATACTCCAGTACATAGACTTTTGCAGTTATCGTGGCATTATGATATATAAAAGATACTATATTTTACCTTTTTCTAAACCAGATCCAAGCGAAATAACGAAATGCAATGTTGGAGGAAGCATCTCAATGGACTTCAGACAATCGTCAATATCAGGCTATTTATACTACTATGACCAGGTAGTAGCTAAACTATTGGAATCTGACTGTCGTGTTCTGATACATTCACATTTGTATGGTAGACTGTGGTGCAGTGTCGATAATAACAGACTCACGATTAATATAAAAAATGTCACACAAAGGGATACTGGACTCTATAAAGTAGCCAACAACGACAACAATGACAGCGAACGATCTTACCTCAACGTTACAGGTAATTAAATTATCAAAATAAAATTTGAATGTATTATTCACATTATATGTGAAAGATTCTCGCATTCAATAGCATATATCAGATAACTCGATAAAGAGAGTTCACCTTCGCTTTCATAACTGCATACATAATGCATCTTCTTAGATTCAATGTTCATGTTTCATTTCAGTTCGTAAACGGAATTTTTATGGCAAAACATATGATTCAATTGCGTGTCATGAATGGATTTACAAAACATGTAGTTCCAGATGGAACAGTGTTAAAGTAGTTAAAGTACTGATGTTTTGTACGATATTTTAAATGTGTCAAACAACAGTAACGTAATATTATTAATGACAATACTATGAAATACACATGTTAAGAGTAGTTTGAATTTCAAGTAAGTAAATTTGAATTTCAATACGACCTATACATGAACCTTTTATTTGCCTAACGTTTTTCTATATAACATTTTTAAACGAACACTTCACATTAATTAACAATCAGATTGCTTTAGATTCATAAGACAAACAAATTTTCCTTACCTTTTAGATCAACCAATGTATGCTTCTATTGGAGAAAATGTGACGATTGATTGGTTCTACAGCCAACAAGCAATAAACCGAGCACTGCGGATTATTCACTCAAACAATGGGATAGTGATGAACATGCAACCAAACAATGAGCCGCAAATTGTGCCTGACTTTCAGACGCGTTTGGTATACATTGGGGATGTTTCGAGATGCTATATGTCATTCATTTTGTTAAATATAGGAAAATCGGACAGTGGCGTCTACAAAATTGAAACGTTCCATGGAAATACTGTATCTGGTTGCAAACATCTGATTGTTCAAGGTAAAAATGACTCATGCGTCTTATATTGATTAAAAAAGTCATTTGATGCTTCTGATCTGCACTTTAAAACAATCTATTTGCTGTGGTAAATAAAATATAATAAAACAAAATTAAAATATGTACCAATATACTAGCTTTCTTATTGTTACAGTAATGAAACACTTTTTGCTTTAGATCCAAGAGTCAATGGGTTGAATATAAAAGACTATGCTCTCAGATAATACTCTCTAAAATGGGGAATTTCGATGATTATTCAATACTGACCAGTAAATGCATTTTTTGTTTTATTGTTTACTGCGGTGACATTTAAACAAGGGAATGATTATATAGAATTTAGTGATAACCGAAATAATTAGAATCGACATTCTCTGAGTTAAACTCAAGTAAAACATAACATATCGCCGTCACTAGTATTTTAAAATGTACATGGTTAATATGTTATGGCTCGTAACAGATCATCTAGAGGTATATTTCCAATAATGCATTCGTGAACTTTGACATTTTGTGTAACCTTGTGTTTTCGTATACCTCCTCCTGCTTTTGAATATAAATATATTATATGCTAACTCCATAACTATTCCAGATCATGTAGCATAACAATCCTTTTCGGTCATGACTATGATCTAAATGCTGTGTTTCATTACATCTAACAACAAAAACAATTTTAGTTATGGCTTGATGATAATTTTGCACTTCTTGCTTAAATGGTAAATTTTGGAACTCCTAGTGAATCGCAAATCATATTTAATCGACACAATATATCATACAAAACGTGAAAAACAATTATCATTTAAATTCTAAAGATATTATTCCCATTTAAATATATGGGTACAATCATAACAGTTTGAATGTGAACTTAGTTAAGGTTTACGTTCAACATATTTGTGTTCTCTTCGGATTCGTATTTATCACAGGACTCTTTTGATAATATTAGCTAGTTCTCATACAAGTATACTGTAGCTTAAAGATGTAACAAATGATGGTTTCGTTTGTTATTAACAAATATTTTGATATTGATGGTATTTAACTAGATTAATGTGTATTAACTGCACTGCTGTGTAACGAAAAGAGCAACATCATTATTTATTCCGTTATTACGTTTACAATGAATTTTGTTAATTTCGTTGAACTGTTTCAGTAGATATCTCGCTAAGGTTAAGGTCAAACATCTTCTTTAACTTGATCCATTCAGTTAATTTGAAACATGCCCTCTTGTGAGACACTATGTTCATATCCTATATGAAATGGTAATCATGTAGTGCTACTCATAATATTGGTCATGTGGATTCCTCAAATCATACAATCAATCTAGCACAGTCATGTTACATCCAGTGTTCAATAGTTTGCATATTCTGAAGGCTATAATGAGATAATACCAGTTTGTTCATGTAAGCTGCCAACTTTACAAACTGTGAATGTTTGAGATAGTGCCGAATATATCTGTTGAAATGTATAGTTCATTCATAATCAAGTTTTATAATTTTGTCTCTTTTGTTTTTCAAACAGGAATTACAACTTCAGGCATAACAAGTACTATAAAACGGTACACAAGTTTGACTAATACTACATCAACTTACACTTCAGTTAATATTCCTTACATGCAATATAAATCAGTGACTCGAGGTAAGAGCTTTTCTACTTATTACGATTACGATGTATAAGAGTAATTCCCAGTCTAAGATACTGATTTTGTCTGATTTTCAGCATTTTGAAATGGTTGAATGTAGGAGAGCTCGTACTCGCTCTATATCTTTCTCTATTTCGGTATCGCTCTCATACGCAATAGTATATATATATATATATATATATATATATATATATATATATATATATATATATATACATATATATATATATATAGACAGATAGACAGATAAAAAGATATATAAATATATAGATGAATTACCTTACAAAATGATATGCTATGTTTACTATGCATCAAGAGAAGTCTTGAATTTAATGCAATAAACAAATAACATACAGTTACTTAGAGATACTTCTTTGTAAGGATATACTGGCAAAACGTTAAGAATTAATTTAATGTGAAAACGGAAACGCTATGGAAAGAAGTTGAAAAAAATGTCTTAGCTGACTAGGATAGCATCAATGATATACGCAAAAATCTTGTAAAATGTGCTGTGTTCTGAGTTTTACTACTATGTTGGCATGTATGCAGTTGTCTTAACGTCAGATTAGTTAACCAAACTAAGATATAATGGTCCCTTTAAGCAACATAAACAGTCCAATGCACGTCTTGTGGAAAATATGAACATATAAATAAAAGGATACAACAGACGACAATTGAAGATTCTAAAAAGGAAATACAAATGGCAGCTACCACTTTTGCAATTCAAGTCAGATGTCAGATATCAAATCTCGACATATGCAATGGAAATTTAGAGACAACCAATTTGATTCAACCGGTGAAAATGGTCGTGTACCTCACTGCAATTTCAATAACCACATTGAATGTCAAAAGCTACAATCAAATAACAGGGCACGTTTAGTTGCACATACTACAACAATTATATAATTGATAGATACCGTACCCTTATGAACAAGATTTAAATTTAATAAAAGAAAACTGCATGTGCGAATCACTTAACCTAATAAGTAACAACATTAATATTCTACCATATCATGGCAAGAGATGTAACTAAAGCAACTTAAAAAATAAAATACAATGTATTCATAATGGACATGAAACCCAGAACTTGGTGCAGCACGTATTTGGAGAAACCCAAACCTGATAATGCGCGAATGCCTTCTGTCGTCATTATGGGAAGAGACTTGGAACAATTGAGTCTTGAATTAAAGTGTAAACTGAT
Organism: Unio pictorum; assembly: GCA_030141615.1. Taxonomy (NCBI): domain Eukaryota; kingdom Metazoa; phylum Mollusca; class Bivalvia; order Unionida; family Unionidae; genus Unio; species Unio pictorum. The sequence goes on along the minus strand of JARLTB010000019.1, from coordinate 1,731,418 downwards.
TAATCATGACATCTGGCCAATGTATGAACTTATTTCCTGTTTTCAATACAGAAACGGTATAACAATAGAATGAATAGTGCGATTTATCCAAATTATCAGATCGTATTTTATATGCATTGTAAATGATCAAGCTCAATATATAACACTGTATGTTTATACTCTGCATGTCATGGGCGATGGTGTTTAAAAACTTGAATTTGGGTGAACAAGGTTATTAATCAGATAAAAAGACCTCACTATGAGAATTCAAAACTACATTAATCTTAGATTCAACAGATATATCAGAAGATGCTACTGGTGGCGAGATCATCACGCATCTGTTGGAGAGTGATATTAACTACGAAATGACGATATAAGGTGGAAAATAAGTAGCATTTTTACTCGAAATAGACTTTTAAATTGCAATACATTTAGATAATGAAAAAGAACTTGCCAGAAATGCCAATGAAGTATTGAATAATGTACAAGAATATATAGTTTAAACAATACGTTATAAGGCGGATACCTAGTGCAAGGTTAGAACATGGGGACTAATTGTGTTTACAAGATCTACACAAATTGTAACAGACCTACATTTAAACCAGATAAAGATTTAAAAGATACGGGTAACTAACGCCAGTATATAATGGTATATATTTACCATGATGCGTGCATTATGTTGGGTAATTCACATTTATAACCTCGTTATAATACACACATTCTTCATATTGTCCCATTGATCAATTGTGATGATGTATTTACGTTTTTGAATAACTGCAAGCAACGAGCCAGTTATAATGAACGAACTGATATGCTAAACCAACAAGGAAACAACATTGTCCACCTATTTTAAAATTTCAGATTATTACGGTACCAATGTAAAACGCAAAGTTTCGGCGATGTTACTCTGTGAACATCGGTTCCACTAGAAGATCTGTCACTACCAACATCAATAAATAAAGCAAGTTGAGCGTATGTCCCTTACTTAGAATCTCAACTATAGTGCACTTTATATCATCTTTGCACTGGAAATATAATCCAACTTTATCCTAACGATAGTTAATGTATCTTTTGAATGTATTTCGGTAGTGTTACCTTGAAAGATAATTTTGTGATCCGTCAAATGTTCTGAAACCTGTAGTATTTTGTAACCATTATTTGCAAACCGTGTTTCTAATTTGTCTTTGATAGCAGCACATGTGTTGTGCATGTATTTCGCTATGTGGTACCTATTTTTCTGCCATATATTTGCAAGATATGATTTCATATCTTCGAATACAGAATTCACTAAGTGCGAATCATTTGCAGAGCGAGACTATGGATATCACAGTACATAATTGAATTTTGTTAAATGAAACTTGGATCTTGCGAGGATTCAGTGACTCACGTCTTAGACAGTAAGTAATTTTGTCGTATTTTAGATAAACAGTAAACATAAAAGATAAGAACGTTATTAGCTTGCAAATGAAGTAACTTATATTTGGATTGTACACTTTTGTAATGTATGTATCGTGAGATAATGACTGGTTCAATTAAAAATGCATTTATTTACATACTGCTCTGAATAAAAGGAATATTCATCAGATAAGGCTGGCACCTTTGCTAGCGTATGCATTAAGCCCTCTTCACATGAAAGCATCTTCCGTCAAAATGTGAGTTATACCGTCTGTACTTCAAACAAGCGAAATACTATGTATCACAGTGGTTTGTATTATCTATTTTTATTGAACTACTAATGTTGCTATATGTCTAGCTTCATTAGAATTAAGCACTATACCCCGCTAAGGTTCCAAAAAGTGAATGAAGTAGTTTGTACCTTCTGAAAGGCAAACTCATAGAAGATAAGTTTAAGTCATAGCTAAAAATTATGTGTTAAAGGGTGACCTTTTATATTACTTACTTTCATGAGTCAACATACTTTATTATAATTATGCAATCAGACAACCTTTGCCATATACATTATTGAACGTTGAGTGTGCACTCAATTCAATAGTTAGGCTGATGCACTCACTTGTAATCTCTAGATTTTTCAGTTCATGTAAATCATGGACCATAATAGCTGACTTAGGGAAAATAATACAGGCTACACATATGAGATCTTTCTCAAGAAACTCAGCATCACCAGCAAAGACATTGTCAACAATGAAGAAATGCGGCCGAGGACCGGAACAACCACTAAGCCTCACGAAGAGCTCCTGATCACAGATACCAAATGTAAACTGAAATGGTATTGGCATGTCTCACGATGATCGGGAATTGCCAAGACCATGCAGCAGGGAGATTACACAAGGACATGGAAAGATAACAGGCAGATAAATAGGTTGGAAGATAACTTTCGAGAATGGACAGGCTTGACATTGAGCGACTCACTGAGAACCATGGAAAAGTGAGAGGAATGGAGAGCAATGGAGAGGAATGGAAGACGCCGAGTCTTAGCCCGTATGCGGCACTAACAACGGTCTATCAGACTACGGAGCTGATGATGATGAGGATGTTGTATACAGTAATAACGTTTAGATCATTTGTACTGGCAATTACTAGTTTCGCTTTTACTTGGTTGAAATGTTCAAAAAACAGTCATTTTTATACATTGAACTGTTTGGTAGAAATATGTGCGTAATTATGTGTTTTTGCCATTATAATATATCAGTAGATTTAGTAATGCAATATAGTTTGTCAACTTTTATATACAGATATCACAATTTCAGGCTATTCTGCTAAATACGATACAAGTTCCATTGAGACTATGCATGTCTCTATAACAAACACTGCACAGGATCAGGAGAGTACAGTAATAGCAGGTAAGGAAATTACAATATAAATGTATTAGATAATGCTGGATGCAATATATTTTTCATCGATATGAAATTATGACATTATCGCATTTCAGTCATCTTCGTACACATCAAAATACAATTAAATACATATGGTATATATGGACCATTAATCCGTTGCCAATATATTTGTATAGCGAGTCGGTAAAATATGCCAATGTATTGTAATTTAAACGCTTACGTCAGTGTCTTCATGCGTTTTGTTGCAAACATACTTGCGTTCAATCACGAATATATACATATAAGAAGCCTAATTATTATTTTATGTTTATAATGCGTGTGTAATAATGTCCTCATCCGAACAATCTTCAGTGTTGTAGTCCTTGTGTACTCGTCATCACCATTACCGTGTCATACCTCTGGGCGTGTCTACTTGCATGTCAGCAATGACCATTAATACTGTAGATCGAAAATGTGACAACAAATAAAAACGTACAGATTACCTCACGACTCATGCATTTGCAATAGCATCAGATCTAAGCAATGCATATTTCTGATCAAACTCCCGCTCATAAGCGCACATTTTAAAGTCAAAGCCTTGGAAAACGCAACTTTACGATAAGTTTAGACATCCTGCTGTTGTAAATGTATTGTGCACACAATATATAATAAAACCGCGTGAACAATATATATTGTAATTCGACTTTTAATTAAATTGTATTGCAATTTTCAGGAAACGTTAACTGAGTAATACTCTTCGCATTACCATGTATATATTAAATTCAGTCTTGTATTCAGACGACACTGTTATTGTCATATTTGCACTTACATAAGTACATTTTATTATCAACGGATTATAATCATACTAAATGTTGTATGGATACTCATTTGGATAAATTTGATATCACACGTTGTCTCTTTTGCCACGTGAGTAAGGTAATATTAAATTTGATCACTTTAAATTAAATTTAGTAAATGTGATTAAACGTCTCCACATCTTGCTAAATACGGCTAGGCTATTGTTCATTTGGCTTTAATATCTTCATTTGAAAAATAACAAATGAAGAAAATACGGTTATAGCATGCATAATTTAGAATTATACAAACTGAATCTGTCCCACACAATTGAGTATTTTATGTCTTGCGATTCATATAGATATGGAGAGGTAATACTATTATCATCATGTAAATGGCCAATGTGAATTTTAATTTTGTTGAGTGTGGAGTATATAATTTATCGGTGTAGATCGCATCCATATCATTTTGTAATATTGTTTTTTCTGAGGTAGTAAAAAACATGCTCACCAAGTAATATCACACATAGTATTAGCTCGAGATGGTCCACCACAATAAATTACGCTTTATAAGGAAGTTTCAAATTAAATGTATATGAGATTGTAAACAAATAGATTTATTTCCCGATACTAAATTATGCCACTGTAAGTTACCGATCAAAAATATTTTTATTTTATAATCATTTAAACATATCTACTGTAATGTGAATTATGTCTCATTGGTGTCATATATAATTAACAACTAGCCTTTCCCGACTTACTGTATCTCGCATGTTTTTATACGTACCAGACATTACCATAGTATGGGTATATGAAGTAGGCTCAGCTTATTTATAATACTCAAGATTTGCAGTCATACGGTAGGCACTTGTTTAAGATTTCAAACATTTAAGGAAAAATAAGTAAATAACGTGTCATTAATGAAAATTAAAATACAGTTAGATAAAGGTACTATATGTATAGCTTCTGCCTATGCTGATTCATTCAGATGAACCATTTATAATTGAAAAGTTACAGTTGTCAATTAGTACGCATCCCACTATGATAGATATTGTACTAATACAGAAATGAGCATCAACTAAAAATGTATATATGGAAGAAAAAGACAATGAATGATATATACAATGAAACTTTAGATTTATCGCAGACGTTACTGTGCATTGCTTGTTTTCAACTGTCCATGTATGTCTTTAAACAATACAACAAGTGATGAACTATTGTCCTGAGAAAACGTTTGCCTTTTTAAAGAGAATCTAATGAATGTTCAAATATTTAATGTAATTTTGACATTGCTTTCCAACACAGGAACGTCTCCAATAGGCTCAATACAAGTCTATTTCTCGTAATGAAACTATTGACTATGAAGGTCAAACATTGTGATAAACAAAATAAGAAAGTACATGGCCCTCTTTTGTTATTTGTATTTGTCCCAAAGAAGATTACTTTTCCAAGTATAGAACGTATAGAAGGTGATATGATATTAATCTGATATTTCTCTATAAGAGTAAAATCTGTATTAGTATGTGTACCAAGTGAATTTTGGTCTGCTTCTGACTCGCTGTCAGTTTCATACAGTGATGTCCTATGCTTTCTTTGCATCAAAAGGGAGGTCTACAAAGGGTGTATCCTGTACGTTTTCATGCCATACAAAATAAATGTTCCTTACTTCATACCTATACGATCAGCCTCCTCAATATGACCATTTCAAATCATATTTATTTCCATAATGTCACCTTGGCGATTGAGATCGCTATTCCCGTTTGAATTGACACTGCATCATTCTTATCAATGGTGCTTATGCATATTTTCATCTCTATCGTCTATGGTTAGGGGAGGTATGAAGTCGTTGAATACAAAATTTAGAAGTTAGAATAGAACACATAAACGGTCCGTATACATGAACGTGTTAGTTATCATACTTTCTGGTATGTTTTTTTAGCCTGTCTAATGTTCGCTTGCATCATGTTCCGTAAGTTAGTAAACGTTACATGCTATTGATACCTTCTCGAATTCAATTAGTATCATGACTTAATATGTCACGTAAGACGCAACATCGTCCAACAAAATAAATAATGTCTAATTTCCAAGATGTGTGCATACATAGTTATTTATTTATGTATTTATAGCATACACAGGTGTGCCTATCCACGTCGTAATACCTGTAATTATGGCTATGGTTGTTGTGATAATTGCATTGATTGTGAGCCTGATATGGATTCAACAAAGAAATAGAAGTACACTTGCAGCAGGTATTATCAATAATATTGATGGATGTATAATTAGTTTTTTTTAGCCTGTCTAATGTTCGCTTGCATCATGTCCTGTAAGTTAGTAATTAGTATCATGACTTAATATGTCAAGTAAGATGCAACATCGTCCAATAAAATAAATAATGTATAATTTCCAAGGTGGGTGCATACATAGTTATGTATTTAGTTATTTATTTATAAAATACACAAGTGTGCCTATCCACGTTGTAATACCTGTAATTATGGCCATGGTTGTTGTGATATTTGCATTGATTGTGAGCCTGATATGGATTCAACAAAGAAATAGAAGTACACTTGAAGCAGGTATTATCAATAATATTGATAGATGTATAATTAGGTTTGTGTCTGTCTCTTGACGTAGCTAAATGTCTTTCTTACCTCGTAGGTCTTCACAATTAAAACTTTCATAAATATTTTCACAAAGGTCCGATACTATTGCAAGCGTGGATTTAGTTTTAACTGATACCAGTAACTAAACCCATTTCTGTGTAGAAAAAGAGGATGAACATATGCTTGTATCCCAGCGCAGCATTTGTTTGCAATATAATAGTTCCCACAATATAGTGTTCTCCATCACTGAAGCAATTCAGACTCTACATAAATAGTGTGTTTCCAAAATGATATAAGGAAAAGACGTGGTGCTAAATACATTACATGCTGAATTATTCCTGCAATATAGCAAATGGTAAGCGTAGTACCGGATTACCCACGTTGGGTGGAACTGTAGTAATTATTTTTATAACAAACAATATATAATGCATGACATGTCTAGTAACACGAATCATTTAAATCATTTAAGTGAAACCGTAATCTACAAGAATCTACTTCAGCGATTTAACATTGAAATAAATAATCTTGTAAGTGCCTAATATTCTATTGACTTAAAAAAAGGTTGCTCTTTGAATTATTCTCTGTAAACTAACCTATATCTAAATTTTACTGGTTTTGTTCTGCTCGTTATTCATTCAATTAGTATCCAGGAATATTGGTTTAAGGAGCTAACTATTGATCTTCAGTTAATAAGAAAAGTCATTTAGAACGATTTGAAAATATTTAATTGTACGTTTCCTGAATAGAAACGTTTCTTTTTTACCAGGTACCATTTCATTTGCTATAGAACCAACTAATGTGAGTCATGGTATCATCTCTACTGTCAGTAACACGAATTATAAAGAGTAAAGCACTGTATTCTCCCTTTCGAAAACATAGATGGATCTACAACTAATGTATATGAATATAATTTCATTCAGATCTATATTGTCATATGAAACTTTCACTTTTATGTTTCCAGACCGATACATTTCAACCGTGAAATGCGATAATGGTTTGTATATTACGCCTATTGGAGAAGAGAGACTTCCGCCTATACTTTTGATGAATGCTGGACATGAGGCTGAGTCCACGATCGCAGAGAATGCACACTATGGTTTAAGCATGCGGTTATTACAAACGACCGAAACTATTTGTAATGATGGTTATGAACTAATTAATATTTCAAGTAATGATGATTCTCAAAGTGCATTTAATAATTCAGAAAGAATTTATGAGTCGACAGAAACTTCTGATATGCCTTTCCATGATATTTCCGGGTATTTGACAGTGATTGGTGTCCTAGAGACATCCGTTTGAACCGTATGCATTTCATATCTAAAGAGGTTTTAACAGTTACTATAATCAAGAACAGTTACTATAATCAAGAACAGTTACTATAATCAAGAAATTTTAATATATTAAATTAGATATTAATCTTACTTTATGAAAATATCCATCTAATTTCATTGTCTGAGGCGAGTTTGGATGCTATTTTCTCAATATACCCGTGAAACAGTAAAACATTCATATTGACTGTATCTGTTTTTCTCACACTGACATATTTTGCCGACGGGAATGCAATTTCTCACGAAACAGTCTCTTTGCAGGCTATTTTAATCGATAAATGTCCGACAGTCTGATTATTTTATACAGCACTGTCCTTTACAAACTCCACAGTTAAATAATCAGTAGCAACCCGAAACGGCGTGATTGAGCTTTCATGTGATTCAGCATTGTCATCATTGTTATGCAGCGTATTTTGGAACGTGTTGTTCTACATTAAACAGTTCATTGCATTAATAAGATTCTGCCGAAGTTCGTTTTTAAATATAAGTGATTGTAACGTAAGCTATGTAATCTGTGATAAATTTTGTTTAATCAAAATATATGCACAAAATAAATCATTATGAACTGATAACGTGTTTATTCCAAAAACGATATTGTGATTGTAATGACCACAGCTATTCCTTAGTAAATGAAAACACATGCATATTTCCTGCTAAGAACACTCTGTATTTATTTATAAACAACATAATTTAACGGTTGATATTGTGTGCTATAGGTCTTTAATGTATTCATAACATTTAACATATATAATTGGGTTATGATGGAGAAAGCAATATTATTGCGACAATACAAACAGCAAAGACTTCCTGAATTAGATTTATAAAGAAAGTTTCAGCTTGAAAACGTATTAAAAATATAAAATTTTCAATATATCAGTAATAACCATCTAAACGCAGGTCTGAAACAATTATGATTGCATGTTGTTAGTACCTTCTTCGATGACCGAGTGTTCCGACCTGCAACCTACGCGTGCTAAATACAATAATGTACATGACATGAAGGAACTTTTTGATACTAGACAAATCACTTGTATTTTAGATTTCCTAAAGGAAGGAAATCTCTATTTTAAACTATAACTTGTATGCCATCACCTAGAATATTTTTATATAATGCAAATACCACCTCTTATTTACATCTTATCATCAACATACACCATTACATCTCCCGTTGATTTGGAAGCTTCATACTTTCCTGTTACCAACATCTTACCATTTTATATTTAACTATTATGTTTTTTTTATATCGCTGGTCGATGTTAAACCTTTCTTTTTTTAAACATCTAACCTATTGTATGGCACTAAATAGCCTAAAAGTGCTGGTGATACGTTAAAACTCAAACAAACAAACAAGCCTTCTTCGATGCTACGTGTTTTCTTGAGTCGAATCCATATTATATAACACATCATGAGATTGCTCACAAGAAATACTCCGATTGTGACAGGAAAAACGTAGACTGGTACAGGAACTGTTACAATATATAACACTATGTAATTTAATGTCAGACTCTAAATCACCTAAGATACTTATAACAGGTACGGACATCCAGCAGTCAGATTTCCTCGACATATTAATTATGTAAGGTAGAGAAGGAAACCAAAAATATGAAACATATCAACTCTAGTCATCAAAATGAGTATACACGTATTGGACTATGAAAAGTTAATTTTGGATATACATTTAATAATTTGTTACTCAGTGAAACATTTGTTTAGAAGTGCGTGGCGAGCACTCAAGAATTCACTGATGTGATTGATATTCATTTGTACAGAATATTCTAAAAACCCATCTTACTATTGTATATATTATATTGTTTCTTTAACACCTATTGCATTCAATTTGTATATATGTGAATATTTTAAGATTATATATTCAATGCGCAATCAAGTGAAAGAGTTAGGGAAATATGCAGAAAGGATTTCCATGTACATTTCAGCAACATTCCTCTGCTATCGACAATCGAATATTTTACAAGAACGAGAAACAAAAACAAAATTAAAATGGCTTTGCAGTACAAGCATATATTTTCTGAAAAATAACTCATGGATGCGTCATATGTTGGATAAAGCTGAGACGGAGACAATCTCAGATATTTATATAATATATTCCAGATTCACGAACTATACATATCTGCGACGATTATGATGGCATCAAGCAAGACGTTGACACTGCAGTTGATATTTTAAATAAACTCCATTATCATGTGCTGATAAACGTTATCATTTATAGATGGCAGTTCGTGCCATCAACAATTGTATCAATCTCAGAAATCAATGGCGTTTGTGGAAAGTACGTTAACTAGTAGCTATTGATAATAGTTCTTTCTTAACACAAATGCAAATTCTTTGAAAAGCACTGCATTAAAATGGAATGAGTTTCAGTAAATTGTTATACATAATTTTTGCTAGACACTTTCACTTGATTTAAGTCTACAAACATACGAGTGATACTCCCTAGAATTTGACAACATAATATTATATTTTGTTGTCGACCTCTTTGTTCAAAGCAGCATGTTAGTCTGATAAAGCGAGCGGGAAACACCATAGGTGAGAATATTACAATGGTACAAAACTATGTCGCCATTGGTATTCAATAGTATATGGGGTTTACCTTATAACGAATTCATGCCATGAAAACGTGCAACACATTTATTTATAGACAACATGCCATTTATCTGTCGTTTTGTAAAGCTTGACGAAAATAATAATTCATAATTTTGATTTTACGTGTAAAACGGATATTTCATGGCAAGTTCGTGATGATGCTACAATTGCGTTGTAAATATGGTTTTAACGACAATTTAAAGCTTTATTAGGTACATTATACTTTTAAAAAATGGCAGTTAAATGCCTTCTAAATGAGTCAATCCATTGTTTTTCATGCGTGGGTATTGATTGCGAGACGGATAGCCGTTGAGTCCTAGGGTCAATCACCTTAGCTACAACTCGGTGTTGGGAGGGACTACGTTTATTCTGTATATATTGATCTCATTTTGACCCCTTTTCGGTGGTTTGTATACCACACAATTCAATATGTCGCATATTGACATTTACCTTCGAAGCTTATCAATATATTGTTTGGAAAGCATCAAAGGTTGCAAGTTAATATAGTGGCAAAGAAATGCTGTACGAAACCAATAATATACGTTTATGAATATCGTGCAAATTATAAGATATTCTGAGAATTACTACAGATATATTTCAGTGTAAATTATGATTTTTTGACGTAATACTAATGCAGAAAATTAAACAATGGTATATTAATGTCGTTCATGCTGCTTGAAATATGCAAATCCACATGGATAACCATGTTGATGCAAGGTGGTACTGTCTTGATATTAAAATCTAACACTAACATATCTAATCAAGTTAAATGAAAGAGAGGGAGTGGCAGATAATAATGTGTTGGATGAAATGATTTCAAACATCGAACACGTGCATATTTAATTCTTGTATGTCGGAAAAGGAATATAATTGATTGATTGATTGAATGTTTTTTAACGGTGCACCGGCAATGTTAGGGAATTTAATGCCATAAAAGAGATTATATGTATAATCAATTAAAAACGATAAAAAGTTTCATATCGACCAGCGATATCAGAACCAAATAGTTGAAAGTAAAACGGTAAAATGGTAGCAGTAAAATATAAATTTTCCAGATTCATGGGACATGTGAATGGTGTATGTTAATGAAGACAGATGAAAAGGTGTTCAAAATAAGGGACGGAATATACATTACATACAAATGCTCTAGGTGATAGCATACAGTTATAGCTTTGACTTTGTTTTTTTCCTTCAGGAATTCTATAATTCAAGAGATGTGTATTGCATTAAAATGTTCCGACATATCACGCACATGGTAAGACTGATCGCGCTAAAGCTTCAGGTCAAAACATTATATCAAAGTGATTAACAGCAAGAAACGCGCTCTGGTGGGTCTTCCTTTTGTAGTAAGTGGGAGTTGATTATATATGTATGACCAGTTAGAGTTCTAGACAATGACCACCTCCTACCTACGAATGGTTATGTAGAAAGGAGTCGATTCTCCTAGGATTGGCGTGGAGTTTGTTATTCAGTGTATCATTCCACGATGCCTGCCACTTCTAGAGTGCAAACTCTTTGATACTAGTTTCAAAATATTTTCAAATCGGATGGTTCTTGTTATATTGTTAGTTTAGCAGGGTGATTTGCTTTTGTATCAACTTTACTACCAATATGGCTAGTTAACCAACGTCATACTTTCGTGTGCAAAGTCCTCAGCGCAGACAGTTTGACGAACATATTGGGTAATAATGGCTTAGTGAGTGGAGACTAAATTAGTCATAGCGCGCCTGAGAAGATAATGCTGCTTAAAATACGTTTGTTTTCGACATATTGCATAGTAAGGTCTATTGCTCTGATTTTGGCCTAGAAGACTGATGTATCACTTGTCAAGCGTGTTTTTCTATAGTAGCGGCAACCTTTTTAGCATCCTTTGAACCGTCAGTATAAATTGTTGTGACGTTTCTAACTTTGGTGAGGAGTTCATGCTAAATGTTCTGGAAGATTGAATGATTTGTCTCAGATTTTGTTCATCGTGTAACACAAAGAAGTCTTTTGGTATTTAAAGGAGCAAAGGAGGTGTTTCAGAGACTACTGCTTTCTGAATGTTAGAAAAATAATATATTTTACTGTCCAAAATGGGTTATATTCGAATGCAAATGAAAGGTATTTGGTTTCTTTTTGTATAAGGATTTTAATTTGGGTTGAAAACTAGTCAGAAAAGGATGGCTCAGAGGGTTTGATAGGTCGTGATAATAAATTGCTTTAAGTATCTTCAAATACGACATCATTGCTGTACCGTAAGTAGATCTAGATATTTAAAGCATTTATCTTTCAGATTCTTTAGGTGTGGAATCAAAGCCAGTTTTCTGTTAAAGATAATACCTAAAAACTTCGTTTCCTCAACAACTGGAATAGGTGTTTCTTCTAGCGTGAGTTTAGGTTCATCTTGATGTGTTTACAACTGACAAAAAACGATATATATATATACATAGCGATTTTGATTTTGAGAATTAGAAACCGTTGAACGGGACCAATTTCGAATCTTGCTGACATTTTGTTGTATTAGTGTTTTGATTGCATTCATGTGCTTTGATCGATAACATCAACCAAGAACGGACAATCCACAACATGAATCTACTTGATGCTATTAATTTTGGTATGTAAAAGCGTCACATATAAAACACTCCCCTGGGACATACCATTTCTTACTCGTCCATATCTGAAAGGGTAGAGCCCGCTCGTACCTTGAATTAACTGAGAATTTTTTTATATTATAGAGGGCAGACGATCATTTAGATCAAGATCATGTATATCCCGTACTTCCAGAAAGTGTCAAAGTCCTTTTCTAAATCACAGAAAACCGATTCTGTTGATACATACGTCGCGGAGTAAGGTTTCCAGTTTAATCAGATGACCATTTGTGCTAGGCCATAGCGAAAGCCACAACGGAAAGGGAATATTAAATTGCTAGCTTACAAGTACCGATAAGTGATCATTCGTTCCATTGTTTTGCACACACAGCAATGCAATATGTCGATAGTCGGCAGTATCTGCGATACCTTTACCTGATTTTTGAAGAAGTCCGTCTTTCTAAAATTAGGTAGATTGCCATTCATAAAGAAATATAAAGCTTAGCAATGAGAGAGAGAGAGAGAGAGAGAGAGAGAGAGAGAGAGAGAGAGAGAGAGAGAGAGAGAGAGAGAGAGAGAGAGAGAGAGAGAGATTACCAGATACAAGGAAAAACGATTATAGATATAATATATTAATGCGAATGAGAAAGAGAGCTATGGAACAACTTTGTGGTAAGCCAACATTGTTTGAAGTTCCCCATGAGATTTGGTAACTTTTGTCATTTTGCCTGTACTTGCAATCCTGGACAATGAGACGGCCTTCAACACAGTATGACACGATGCCATCTTCTCCTAGCTTTTAATTCTGAACGTTTAAGAAAAATAAATGTACAAGTTAATAAGCCTTCCGAAATGCAAGTGACCGTGTTCACATCAACCTGTAAAATTTGAAAACAAACGGGTTGGTCTAGGAACAATACTATCAGTGTGGCTATTATTATTCATGATATGTGACCTAATACCTTTACTCGATTCAAAAATATTTTGTATTAACTGATAACAAAACCATGCTATCATCATCATGTAATTACATGTGTATTTTGCTCTGCAACCTCAATGACTATCCAGCGAAGTAAACTATAGGATGCATACTGAATAAAATCAATATTGTCATACTATTAAAGAAACGAATCATACAAGTAAATACTTTCATGTTAAAATTCATCAAGGAATTATGCTAGTCTACCCTATTTATGACCTTTCTAATAGTACAGCGATGAACAGTGCATACATAGTTATAAACGTTGATAAATAACTACTTACATTCATACATTCATACATGTTACAAGTATACCTACCTACGTACCTATATACATACATTACCGTAGCCTAAGTAATAAGAGAGTCTGCCTGGGATGTGGAAGATCTTGGGTTGGAAACCTTGCCGAGTCATACCAATACTTATAAAAATGGTACTTGCAGATCAGCATTAAAAGGTTATTGTTAGGACTGGTTAGCCAGGTGTCAGGATAATGTGACTGGGAGGGATGTGATACTAGTTATTTGTGGCAATATGGCTCAGAACTAGACATCACTATAAACTGCCACATTCCAGACAGCGTTGCCTTAACGATACGTTCCAAATCCAAACCACACGCACACACAAGAATCAGATTAGATAGTTAAACTGCTTTATAAACGAGAATGGCTCTAATCCACCAACGTACAAACAAGTATGGCGGTCATTTTTCCTAATAACAAAGATAAAACAACTTTAGAGGTAAGGTACGCAGCAAATCGCATACTTGTTTGCACCTACCCAATGTAATTATATCTACTCAATTTTCACTGCCTGTGACTCAGTCACCTATTTGGGTTATGCAAGTACTATCTAGAATCAAATACATGAATTTCGTAATTACGTTTCCCGTGATTATATTTTCATGTGTTTCGTTACCATGTCATTTAGAAAGTCTCTGATTACCCGTTGAAAACATTGTACCTCTATCCATTGGTTTCCTACTATAACCGCGGACAGTTGCGTCAGGGAGAGTATCCGTGGGTCAGGTGTTTCTTATCCTGGGCAAGTCAATATTGGTTTGACATTCCTTTTCCAAAATGTAACCGGTCGTTGAATTTCACGTTTTTTTGGGACAGATATAAAGTGTATTGAAGATTTTCACGTCAGAGGTTTAGGAATCTTGTTTGCTAACGCTATGACTACTAAGCTGGCCTCTAGTTTGCACATTATGTAGGTGTTCGAAATGGTGGATGTTAATCTTACACAATCGATTTGGTATCACCGATCAGTAGCATATATTTATTGATCAGTGGAAGAAAAGTATTATAAATATTTGTGTGTGCTGTAAGTTGATTATAATCTATCACGTAGGTGTAATGTTAAAGTATCTACTTCAAAATCACTCGGTGATATTCCATTTTTTTAATACTTGGTTTGAAGTTTTATCTTCAAACTTTCTGTTAAATTCGATCAATACAAGTAGGGGTATTGTCTGCTTTTGGAGGACTATTAGGTTGATCATTATTCCATTTTGTGATATTCGACAGCTATAGATTTAAAAGCCTTGCAATAACTATACATACTAGAGTACAATGTGATAGACTATCAATCGAACATGTATAATTTCTGTACTTAGAGTAAAAATAACTGTAGAAACAGACTAATTTATGGTGCAAGTCTACTCCTGGAATGATATAAAAAGGTGTCATAACTTCAGTTTAAAAATGTTGCCAGTTTACCTCATGATAACGTTATCGTATTGGTCACACGAAGATAGCGATAGCACCACTGACATCTTCCGCAGGAGATACCATCAACGACAAGGGCAGGCGGATGGAGAGTTGGGTGGCGTACTAGACTGAAATAAACTCCTGAAAGAACCACGTAATCAATGGTGCCCTCAATGCCATTGAAAACATCTCACTCAAGGCTGAACCGGACGAGAAACCTACTGTGTCAGAACTAAAGAAAACCCAAGAGAAACTATCCTTAAGTAAAGCTCCAGTGAAGGATATATATATATATATATATATATATATATATATATATATATATATATATATATATATATATATATATATATATATATATATATATATATATATATATATATATATATATATATATATATTTCACTGGCCTTTGTCAAAAATTATAAAAATCTGTATTTTATCGTTGAATATTTATAAACAACAAATTACTGTGTCCATATATCTCAATTACTTTCCATATTGCAGGCAGTTATTTTACTTACTTGAACCGTTACTACTGCTTGTTTAGTAATTGATTTGCTGGAGGTGACGTTATGCACACTGATCTCCGCCTGTAGTACATATACCTGTGCAACATATTTGCACAATATCTGTTTTATTTCGAATCCTCTAATAAAATATATTTGTATTCATTTCTTCAATTCCTACATCAACGAACAGTTATATGATTATTATTGATTGGTGATGCCTTTTGAAACGAAAAGACTGATTTAATTGGCTTTTGTTGAACTATGTGACTATCCTATGTTTCCAACCACTAGTATTTCCATAACATCTAATAATGTTTGATCTGAAAAGCACATTTTTGAGAAGTAAGTTTACATCACTCCACCAAGTTATGTTTCATAATATTTAGCAATGTCCCTTTCGTGTAAAGTATAAGCTTTTCTAGGCTCTAAAATTTAGCAAATTCCTTTTCGTGTAAAATATAAGCTTTCTGTGTTCTAAAAGTTATGTAGTGGCAGTTTTAGTATATTAAATTAAAGTATATTAAAGTGTAAAATTTTATTTAATTTTTTTTCATCATGTCTCTTTCATGCAAACTTCAATGTAACGTTGATGCATATTCTTCACTAAGGACTATGACCCATTTTACCTAAAGAATATAAATATTAAAGGAAATAATGTTTAAAACTTTTAGGAATTTCGCCCATGGATTCTCGATTATGCGTCACATATGGAGAAGGCATTTCATGGAAACAACTAATTTCATATTGCATGAATGGGTGCAACACACTCACATATTACATATATGCAGGTTCGTACAGCGATTAAGAGTTAAAAACTAAGTTTACTATCATTAATACATACTAAAGAGCTTTGTTTTTAACAGCCTGTAATAAATGAACAATACCTTCATTCAGACATGTCCAAATGTAAAATTATAATGAATGATAGTATAGTTCCTAAAGCCAGAGCAACAACCAGCATATGATGAAACCTATTCTTAGAAACAAACATCATTTACATAACCTATGAAGTATTAGTAATAAACATTTGTGTAACTTATATTCTGAATTAAATATTTCTGATATGATGGCAATTATATAGTGTACACCATTTTAATAAGAAAATAACGTAGCCATTCTTACCTTCTACAATCAGGTCTTTGCTACCAGGTATAGTAATTCCGTGGAGGGTTTCAATGGTATATAATCCTGTGTCAGACTGTCTTACATTCAGCAACGTGAATGACATAAAGCTTTCTAATGTGTCCCCGCTGTATAGCAATCGATGCTGAAAATTACTCTTAATCTGTGGAGACTTAGTTTGATGCAGTAACATAATTACTCCCTGATTTGGATGCATAACTCGTAATGTCCGTTACATTCATTGATGATTGTAAAACTATCCAATGGTCATATTATCTCCAACACCGGCACAAGTGGGGCTATCTGTAAAATATCAATATCTGCGTTGCCGTTTCTTTTATTTTGCATCCTTTTCGCTTGAAGGCATACCTTCTACTTCCGTGTCTTTATTGCTCTACCACATATACAGTTTTCTATTGTCTCAATACCGGAGAATAGAATGATTCGGGACCATTGGACCGAAATAATATTATTATCAATTCAGTAACTCTGAATTCAGTAATATCTTGAATAAGATGCTGCATATCGTAATAACTGTGGCAGTATATTTTAGCAGTATGGAACTAAGTATTTATTTTCAATGTTTCCACGTTATCTCGATGAATATGGTAAACATTTTTTAAATAGAAGAACTTATTTTCTCTATTTCCATTTATATTGCTACTGCAACACATTCCAAGGGTATACATGCGAACAAAATTTAATTATTTTGGTTTTTTGTATTAAATGTTCAACAAAATACCTTCGATGCTGAAAAAAGCATCTCCCAGTTTCATTTCTCCCGGAGGCTATTTTGTAAAGTCAAGCATCCCTCTGAGAGACATTCACTATAGTAATCTTGTACATCCTACGGAATCGTCGGTTGCACATCTCAGTCTGCAATACAAAGAAGAATCCGTCGAAACACTACACGTCGATCAAGCCAAGAGCGCACCAAGTTCGTCATAGTTATATAAGTGGAATGTTGTTCTAACGTTACATGAATCACGCCCATTGTGTTGTTTTACCGTACCAAGTTAACTGTTGCAAAACAAGAAAGGCATTCGCTTACGATTCCAGATTATGAATATATATATATATATATATATATATATATATATATATATATATATATATATATATATATGTGTATATATATACATATATATATGTTTGTGTGGTAAGATGGGATATTAGATACATAACCTAATTTCAAAATAAAGTGAACAAAGTATATTTCACGTGTAGCTGAAGGTCAGAAATGGATTTATTAGTTAATGAAAGTTATCTTGTATTTCACAAATATGTCATTTATGATCGACATGGAAACGTCTGTGCTTTTTCACATTGATTATGTGATCTAAAGATTAAGTAGTATTATACATTAATATACTAAAATTAAACAAGTATTCGTAGTATGAGGCAAAATAAAAAATTAATATCCCATCCTACCACAAAAACATAATGTAATTTCAGTTAGTCACGAAAATAAGTCATTTCTGTAGTACACGTACCACGAACGTATATTTCTAAGTACCACGCTCCATCTTTGCTGTCGTACGTATCAGCTTCAGTCTCGTAGAGCGTATAGTTCTATAGAAACTTTCTTTAATTTCGTATATCACTCCATCCTCCGTGCTGACATTTCTGGACAATAAACATAGTTCTTGTATGGTTGTATTGTACATCAGGAATATTAGGCTGTTCTGGACTGTTGAATTCTTGTAAATACCTACACCAATTGACATATCTAAAATTGTGTTGTAGTCCTTTTTAATAGTGATAAACAGATTTGAATCAATCATTGGATACCTTCTTATCATGAATGGATTGCCAGCTATTGCGTGCATTATATCTTTTTCAATCGTAAATGTAAAGCAAATACAATGGATAATATTTCAATTGATTGTGTCTTTTTAAACTGCAAAGTGAAGACAGACGGAGTACTTATATTTATCCTTTATGTCCAAACGACACCCTTAATTGCTGTACCGAAAAACAATATGATATTTCAAAACGAAAAGCTAAAATCAATCTTAAATAGTTTTATGTGTTTCTAATGTTAGAAAATAGCATCAAATATTTTTCATGGATTATGCAAATAAATTTTTCTTGAAAGTGCAGTAATATTTATTTGCTCAAATATAAGGCATACAAATATATTTTGTTAATACCATGATTCACAATCTTCTGTGCCCGTTGTGATTACATCTGTTTTCTTATTTAGTTGCAGTAATATAATAATCACGGGAACGACATATGGTGGCTACCATATACACAACGAGGCATATAAGCTCATATAATGATTAATGTTTTCAATTCAGTGTTATGTGTTCGCCTAATTTTGGGTTTTAATGCCTTGAAACATTTCACACACTAAGTATTGATGCATATAAACTGAGTTCTTAACAGTTACATTAATATGATAGCAAGTTCACTGATTGATTCAAATCTTGTTATTAATTGTATACGGAATTACACGTTTGTCTCGAAATTTAAATTTTTATTACATGTGGTTCCTACTGTTCTGAGCAAGAATAATATACTATTCCACAGATGGAGCAAAACCATTATGTCGTCGGTCCGGCAAGGCATTTGTCTTGTGCTCGGTTGACTTAGTATCACTAAAGAGAATATAGAAAACCAGTTATGATCTTCACATATATTTTTTTATTATCTGCACAGAAATTGACTACAATAAGTGTTGTAGTAAATGACCAAAATATGATCTTTGCCTTTTTGTCTTTTTGTATTTTTTTCATTTATTTAGCCAATTACCGCTTTAAGACCATTATATAAATATCGACTTAAATACAACAGACGAATTGTTTAGTCGGCCCAGAAATGTATCTTCATTTGAAGCGATACATATTAACTATAATCCCCTTTCAAATTCACATGGCTTGTAGAAAGGACCAAAGGCTATTGAATTGTCAACGTCTTATGCACATACCTGGATAAGTTAATATTCATCTAGTATAAAGCACATTCAAACGCGCTAATCACGTGATGCCAACATAACTTCACTAACAATTGTTCTATACGTCATTAATTTGGCCTTCTCAAGGAAACGGTGAATATAAACGTTTCGAGAATTTAGCATTTTATTATCAAAACAAAGTCTGCATAGCGAACCACATTTAAAATCAAGAAGTCTGAAAATAATCAAATTGATTTTTCATTTCTTAAATACATATTAATATAGGCCTTTGTGCCTTTAAACACAGGAAATACAAATATATGAATGCATCCCATACCATATAATTGACGGAGACATGTGCAGTATATGTGGGAAAATCTTACCATCCTTAATACCAAAACGCGTCCGTATTCCTTTGTTAAAATTGTTAATTTAACATATAGTACATGTAATTAATTGATCCGAGTCAAAGGACTATAAACTTTGTCTCATACATGTAAGCTGACACTACATCAATGTACTTTCCACGAGCTAACTCTGGTCCATCTTTAATCGAGAGAGAAGTTATATTTTACCGTCTTTATTCAGCATGTTCGGTTAGTTGTGTCCCTTACTATATAGTCAAGATTTCCACGAGAAATATGGATTGGATCACTTTTTTATACAGAAAGTACTAGCTGTTACCACGTTATATATATTAATTTGTAATTGTGTGTCTATTACTTTTAAAGTATTTGTTTTATTCCATTAATGATATTATATTGTAATGTAACATTGTTTAATGGTTTGGATATTATCCAGAACTGTAACATGATATCTTCTTGATGAACTTGTTCCAAAATCAGTGAAAGGTTTGACAAAATTGTTAAACAAATGTTTATTTCTTATGTATCGGTCTCAGATTAATAATATCAGAGGAGATCATGACACACTTATTAGGATCTCCAAAAATCTAATATTGTATCGGATTCCATTTCAGGTCATATAGTAAGGCAGATACAGCAATGGAATTGCTTTCTTGGTGTCCACAGCAACTAATTTATTTAAATAGTTTTAATGTTTCTATAATCCGGTTTTCAACAACGTTTTCTGTCCATTATTGTTCACTCGTGTGATGCTAGATGATCAATAGTTAATCTTAACTCCTGTACGCAATCTTCATGTTCATAGTTATTGCTACAGTAGTTGTGTTATAAGTAACATTTGTTGTTCCAATTAGCATTAATCGCCTCTTTAGTATCAATAACTGTAAACAATAGCAGTAGGTGGAAACTGTTATCATTTGACGGTTGATTAACATCCTGGAGATTTCATGTGATATTGTCATGAATACGTCAATCTAAATCATATTAACGAATATTAAATGTTGTCAGTGCTTCTCGGAGTTGTCTGATGGTTTCTTTATACATTCTTTAGTAAAAAAAATTTTGAGTTTTTTTAAATATTCGTTGAGGACATGAAAATGAAAATTTCTGCAATCTTAAAATAAATGTAAAATGTAACAAATCAATGCTTACATTGCGGAATTGCTTCATTTTGAGAGTAATTGTAATGTGCTTATTGTTGTTAATGTTGTCAGGTACCTTCTGATACGAGTCCAGAAGCAAAGGAGAACAACTTGTCAAATATATACTCGTGCATGTACGCATTTCTTATTGCAAATACGTTGGTGAGTTTGTGATGAATAAACACAAATAATAATTATTTTCTAATCGGCTACATACCTGATATGTGGAGCATCCATCTATATGAGGGGCCTATGACTTGAAAAAAAAAACCTCTGACTGCTTTAGTTAATGTAGGGTAGTTAAGGTAAATATAATGTTGGTTTATCTTTAATTTGTTTTAAAAATAAGTACAAATTCAGATCCAACCAAATCTACAATGAATGTCGCCTTGATATGGATTTACTGTTGTGTGGGAGAAACAGTTTACTGCAATATCATGAAATGTCTTAATGTCTTTTTTATATTTGTGGTATGCGCTTTGGGATCACACTCTACACGTAAACCACCTAATTGAAGAGTTTTGTGTACCCTTTTGAGTTTGCCGATTAGTCCAAGCAAAGTCTTTCAAATTATAAATGGTGGTAATGTATTTGGAATGCTTTGATCTTCGGATAAGATAGAAATGAAGCGCGGAAAAGATTCCACGCACTAGGTTCGTCCTTTGATTTCGTTTCCAATTGTAATATTTGTCTATTTCATGGTCCCTGTTTGCCCACCCGCCATAAAGTGGTCACTTTTCTTATACATGGTTACACAGGTGATACACTCAGTAGGTACAATTACCTCCCGATTGATCCGTTAAGCCACCGTCCTGTAGGACGTCTTCTAAGAGTAGGAAAAGGGAAAACAAAAGGAGGCAAATGCTTGAGACAACGATGGCATCAACATAGATACAATTAAAAAGATGGAGCAATTAAGATGGTAAGCTATGTCCTCATAGGTCTCGTTGTGACCAGCTGATTTGTCGAGACCGGGTCAGTCATGCTCAGTTGTCTGGGAGACGTGTAGGGCAAAGCAGTGTTTTGCAATTGAACGTCTCTGCGCAGCTTTCAGGATCATATCCTCCACTGCCACGGGCTGCAAACCAAGTCAAACAGACTTCCTCTACATAGTCGCCTCTTACGACACGTAAATGAACACGTCGGCCCAATTGTACAACTCCAGAACCGCACATAATGAAGGACCTATAATTATAAACAGTTCAGTCCTGCATATGAAGATTAAGCTTTATTACAAGAAATGTCAAACCATGTACAAAGCAAAAGCAAAAATGTATATTTAAGCAAATACTTAAAATCTCACAAAGAATATCTAAAATAATATTGAGATGACAACACTTAACAGCTGAAAAATATTCATGACACATAAATGGGAACTCAGAGCTGATGTAAATGCTGTCGAATGTGTCAATTCTAACATCTTTACTATGCTACAGTAGTAGTTGAGTTACAAATTATAATTGGAAGAAGGGTTTGCAAGTAGCGGGACTCCAATTTTAACATTGCAACTAAAGGAGCTGTAATGTTAAATACAGATGTGTCCGAGAACAAATAGAAGTAAAAAAACATCGCTAATATAAACATTTATAGATAACGATGTAACAATGGTACAGTTACTGAGATAGTGATGGTTATATAAATAATTGTTCTATCGTTTGTAACGGGAGTAGGATAGTATACGATGTAGGTCAATTTAATAAGGTTGTTGCATGAATATCAGTCGCAAGGCAAATTAATACTGCCATACGTGTTAGTTTATTCTGTTTCAGATTTATCTCTAATATATTGACAATAAGTACCGGACTTGCAGCTGTTTTTTGGCAGGCACGTCGATCCTATTTTTAAAAATATACATCCATATTCAAGTATCGTGTTTTGTTGAATTCACTCTTAGACATGATGCTACCACTTTTGCACTTTTTCAAAATGATTCGACCAGGGTAATGTGTGTATCTACAATAAAAATCACACGTCACTTTTGTATTTAATGTTTAATTTCAGTCCATACTGAATGCAAAATGCGAGGCATTACACAATGTAGTCTTTACATCGAGTAAATCTAGATTCCTGGAAATCTGTATTGAATTTTACTTCATCCGTATTATGTAAAACGTCTAACATTGTATGTGACGAGTTAGTTTTGATGCACTTATTTATAAATACGTCATTGATGTATTCAGATTGTACTGGTGTGAAGAATATAACTTATATATGTGTTTGATGTTTGTCTAGAATGTTCTAGAAGCATACAATTATAAAACATACACATTCTGGTCATCTTATTGTATCTTATAATTTTGTATAACATTCTGATCAATGACATTATGCATTTGTATTTTAAAAGCAGTCATTCTGTAATCATGCTTATTTACTCTCGGATATCACACATTATATAAACTCATAATCTTCATGCAAGTTGCTTTGCTCTTTGATCCTGTGTTTTCCTCTGCCATTTATGTTAATGACATAAAGGTTTATGTTAATTTATTGATATTGTGTCCAATATATTATGTCGTTAATACTTTATGTTTTCAAGAACCTTTAACTATTGTATACGCTATGATACCGATGCCCTCTCTATTCATGTGTTTCGGGTCTTCCAGTTTCAAAATTAATTGATCATTTAAATGCAGCATTGTTTCATTAGTATTTTGTCGATGTTAGTAATGTATTACCTTTCATATCTAGTTTTGTATTTTAACATTGTAAAGGTTAAACAGTTGTGAATATGTGCCTCTTAACTTCATAAGCTCTCATGCAAACGTAAAATGTTAATTTTATTTTAATGCTTCTTTCTTTGCTCAAATGGAGTTGCGATTAATATTGCTTGATTCGTATGCATGGATCAACAACTGTCTTAAAGTTTTGATATCAACGTTTTGATATATAACCCAGACTTTGTAAACACTGTGTGAAGTGTCGTTTAGTAGGGGTGGGGTTCTTCCTATATACTTTAAAGAATTATGAGGAAGTTCCCCTGGTCCGCATTCAGAATGTTTACTTCTGACAATATATTATATATGGCTACGAGCCCCCAGTCAGCAATGCCGACAGTTAAATTAAAAGAAATACAAAGATGAAATTTAAACAACAATTTAATAAATGAAAATTTTAAAGGTATTAATCAGTCAATGTCACTCTTGACACAATGATCCCTAGATCATCATTTGATTTCAGTGTGAGGAATATTTTCCCTTCTTGAGTGTTACTCATCCAAATAAGTCTCCTTTCGTCTTTCTCTCCTTCCGATTCCTCTACTTCCGTTTCCTCTTCTATCTCTACTTCCGTTTCCTCTTCTATCTCTACTTCCGTTTCCTCTTCTATCTCTACTTCCGTTTCCTCTTCGACGGTATCTCTTGAGGTCACCCGAAATTCACCCGGTATCTCTCAAATTCACTCGGAATTCTTTCCACGTCATCCGGAATTCCCCCGGAATTCTCTCAACGTCACCCGAAATTCCCCCGGAATTCTCTTCAACGTCACCCGAAAGCTTCCTTTGAAGCTATCTTAAGATTTCCTTGATTTCCAAAATCTGAGTCTGCCACCAATTTTCGTCTGGCCGTACGGAGTTCTACTCTCTTCTCAATTCTTGTAGCAACTGACGAATTCTTACTAAACATGAGTTATTATCGCAGATTCCAATCAAGGGCCCACCCTCAGCGAATTCTGATTGGATGGCGATCGACTCTGGTCAGTTGTTCGACTGTCAATCATCCGAATGTCTGTCTGTGTGTCTATCAATTGTTACAGTCTTCTTATTAGGCGCTGTCCTGTCCTTTGATGTGGTTACGTCACCCGTCCGCGATGGACAGTCTCCTCTCCCCTCGAGAGCTAACAAAGACCATCTTACGTAAGGGGATTAGCTAACTTAGAACAATTGGAAACATCACCGCTGGGTCAGGCAGACCTACAATTTATACATGTACAAGGCCAGTCAGAATCACAAGTTATAGTTACTTATACCTACATACAAGGGGTTGGGGTAAAATCGTCACATCCTCCCACGCTTGAGAATAAAATCAGGATTTTATTCCCTCAAAATACTACAAATGCAAAAGTGTTACAACAATATAAAGAACAACATCAGCAAATTCAACTAGATGCTAAACTGAGTACGAACATGAAAATTTAACCAGAATGATCTATATCATTTCAGCGCTTCTACTCATCAAATCTGCGCCTACGTTTTCAGATCCTTTCACGTATCTGATCTGCATCTGGTACTGCTGTAAGAACAGCGACCATCGCATCAATCGACCATTGGACAACTTTGCCTGCGCCAAATAGGCGAGTGGTTGGTGGTCGGTCTCCAATATGAACTTGCGTCCATATAGGTATCGCTCGAACCGTGATATGCCGAACACGATTCCGAGACATTCCCTCTCCGATACGGAGTAGTTCTTCTCGGCAGCCGACAACTTCCGACTGCCGTATGCGACAGGGAAAAGCGTTTTGTCATGCTCCTGTAGCAGTACTGCTCCCAGTCCTGTGTCGCATGCATCGGTGCGAAGAACGAATTCCTTATCCAAATCCGGTAGACGAACAACGGCGTCGGATGTAAGTCTAGCCTTCAGTGTTTGGAAAGCGTGCTCACACGCATCTGTCCAAATAATCTTACTCGGGGTCCGTTTCTTGGTTAGGTCGGACAACGGCTCCGCAATCGCGCTGAAATTAGCGACATACCTCCGATAGTATCCCGCCAATCCCAGAAATGACCTCACCTCCGTTTTCGTGGTGGGGCGTGCGGCGTTTCGCAGTTGCTCCACCTTCGAATTCTCTGGAGACAGCGTGCCTTGGCTCATGGTATGTCCTAAATAGTCCAATGTCCTGAAACCAAGGTGACATTTGGAAGGGCGGGCTGTCAAGCCCTCCTGACGTAGCCGCTCCAGAACGTCAGCTAACAGAGTGAGGTGTTCACCCCATGTCTCTGTAGCTAACAAGAGGTCATCCATGAAGTTGTGGACACCCCTATCGCGCAAGGGCTCCAACAACTTCCGCATCATCCTGGTAAATATGCTGGGCGCGTTTTGTACCCGGAACGGCATAACCAGCCATTGGTATGTCCCGTCGGGAGTAGAAAAAGCAAGCTTCGGTCTGTCTTCTTTCCTTACCGGAATTTGCCAATACCCCTTGGACAAATCGAGTTTGGAAAAATATTTCGCTTTTGAGACCGAAGCGAAGATATGTTCCGGGTCAGGTAACATTTCGACTTGAAATTCTGTCACCTGATTCAGCTTCCGGTAGTCGACGCAGAACCGATGGGTGCCGTCCTTCTTCTGCACTAGGACTACTGGTGAGCTGTACGGAGAGTCGGCAGGTTCGATTACTCCCAGAGCAATCATTTGTTCAATTTCCTCCCTTACAACTTGTCGTTTCGCGTGGGGCAAGGGGTAGGGTTTTCGCTGCACTGGTCGGTCGTCCACCATCTTTAACCCGAACTCGACAAGCGCCGTCCTCCCGGGTTTTTCTGTTAACACGTCGGAATACCCGGCCAGCAATGTCTCTATCTCGTCCCGCTGGCCTTCAGTTAACATGGGGTCACACTCCACGTCCGACGGAGTCTCGACCCTCGTTAATGGACAGCTCGGAACAGTGTTGGCACCTTCCGTATCGCCTTCGACATCCTCGGTGACTATCGTGGCGACAACAAAATCGCTTACGGTCTCCCTTTCCCGGTACCTCTTGAGCAAATTGGCATGGTACAATTTCTCTTTCGTCGGTAGCCGTATCCGGTAGTTTTGACCTCCGACTTTCTCGGTGACGACGTATGGACCCCTCCAGGAAACTTGCAACTTGTTGTGTTCCTGGGGCAACAACAACAACACCTTATCCCCTACCTCAAACTGACGTGGTTTTGCGCGCTTATTGTAATTTTTCGCCTGCTGCGCCTTAGCTCGTTTAAGATTATCTTGCGCGAGAGAACAAACCTCTTCCAGTTTGTTGCGCAGGTCCGCGACGTACTGGTAGGTAGTGCGTACTTCCTCTACAGCGTGGTCGTCTGTCCACAACTGTCTCAGTACGGCGATTGGGCCGCGTACGATCCTCCCGTACAAGAGTTCAAAGGGAGAGAACCCCAAACTCGCTTGTGGTACTTCCCGGTATGCGAAAAGCATGGCTGGAATATACCGGTCCCAATCCTTGGGGCGGCCTTCGCACAATTTCTTGAGCGTGTGCTTTAGAGTCCCATTAAACCGTTCGACCAATCCATTACATTGGGGGTGATACGGTGTGGTCGTGAGGTGCTTAATTGACATGAGACGATTCACCTCCGCCATCACACGACTCATGAATTGTGTCCCTTGATCGGTCAAGATCTCGTCGGGCACTCCAACTCTTGACCAGATCGTAAACAGAGCTTCCGCGACAGTTTCCGTGTCAATATTACGCAATGCTACGGCCTCCGGATAGCGTGTAGCATAATCGACGACCGTTAAAATATACCGATTTCCGTGCGCAGACGCGGGTTTTATCGGTCCGATTAAATCCATGGCGACACGTCTAAATGGTTCATCGATAAGGGGCGTACTCCCCAATCCGTTTTCGGTGCCATTCTCTGGCATTTGTCACAGGAGAGAAAGAACCGTTTTACGTCTCCCTGGACCCCTGGCCAGTAAAACTCTTTTACAAGACGGTCACGTGTCTTAGCAATTCCCATGTGTCCACCCATGAGACTTTCGTGTGCAAGCTTCAGCACTTCACAACGCTTTTCCTTTGGCACGACGACTTGCTTAAAGTGTTCGTTGTGTTTCCTGGCGTGGCGATACAAGATTCCCTTCTTGTAGACGAACTTCACCGCGCCGTTCGGAGTTTCCCTTTCCGTTCCTGCTTCTGCGTGTTTATGCAACTGCGCAGAGTTGCATCTTCCTGTTGCAGCTTCCTCAACTCCGCTGGAAGAACATTACTAACCGGTGTCGATGTAACTTGGATCGGCTTCGGTTTCGGCTGTCGACTCATGGCCCTGGTCTCAACAGCACTCACTGGCATAGGTGTACAGGTTTCGGGGTTCGGCTGCGGTAACACATAACGGCATCCCAATATGACTTCATGTGATAGACCCTCCAAGCAAGCAGCTGCAATTTTCCCCTTCACGTATGGTGAATCGAGGTCAATGACAGCTACTGGTAATGAGTCACGCGCGCAGTTCGCGTACTGAACTTCTATTACCTCCCCTGTATAGTCCTCCGGCTTGACATACTTCTTGTCGACAAGCGCGGGGACGCTGCACCCAGTGTCATACAAGATGGTGGCACCTTCACCATTGACAGTTGCGGCCGCAAAGTTGGCTGGGTTGCGACTCGCTTCCGGCACGCACTCCTTCCTAGCAACGACATTCACCTGGGTCTGCCTGCCCTTCGGACAGTCCCTGGCAAAATGCCCCAGACGCTTGCAGTTAAAACACGTCGGCGGCCCTCGCCGACTTGCAAGTCCTGGTTTCGTGGGTGAGGCCTGTCCAGGTCGATAGGTGGCATCCCTACCTGTAGGTGCCCCTCCGACCTTCCCGTCGCCCTGACGGTTGCGGACAGCCGGCTCAACCTCCCCCATACGACGCGACTCAGAGGGTCGGGGTCGATCCGCGCCCCCGGAACCTCCACTCTTCGAGTGCGCCTGCTCGTATCGCTCCGCCATGTTAGCGATCTCTTCGAGCGTCCGGTGTTCTCTTTCGGCTAAGAAGACTGTCAATTCGCGACGGTACGTACCCAGGACATGTTCCTTGAGTATTACCTCGCGTAGCCCGTCGTACGTGCGTTCGACTTCAGCCATTTTCATCCACTTGTCAAATAAACCTCGAACACGGTTGTGGAATTGAGAGTGGGTCTCTGTTACCTTTTTCGCAGAGTCCCGAAAAAGTTTCCGGTAAGTCTCGGCGGTCAGCCGATAATGGCAGAGAAGGGCCTTCTTGAGGGCATTGTAGTCATCAGCCTCTTCTGCAGCTAGGCCGTGGTAGACTTCCCGAGCTGCACCTTGCAAAAAGGCTGAGACGTTAATGGCCCAGTGCTGTTCAGGGACCTGATGAGCGTGTGCGAGTTTCTCGAACTGCAGGAGAAAATCGTCAATAGCCTCCTCCCTGTCATTGAAGCGTGGCATGTTGATCTGGACCATCATGTGGTCGATGAATGGTCGGCCGGTCGTTCCAGAGCTTGTACTGGCGTCGTCCCGTCCGTTGGTCCTAGCTTCAACTCTCACCTTTTCCATCTCCAGAGTGTGGGCGAGTCTGGCTAGCTCTTGGTCTGCAGCTATCTTGGCTAGCTCCTGGTCCGCTGTTATCTTGGCTAGCTCCAGCTCTCTTTGGGTTCCTCTGTCTGCTGCTATCTTGGCTAGCTCTTTGTCCGCTGCTATCTTGGCTAGCTCCAGCTCTCTGTCCGCTGCTTTTTCGGCCTTCCATTCCTTGATCCTTTCTTCTATAAAGGCCGCCAGGCGATCTCCCTCATATCCGAGCTCTTCAGACCCAATAGCTCGATATTCCTTTATCATTTGCCTTTCGGTGGCCATTATAACTAATGTAAAGTGATACCTTGTCTCAATATTCTAACAAGACACAGCTACTTGTAATACAAGTTTAAATACTTACCTGTCGATAGCAACTAATTTCGTTCAGGTAAGATATTTGTTCGACATCTGCTTCACCAGTACTGCTAGTAATGGAAGGTTTACAAAGCATGCACATATGACAATAAAATGCAAGATGAGAAAATCATAAAACAAATACAAAGAATGGAAAATATCTCACACTGTTCCCTAATACTCCTACAAATAACTTTAGGTCCTAAAATAATATATGTCTAATTCATATCCCGGACGAAGCGCCCACTGTGAAGTGTCGTTTAGTAGGGGTGGGGTTCTTCCTATATACTTTAAAGAATTATGAGGAAGTTCCCCTGGTCCTCATTCAGAATGTTTACTTCTGACAATATATTATATATGGCTACGAGCCCCCAGTCAGCAATGCCGACAGTTAAATTAAAAGAAATACAAAGATGAAATTTAAACAACAATTTAATAAATGAAAATTTTAAAGGTATTAATCAGTCAATGTCACTCTTGACCCAATGATCCCTAGATCATCATTTGATTTCAGTGTGAGGAATATTTTCCCTTCTTGAGTGTTACTCATCCAAATAAGTCTCCTTTCGTCTTTCTCTCCTTCCGATTCCTCTACTTCCGTTTCCTCTTCTATCTCTACTTCCGTTTCCTCTTCTATCTCTACTTCCGTTTCCTCTTCTATCTCTACTTCCGTTTCCTCTTCGACGGTATCTCTTGAGGTCACCCGAAATTCACTCGGTATCTCTCAAATTCACTCGGAATTCTTTCCACGTCATCCGGAATTCCCCCGGAATCCTCTCAACGTCACCCGAAATTTCCCCGGAATTCTCTTCAACGTCACCCGAAAGCTTCCTTTGAAGCTATCTTAAGATTTCCTTGATTTCCAAAATCTGAGTCTGCCACCAATTTTCGTCTGGCCGTACGGAGTTCTACTCTCTTCTCAATTCTTGTAGCAACTGACGAATTCTTACTAAACATGAGTTATTATCGCAGATTCCAATCAAGGGCCCACCCTCAGCGAATTCTGATTGGATGGCGATCGACTCTGGTCAGTTGTTCGACTGTCAATCATCCGAATGTCTGTCTGTGTGTCTATCAATTGTTACAGTCTTCTTATTAGGCGCTGTCCTGTCCTTTGATGTGGTTACGTCACCCGTTCGCGATGGACACAGTCTCCTCTCCCCTCGAGAGCTAACAAAGACCATCTTACGTAAGGGGATTAACTAACTTAGAACAATTGGAAACATCACCGCTGGGTCAGGCAGACCTACAATTTATACATGTACAAGGCCAGTCAGAATCACAAGTTATAGTTACTTATACCTACATACAAGGGGTTGGGGTAAAATCGTCACACACTGAATTGCATGTATCAGTTAAAAGGTAGATTGCCTCTTTACCTTCGAGTGACACTTCAATGTTTACTATGTGATAATTTTAGGATTAATATTCTATTGAAACAAATCAGTGAAAACCGCTCCGGTGGCAGGGTAGTACGAGCGTCCGCATTGGAAACGGAGGATAATGGGTTCAAACTCATGTCATCCCAAATACCAAGTAATGATTTAACTAGATTATTGAGATAGCGATGTCCACGTTAACTTGTAGACTATGTTTTTTATGATTTAAATGATTCGTGTCACTATGATCCACATTGGATAATTTTTTTCTGAACTATTATCACAACCATTACTAAATGTTGATATTGTCAAATAGAAAAAGATACAAATATTGCAAGAGAAATGTCTCTCACAATGGAACAAATAAATGTAATTTGCTTTATTAATTGTACTTCCTTACTTTTAAAATACAATTAAATATCTTAGCAGTAGGATACACACATTCACATTCTTTGACAACGATAGCAAAAAGATAGTCCACAGGGATTATTATAAAGAAGTACCGCACATATGTAACATCTTATGAACATAATAATAATACAATCAGATAAACGTACTACGCTGAACACGATTCGTGACTAAATTTGCCGCTCTGAGGAGCAAACAATTGATGTTGATAGTATTTTTATGATCAATATTCAATTCAACAGTATATCTTATATTCCCCCTTAAGACATATGTCGATCAATTACTTAGCAATCTGTGTATTTGTGTTTTCTGTGCTTGTTGCATTACATAGACAGTTATATGTATAAAATCTGCAATGGCGAACATTCGGTTTGCTTTTATCGACGAATACAATGTACTGCTACAACTATAAATATTGAATTATATACCTTACATAATTAATTCTTGTTTTTAACCGAAATAAACACGGTAAGTAGCCATGTGTCAAGCTCAGCTTCGTTGACACTTCCATCACTGAATTAACACGTTTCCACTTTGATATTCAGTTTTAGTAATTCATATGTTCTGGTGATGTTTCAAATGGAACTTACGGGTTTACTTCAATGTATGTCCACGCGTATTTTTTAGCATTTCCTTATTATACAATTCATTCCGTACGTTAGCGGTGTTCTCTGCATCTCTCATGATATATTTTTATCCGCCTGCTGATTGATCGTATCTAATACGTCTTTGGCTACGACTGGCTCTCGGCAGTTGTTTGGATTGCATTAGCACGTGTATTATTACTATAGGGCACATGGTACATATTATATATCAGTCTGGACCAGTATAGAAATCGGTGAACAAATAATAGAGTATATAAGGATTTGGTAGTTGATAATGAGTTAATAATGAAAGGTAACATTGTAGTAAAATATCTTTTCAGGGCTTATCATATCTGTAATTTAGCATAAAATGTAGACAATATGATATGTATGCAATTTTAGTATTTGCACATGCTTGACTCAGGAGTACCCAATAATGAGTAGCACCTGATTCATTTGGTGCAGAATCAATAACTGGTTGTATGCACATGTAGATAATTAAAAATGTCATGGCTCATATGGTGTTCTGCACACGGACACTTAAATCAAGGAGCATTGTGCATGGTTAAATGTAAGTGTGATCATTAGGTCCCATAACCTTTAAGTTATAGACGTTTGAATGTGATGGTGTTACCATATGTTTACTATGTAATTTGAATTAGTAGCGTGAGTCCTATATACGAC
The DNA here is from genome assembly GCA_030141615.1 of Unio pictorum. Lineage (NCBI taxonomy): Eukaryota > Metazoa > Mollusca > Bivalvia > Unionida > Unionidae > Unio > Unio pictorum. Next base: position 1,698,424 of record JARLTB010000019.1, on the reverse strand, counting down.
CTATACAATAATAGGAGGCTGTTGTGTCTGTGGTTACCACGTGCATCCAGGGATTTATTTCAGTGGCTTTTGCATATGATAATCATAATGGAGTCTGTTTCATAGTTTGCATGTGATGTTGGAGAACGAATTTATACAAACACAGATGGGAAGTGTGGTAGACACGGGACAGGTGCAGGAGATCGCTAATGGTATGGGAAAAAGTGAACACACTCATTAGACTGCTGATAACAAAGACTATGATCAACTTGATAGCACTTAACTGTTGTATCTGCTGCATAATATAAATTGCATATTAATTTTGGTGTACATGTATCATGTTATTCAATGATTTTTCAAAGTCAGTTAAGCACGTCTTAGTCCAGTCAAGTGCAAAAATATTCCATATAATTTCCCTCGTTTGGTTTAGTTTTTCCTGGCATCGAATCAATTCATTTTCTCTGACCTTTAATGAAATTTATATGATTTTGAGCCAGATGGCGTGTATTAATATGGTTTACAGGGACTGTTTAAGTTATTGCTTCCCTCCTAAGATCGAGGCTGGCCTAGTAACTAGCAGTGACTAGATCAGTTTTAGTATTGCGTACCCCTAGATTGTCTCTTTTCTTCAAATGTATCAGTCCTTCCTTATAAAGTGTGCATTCATCTTCTGTATTGTTTTGTAAATCTGTATATACTGAACAGTGACACAATTGGGTTTCAACATCAGAAGCATGCCTTTCACCCAATGCGCATAGTTTGTTAGACAACATTAATGTGCAATTCAATTATATTCCTTAAATTTACCAAGTAACTTATGCAGTGATAAATTATATCAGTGCCTGAATATTGCATAGTAGCATGGACTTGCCTTGGCATCGTAATGTTTTTGCACATATTTAGCCTCCTCCATCTTGCATCTTATCCTGGCCCATATCAGGTTGTCAGCAGGATGTCCTTCTCCAACATCAAAACAGCATTATATAAACTTTGTAGTTAAGTTATTGAATTTTGAATACGATGGTGTTTCCATATGTTTACTGTGGGAGTTGGATTAGTACCGTGAGTCCTATACGTTCCGTCGGGTTTTGAGGTTACGGAAGAGCTTCTGGCAGAGTTGGAATTGTTTACACGTTTCTGAAATATAACTTCTCCACCTCTGTAAACTTCCGAGGAACAGATTCACCAAAATACAACACAGTTTGATATGACGTTGATCGAACAAGCTATGCTGGATTCTATTCATCGTATGTAAATTGATTACTTAACTTCCCTTCGATAATCTTACCGAATTGTGCCGAGTTTACCGGGAACTCAACCCAGCTTGGCATGAGGTTACCAAGAACTCAATGTTGTTTTTACCGAGCTCTAACAAGTTTTTTGTACCCCTTTGGGGATGCCTTTATTATAATTCCAATGCGTGTTTGATACAAGAAAATTCAATTTCGTTCAGTATATTGCATTGGTACGGAAGTCCCTACTTGATCTAGTCTTATTGAGCTCGTTCATATAAGTATTTGACGCTATTCCGGTGTGTCCCAATAACGTCGGCGGAATCACAATAATATTATAAACTGGATTGCTTGTTAAATATCATATTACAAATTCAAAGTAGCAACATAATCTAAATAAAACACATTAATAACAAGTCATTTAATCTTATTTTACTCTTTCTCTTTATTAATATTCCTTGATCGGAATGTCTTTGACAAAGTTATTGACTACGTATTTGTTACATCGTCTTCTGAAAGTATCTTGTGCTCTGTGTGCTGTTGTTGGCCAGATCATCTTTCTTGAAAGCCATATATGCGGAGAGCGCTTCAACTCCAAGCAAGATATCATAGTTAAACAACTGCTTTCGAATACATACTTTAGCGTCTCTGTTAAACAAGATATAAATCTATGATATGTTCTTCAAATGAATGTTTATTCCATGAGTATTAATGAATATTAAGACAGGAGAGTCGTCTATGTCACTGTCGCATATAACTATCGAATATTAATTTGGTAGTATTTGATCTCTCAGTAATTACTCACTAATAAATAACGATAAACTAAGATATTTTCTGGGATTGGGTATCCAACTAAATTATAATCAACACAATATTGAGTGCTATACGTTTTGCATTAAATATTATAATATCAGATCATCACACACATCTAAATTTATAAAGAAGCCAACGTGTTAAAACCAATAAGTATATCCACGATTCGAATTGCACCATTAGTTAATATTACAGTTTATATTACAGCCATTTTTAGCCAAACGCATGGGTTGCCCTTTAATTAGCTTCACCCGTCTCAAGCGTTGATGCTCGATTTCGGTTGAGGTGTATTACTTGTTATTCTGTATAACGAAATCGATGCAGAATTGGTTAAAAGACAAAAGACAGTAATGTTTAGCAATAACAGTATTTTGTACACTAACACTTTGAGAAGTTCTTGTTTCCAATCAGTTTTAGTATATCGTTAAGTACAATAACTTTAGAGTTATCTATGAAAGGGGTTGTTCTCGTAGTAGGTATGTTTAGTTGTACTTATGTCTGCAAATCAGAATATAATGGGATTTAAATCGACATTATGTGAATGCCATATTGTTTGTATAATCTTCAATCCAATTTAGCAATATCCCTTCACATTCTCCATGGTCTTAACGTAGTCGCCATTCTTAGCTGCGTGACCATAACATAAAGCAAAGCATCATATTTTAGTTGACAGAAAAGGATATTCCTTGTCCACTTTGATACCACAGATAAAATACATACTTTTAATAGTATATAATATGACCGCGTGTCTGTCCACGAACAGATTTTCTACCCTATTTTCCAGGAGGACAATATATTACATTATATGATTTTGACTCTCAAAGGACACATATAAAGACAATTTACGTATATAAAGTAAATATTTAAAAAAATAAAAAGTCAATGAAATGTGTGTGCGGTATATGATGAAAATATATTAATGTATACATTACATATTTGCCACTGTCCGAAATATTTCGCTAGCAAAATTGAACTTTATGCATCTACTTTGAGGCATTGTACGCTAAAGATTGAAACTGCTGAAGAGATTTGACCGTTGCTATAAATTAATCGTCCTTTCAAGTTCGAGTTTTTGATTGCCTAGCCAATACATGAATTTTTTTGAACAAAACCCATTCAAGATGCTTTGAATTAAGCATTATAAACAATCCAGCGTTCATATTAGACATATTTGCCTTGTGCATTACTATTAAATATGTTTCAAGAAAGATAATTATATACGCAATTATTATTGAAAAGGAATCCAAATAAGAACAACAACATATTTGTTTAGATGTGAGGTCAAATATGAAACAAATCATACTATTTTATTATGAGGGTCCCCGAGTGACCGAGTGGTCTAAAGCGCTCTCCGTTATGGATCACTGCCAATTCACCTCTGTCTGCGTGGGTTCGAGTCTCAGATTCGGCTAATATAGTTATGTGAGAACGCTTGCCAGTAGCTTCTATTGGGTCGGTGGTTCTTTCAGGGATTTTTTCCCGGGTTATTCCTCCACCAATAATACTGGCCGCCATACATAGCCTATCGTGTGCTGAAAATTGGCGTTAAACCCTAAAACAGCAACAACAACTATTTTACTATGCTTAATCCATTTATGTATGTTGGGATGATTTCTCATGCTACACTTCATCTCGTGAGCATTTGTTGATAATTGATACCTTGTAAATAGAAGATAAATGCTCGTTTTCTACCACGTTTTATGTACCAGAAGGAAATATGTTAGTTCAGTCTTTTTCTTTGTCTGTTTCTACACTGAATACAACGTGTAAGAGATCCTGATATGTCTGAAATGACGTAGCATCTTCACGTGAGACATAATTTTTTATCATACCCTAAACATATGGGTAGAACCATCCTTACGAAGTCTCATTGAATGTGTCTGAATATAGCGACTTTGCATTAAAATCTAATGAGGTGGTTGGTTGAACATACGTTATATTCATTAGGATCTAACGCGAAAGGCTTTCATTCAATATTGTATACACTGTTGTAGTACTTGCTGTACTAGATACGGTAATACTTGTAGACAATGTATAGTATCTTACTAAGCAATGCTGTATCTAAAATATTACGCGCTATACATGCTCAAACGTGTATGACTTTGAGTACTGTACATCTTATTTTAATTGAAAAATGTTTACTCCATATACATAATATATGTCCATTTGAGGAGAGCAAACTTATTACCATACTAATTTTTTTTCAATTTCTCATAGGTAATTTTTCTTGTGTAAAAGAGATAAATCTTATTACCCAAATGAGTGATATATATATATATATATATATATATATATATATATATATATATATATATATATATATATATATATATATATATATATATATATATATATATATATATATATAATGATTATGTTCCAAATATGCTAATGAAAAAGGATCGTTTTCAGACTTGCTTGTTGCCTTCCTTTATCGCTTCATATGGAATCGTTACTATTGATTTAGTTCTGAATGTTATTATATTCTCAAGTAACTTGAGGTAACCATTTTTTGTTTTAATTTGAGTACAATACATTAATATCCTACACTTTATGGAATTTGTCAACCATTTCAGCTACACAAGTTCTATTAGTTTGAAATTATTCATTATTTGTTTTGCAAACATACTTATTTTTATCTATTGTAAAACAATTTTACCACTTCAAAATATTAATGTTTAGGCATTTTTATTTCAACATTTCTCTGACTGCTTGTTACGAAATACCCGATATGGCATAGAGGGTACGCCATACTCCTCTAATCTATATTTTAAGCTTATCAGTCCTGTTAATTTTGTTATATAATTTGTCTGTCGTTATCCTGTATTTAATGAATTATTATTTGTAAATTCGTTGTTATGACACTGTTACGCAATACCCGATATGGCGTCGAGGGTACACCATACTCCTCTAAGTGAGTTGTCCTGTACAGCGAGTCGCACGTGCCGCGCGTATAATGAAGGTTTCACGCGAATTACTTTTTTACAAGTACGGCATACTACTATATAGGTACAGTGCAGGGTCTTTTTAAGACACAGTGGACATTAGAGCAGACCTCTAAACGTTGGCATTGAATCACAAGTGTTTTTCCGATTACTTGTGTTTTTGAGCATATTTTGGATTACAGTATCTTGCTACAAAGGAATACGGTTTTTCTTATATTCACATCATTTTTTTTTTCAATTGTTTATTTCACTGCACTGTTCTAGTTTTTTTCTTTTTATTTCTATAATTTTGTTTCATTTGTTTTCCTTGTGTCAAATGGCAAATCAAGAGCAAGGCTCAAGTGATAGCAGGGGTGTCAGGTCCAGGTTGAATTTATACTATAAATGCACTGTGGACAATAATGTGTTGGTAGCACATCACCCACAAGGGTGCCAGATTTTAGTGTCGGGATCAGACGAGACGCCGAAACAACTTGACATTTTGGCGACTCTTAAAGCGATGGGAGTAAATATGAAGCAAATTGTATGTTTACAAAACGCTGGCCCGAAACGCTTTATGCTATATCCCAGGGACAAGGAGACCCAAGTTTTGAATGTAGACGAATTTCGAGTAAATAATATCACCATGCACGTTCACGCAGCTCCACCAATAGAGAGGGAGTTAGGCCCAAAAATGGTAGATGTTCATTTTCACGGGCTTCCATTTTACATTGACACCCAGGAAATTGAGGGGAAGATTAAGGATAGGTTTGGGGTCCAGGCAAAAGGGACGAAATACACTGATTACTGGGGGTATGAGGGTGTTACCTCAGCTGTTAGAATCATAAAGGTTGATGAGGGTCAAGAGAAAAAGATCCCCCCATACGTTTATGTGTTAGGCTTTAAATTAAGGGTCTGGTACAGAAACTGCGAGCGAGATCGCAAATGCTCCAAATGCGGACAAATTGGACATGGTCCATGGGAGTGTAGTGTAGTTACTCCAGGAATATTGATTGCAACTGCTCCTTTGCAGGATGTTCCTAATGGAAATAAACCAAATACATGGGCAACAATAGCTAAGCCGGCCAAACCCACTCAAATTCAGTTTCCCGCGTTTAGGCATTCAAACCCCTTTACACTGTTACCACAAGAAGGGGGTGAAGGGTTCTCTCCTAAGGGAAAAGGGCCCAGACCCAGACGAGCTATACCTGCATCCACATCAACTCCAATCAAAACTCATGGAAAAAAATGTCAACCCAAGCTTAAGAAGAGAAAGGCGGAAATCGTCTCATCCTCAGATGAAGATATTCCATTACCCAATGAGAAATATGAGAAGGAGCTTCCTTCTCCTTCTCTTGAGAGCTTGACAGTAGAATCCAATAAGTGTGACAATTCAAATATAGTTTGTTCTGAAGAGTCTGTATTGGATGGAAATGTGGCCTCCAATGCAGAAATGGACACTTTGAACACAACTATTGATAATGATTCTGACTCTAGCAAGGAAAAGTATACATTGTATACGTCAACTATAACCAGTGATTTTGAGATACCAGTTAGTGAATTGGAACATACAGTGGAGAATATAGATCCAGGCTCCCCTCAAACTGGGGAAGAGATCACTACTACTCATTAACACTAGACCAATAAAATATATCCATTTAGAAATTAGCGGCCGCCTGGAGATAGACTTAAAATGGAAGAACAAAACTTCCTTTTAAAGTCCATAAATATTAATGGTCTTAACCAAGACAAAGTTAATAAGTTACTTAAAATAGGAGACTTTGACTTACTTTTTCTACAAGAGACACATAACGGACCAACTGATGAATTTAAAGAACAACTTGAACGGAAACTGGACTGTATTGTGTTAAAAAATGATCATGATGGGAGAGATATAAGGGGAGGGGTAGCTGTTTTGGTAAAAAATAGAGTAGGAATTAAATGGGAAAGGATAGAGGAGGGTATTTTTTTTAAAGGGAGAGTGATTCATTTAAAAATAGAGAAGTGTAATTTTATTAATATATATATGCCAGTATGTAATATGAAAATTGCTTTTGCAATACGCTTAAAAGAATACTTAAATAACTATATTGGGGAAAATTTGATTATTGGAGGGGATTTTAATTGGGTTGAAGACGGGATAGACAGAACGACAATGAAATTAGTGACAGGTGACTTAATGATTAAGACAACGATGAGACTTATTATGGATTCATTAGATTTGGTTGACATATATCGACAGTTAAATTTACTGAGGGTTGGTTTTACTTTTCTAAGAGGGGATACAGCAAGTAGGATAGATAAATTTTGGGGCACATTTTTTGGCACAAATAAGTATATTAATTCAGGGATTTTAGATTACCAAGTTTCGGATCACAAATTAATTTTTTTAGAAGTAAGGATTTTAAAAATGACTAAATGGGGTAGAGGGTCATGGAAATTAAATAATCAACTCTTAAATACAAAGGAATTTATAGCTGAAATTACTAAGGAAATTGAAGATTTTAAAAATATGGGGAACATTAATATCATTGAAGAATGGGATAAATTAAAAGTAAAATTTCAAAAAATAGCTATTAAACATTCAAAATTCAGGATTAGGAAGTTTAAATTAGAAGTAGCAGCCTTGGAAAATTTGATCAAAACAACAACAATACAGGGCATTAAAAACACATTATTACAAAGATTAGAGAAATTAAAGAAAGTTTTTAATAAAGAGAAGAGATTAAATACTGGGCTATTTACTGAATTATATGAAAATGCAGAGGGTCTTTATAAAAGGGAGGAATTAAGAAGGGGGGGGGGAGAAAATTTTTTAGAGACATTAAATACGGGAACGGGAATACTAGAAGACAAAACTGAAATATTAGAATATATACGAAATTACTATAAGGACCTATATACTTCACAGAGAATAGCAGACGAAGATATAGAAACATACTTACGAGAGACAAATTGTGAAAAAATTACCTCAGAACATAGAGACAAATGTGAGGAATTTATATCACAAGACGAAATAGTTGAGACAATAGGGAATTTAGGTAAAAAAAAATCACCAGGAAGAGATGGACTTTCTGCAGAATTCTATAAAAAATTCTGTAAGGAATTGTCGCCAATTTTAGAATGGTTATATAACAATATCGCACTTAGGAATAGCAAAATGTCAAACACAATGAGGGAGGGTATGACAACAATAATATATAAGGGGAAAGGAAATAGGGACGAACTTAAGAATTGGAGACCCATCTCACTCCTTAATGTAGATTATAAAATTATTAGTAAAATTTTAACGGAAAGGGTCAAAAAGTGTCTGGACCCAATTATCAATATAAATCAAACTACTGGCCCGAAAGGGAGAAACATACAGAATAACCTTTTAAATATTAGGACTATTATTGATTATATCAATACAACTGGTACTACTAGTGCTATGGTACTAATTGATCAAGAGAAAGCCTTTGATCGACTTGAACATAACTATATAATTAAGACACTAGAAAAATTTGGATTTGGAGAAAATTTCCAAAATTGGACCAAAATCCTGTATAATGATATAAACTCGATTGTACAGGTTAACGGAGCAAAAACGGGAAAATTTGAAATTCAAAGATCGGTGAGGCAAGGCTGCCCACTATCGATGTTATTATATGTAATAGCAATAAAAATTCTAAGTACCAAAGTTAAGAATAACTCAAACATTGTAGGGATCAAAGTTCCAAATATTCGAGATGAAGTTAAGATGTTACAACATGCTGATGATTGTACAAACTTTATACAAGATAAATATTCCTATAATGAACTTATAAAGGAATTTGAACGATTTGGGAAAGTCTCAGGTTCGAAGATAAATCCTGAAAAGACTGAAATTTTACTATTAGGAAACTGGAGGGGTAAGATACATGATCTACCTGCTCCTCTTATTAAAGATAACATAAAAACTTTAGGAATACATTTTGGAAAGGACGAAATGGTTAGAAACCTGAAAGATATTAGAGAAAAGATTCAGAAAAATGTGACTACCTGGGCACCTTTGCCAATATGCTTATTGGAACGAGCACAAATAGTTAAAAATTATATGTATGTGCACTTTAATTATACATTGAAAACAGTAGACATTAAAGATACTACACTAAAAACTATAGATAATGATATTATTAAATACTTATGGGATAATAAAATACATTACACAAACAAAAATACTTTATATAAGGGAGGGATGAGAGGAGGTTTAGCTCTCCCTCATCCAATCCTTATTAAATACACCAACATCTTGAACCGTTTTAAGGAAATTAAAGAAGAGCCTAAAATAGCTTGGCAAGGGCTTTATATATATTACTTTGGTTTCTCTATGAAGCAGAAAAACGATATTTATAGGAACAATAGATTAACTAAAACTGTAAGAGTGCCAAGAAAATTAAGGTATATAAAAGATTTATTATTCAGATATAGGGATGTTAAAGAATTTTGGGACATTGAAACAAAAAACACATACAAATGGTTAACACAAGAAATAATAAATAAGGAAAAAAATAGGATTGAATATAAACACATAAATATTCAGTGGGATAGGGCATGGGGGAACTGGAACAATATTAAACAAATTAGGAAAAAAAGTACCCTGTTCAAATACATGCATGATGCGTGGTTGACAGGAGAAATAGCAGTGAGACGGCAAATGATCGAAGTATCGCCTAAATGTCCACTGTGTAAGGGTTTTTTATTTACCAAGAAACATGTAATAATTGAATGTGCTAATACTGCAGCTGATAGAAACCAAATAATTACAAATATTAGGATTTCTCAAACATACGAAGAGAAACAATTTTTACATTTAGATGGTGTTTTAACCAATGATATTTTATCAAATATTATAGTTTATATTATAAATACTATGATAGCATGTGGACCGATAGTAACTAGGAGGGATGATAGATAGGGAGGGAACAGGGAACTCCGGTGAGAAAAGTACAAGCAATGAGAGCATGGGGCTATATCACATGGCGCTACGCGAAGTGGACAGGCCTGTGAAAGAGTTTGGAACAAAGCTCACCGAGAGACATATACATTACAACATTTCACGGCTTAGATAGATTATAGTTTTTTTTTTTTTTTACGGGACGCATGCTGTCATAGGAAAATCACTGGTTATAATATGTTTTTACTATATGTTTTTACTCTGTGGAGATCATGAAACTACACAGAAAGTCCGTTTTTTTAAGGAATATAAACAATTTTGGACTGGAATAAGGGTTTAATTATAAAATAAATAAAGATTACAAAAGAGATCGAGATGGGTGAAGTGCAAATAATAATAAAAAAATTGCATGAATCCTATTTCGATCCAAGTGATCTAGTATATAACTAAGGAAATTACGAATATGGAACATCATATAGCAAACAGTAAAACAATAGGGTCTTTTTTTCTTTAAGACACCAATATTTGTACTAAATTCTAAATTCTTGAAATTATATAAATTAAATGTACTTCTGAAATAAATACCGATTTAAAGGTATTTATATGATAAGGAAACTGGGAAAATTTTGACAAAAATGGCTATCCTTGCAAATATACAATATTCAAATGAATATATAGCATCATACATATAGCACAACACAAATAGCATACACAGGATTTAGGAAACCCCTAGCCAGGGTTAACTTGTGAAATAAGACAGACCCCCATGATGAGCCTTATGGTTCGGGTGGAAATGTCATAGATAACACTAAGGACCAAAATATCCTCCTATTATTATATAATCCCGATGGGACAAACTTAAGGTTAGGATAGTTTAAATGGAATTATAAAAAAAACACAAAACTACATATCGGGGGTACACATACACACATGAAATTTTTTACTAGTTTTTTTTGATAGGAGGAGGGGGCATCTGTCTGGTGCCCCCAAGAAGAAAGAACATTTCTTGGGTACTCGTTATTATTGTGACAAATCATCTGTGTGGATTTATTGGATTTATTTTCACTGTTCTACAAAGGGCCACGTTTTTCCTTATATTTCACATTTGTTTTACATTAGTTCACTGCACTTTTTCTATTTTTCTTTTCTTATACATTAGTGGTACTTTGTTTGATAGTGTTTAAAATGTCTCATCAAGAGGCAGAGATCCAAGATACCAACAGGGGAATAAGATCAAGATTACACCTATATTATAAGTGTACTGTGTCTGACAATGTTTTGACAGCACATCATCCTAAGGGATGCCAGATTTTGATTTCTGGCACAGAAGAAACTCCTAAGCAGTTAGAAATTCTAGCATCTATGAAAGCGATGGGTATAGACATGAGAAAGATTGTCTGCCTTCAAAACGCAGGACCTAAACGTTTTATGTTGTACCCGAGAGATCGAGAGACTCTCGTTCTCGAGGTTGACTCTTTCATGGTTAGAAATATTAAGATGCATGTCCATGCAGCCCCTCCTATAGAGAGGGATCTAGGACCCAAAATGGTCGAGGTACATTTTCATGGACTACCCTTCTATATAGAGACAATAGAGATCGAATCAAAACTAAAGGATAGATTTGGAGTCATAAGTAAGGGGACAAAATATGCAGATTCTTGGGGTTATACGGGGATAACGTCAGCAGTCCGCATGATTAGAGTTGAAGAAGGACAGGAAAAGAAAATACCTCCTTATTTTTACGTCCTAGGGTTTAAACTTAGAGCTTGGTACAGAGGATGTGAGAAAGATAGGAAGTGTTTCAAATGTGGGCAAGTAGGACATGGGCCATGGGACTGTGGTACGGGAGTTATTATGCAAGGTCCAACGATAGAAACTGTATCTGTGACTGAGACTCCTAAGGAAAATAATCCCAATACGTGGGCAAAGGTAGCTAGTACATCAAGATCTCAACCTATCAATTTCCCTGCCTTTACGCATTCCAATCCTTTTGAAATACTATCGCAAGAAGAGATTGGGAGACCCTCTCCGAAAGGGAAGGGACCGCGAACAATAAGTGCATCCAAAATTACTTCAACCCCAATCAAAACCTCAAAGAAACAACAACCCAAACAAAAAAAGAGAAAAGCGGAAGTTATCTCATCATCTGATGAGGAATTTCTTCCATGTAGCGAGAAATGTGAGAAAAAACCTCCTTCTCCTTCTCCTGCTAAGGAAGTTGTTGATGAAAACCCTCAATTAGATGGAAAAGATACTCAAACTCTTACACCAATAGATCAGGAGTCCCAACTAGGATCACCAATAGAAAATGAATCAAATGGGAACATGGACACTTTGACTACCTCAATTGAAAATGAATCAGACAATGAACAATTTCGTGACAAGCTTTTTTATTCAAATATAACCAGTGATTTCGAAATTCCGCAAAGTGAATCAGAAACAACACCAAGGGAAATTGATCCAGGTTCCCCTTCAAGTGGGGGGGATAGTAGCACTTAAAATTTTAACACTAGACAATAAATTCTATATCCATTTAAAATTAGCGGCCACCTGGAGATTGACCAAAAATGGAAGAAAAAAACTTCCTTTTAAAGTCTATAAATGTTAATCGGTTAAACAATGAAAAGGTAAAAAAGCTACTACAAATAGGTGACTTTGACTTACTATTTCTTCAGGAGACACATAATGGACTAACTGACGAATTTAAAGAACAACTTGAAAGAAAGCTGGTTTGTATTATAATCAAAAATGATCCAGATGGGAGAGATATAAGGGGAGGGGTAGCCGTTATGGTAAAAAATAAAGTAGGGATTAAGTGGGAAAGGATAGAGGAGGGGCTTTTTTTCAAGGGGAGGTTAATTCATTTAAAAATAGAGAAGTGTAATTTTATTAATATATATATGCCAGCGTTTGATATGAAAAGAGCCTTTGCAATACGTTTAAAGGAGTACTTGGATAACTATATTGGGGAAAATTTGATAATTGGTGGGGACTTCAACTGGATTGAGGACGAAATAGACAGATCGACAATGAAATTAACGAAACGTGACTTAGAAATTAGAGACATAATGAAACTTATTATGGAGTCATTAGATTTGGTTGACACATATAGACGGTTAAATTTAATAAGGGTGGGATATACTTTTACAAGAGGGGATAGTTCAAGTCGATTAGATAAAATTTGGGGTACATGTTTTGGCACCAATAAATATATTAATTCAGGGATTTTAGATTACCAAGTTTCGGACCACAAATTAATTTTTTTAGAAGTAGGCATAACTAAGAGAACTAAATGGGGTAGGGGTTCATGGAAGCTAAATAATCAATTATTAAATACAAAAGAATTTATAGACGAAATTAATAAGGAAATAGAAGATTTTAAAAAGATAGGGAACTTTAATATAATAGACGAATGGGATTATTTAAAACTTAAATTTAAAAAATTAGCCATTAAGCACTCCAAGTTAAGGATTAGGAAATTTAAATTAGAGGTAGAAGCTTTCGAAAATTTAATAAACACAACAACATCTCAGGGCACAAAAGAAACATTAGTATTAAGATTAGGGAAATTAAAGAAAGAATTTTATAAAGGGAGAGGAATAAATGCTGGGGTATTTACTGAATTATATGAAAATGCAGAGGGTCTTTATAAAAGGGAGGATTTAAGAAGAGGGGGAGGGAAAATTTTAGAGAAATTAAATACGGGAATGGAAATACTAGAGGACAAAACTCAAATATTAGAATATATACGAAATTACTATCAAGACCTATATACTTCACAGAGAATAGCGGACGAAGATATAGAAACATACTTACGAGAGACAAATTGTGAAACAATTACCTCAGAACATAGGGACAAATGTGAGGAATTTATATCACAAGACGAAATAGTTGAGACAATAGGGAAATTAGGGAAAAATAAATCACCAGGGAGAGATGGACTTTCTGCAGAATTCTATAAAAAATTATGTAAGGAATTGTCGCCAATTCTAGAATGGTTATATAACAATATTGCACTTAGGAATAGCAAAATGTCAAACACGATGAGGGAGGGTATGATAACCATAATATATAAGGGGAAAGGAAATAGGGAAGAAATTAAAAATTGGAGACCCATCTCACTCCTCAATGTAGATTATAAAATTATTAGTAAAATTCTAACAGAAAGGGTCAAAAAGTGTCTTGACCCAATTATAAATATAAATCAAACTAGTGGGCCGAAAGGGAGAAACATACAGAATAATATTTTAAACATTAGAACTATCATTGATCATATAAATACAAATGGTACGACTAGTGCTATGGTACTAATTGATCAAGAGAAAGCTTTTGATAGACTTGAACAAAACTATATAATTAAGACACTAGAAAAATTTGGTTTTGGAGAAAATTTCCAAAATTGGACCGAAATCCTGTATAATGATATAAACTCGATTGTACAGGTTAATGGAGCAAAAACGGCAAAATTTGAAATTCAAAGATCAGTGAGACAAGGCTGTCCACTCTCTATGTTATTATATGTAATAGCAATTGAAATTCTAAGTACCAAAGTTAAGAATAACCCTAACATTGTAGGGATTAAAGTTCCAAATATTCGAGAAGAAGTTAAGATGTTACAACATGCTGATGATTGCACAAACTTTATCCAAGATGGAAAATCCTATAATGAACTTATAAAGGAATTTGAAAGATTTGGAAAAGTCTCAGGTTCAAAGATAAATCCTGAAAAGACTGAAATTTTACTTATAGGAAACTGGAGGGGTAAGAAACATGGTCTACCCACTCCTTTGATTAAAGATAATATCAAAACATTAGGAATAAATTTTGGAAAAAACGAAATGGAAAAAAACCTGAAAGAAATTAAAGACAAAATTACGAACAATGTGGCAACCTGGGCACCTTTGCCAATATGCTTATTGGAACGAGCACAAATAGCAAGAAACTATATGTATGTGCACCTTAATTATAAATTAAAAACAATAGACATTAAAGATACTACACTAAAAAAGATAGATAACGAGATTATTAAATACTTATGGGGATATAAAGCACACTATACAAACAAAAATACTTTATATAAGGAAGGGGTGAGAGGAGGTTTAGGTCTCCCTCACCCAATCCTCATTAAACACACCAACATTTTGAACAGATTTAAAGAGATTAAAGAAGAGCCTAAAATAGCTTGGCAAGGGCTCTATATATATTACTTTGGTTTCTCTATGAAGCAGAGAAACGACATACGTAGGAACAATAAATTAACTAAAACTGTAGAAGTGCCAATGAAATTAAGGTATATAAAAGATTTATTATTCAAATATAGGGATGCTAAGGAATTCTGGGACACTGAAACAAACTGCACATACAAATGGCTAACAAAAGAAACAATAAATAAGGAAAATAATAGGATAGAACAAAAAAACATAAATATTCAATGGAATAGGGCATGGGGGAACTGGACCAAACTTAAATCTATCAGGAAAAGGAGTACCCTGTTCAAATACATGCATGATGCGTGGTTAACAGGGGAAACAGCAGTGCGACGGCATATGATCGAAGTGTCGCCAAAATGTCCACTATGCAAAAAATTTTTATTTACAAAAAAGCATGTTATTACAGAATGTTCAAAAACTCAATCTGATAGGAATACAATTATCACAAATATTACGGTAAATCAGTTATATGAAGCAAAACAATTATTATATTTAGATGGAAATTTGTCAATTGATATTTTACAGCAAATAAGAGATTTCCTTATTAAGACTATGATAGCATGCGGACCGATAAGAACTTATGGGGAAAATTTTAGATAAGGAGGGAACAGGGAACTCAGGTGAGAAAAGTACAAGCAATGAAAGCATGGGGCTATATCACATGGCGCTACGCGAAGTGGACAGGCCCGTGCAAGAGTTGGGAACAAAGCTCACCTAGAGACATTTACATTACAACAAAACATGGATTAGATAGATTATATGGTTAAGTTTGTTTTTCTTAAGGGAAGCATGCTATCATATAGAAATCACTGGTTAGTATATGTATTTACTCTGTGGAGATCATGAATCTACACAGAAAGCCCGTTTTAAGGGAATATAAACAATTTTGGAATGGAATAAGGACTTAATTATAAATAAATAAAGATTACAAATGGATCGAAAAGGGTGAAGTGCGAAAAATAATAAAAAAATTGCACGAATCCCATTTCGATTAAAGTAATCTAGTATATAAATAAGGAAATTACAAACATGGAACATCATAGAACAAACAGTAAAACAATAGGGTGTTTTATTTTTAAGACACCATGTTGTGTACTAAATTCAAAATTTTTGAACATATATGATTTTAATGGAAATAAAGTATGTATTGAAATAAATACCGTTTTTAAAGGTATTTATATGGTTAGAAAAACTGGGACATTTGACAAGAATGGCTATCCTAACAAATATATAATATTCATATGAATATAGCATCATACATATAGCACAACACAAATAGCAGACACAGGATTTAGGAGACCCCTAGCCAGGGTTAACTTTATGAAATAAGACAGAGACCCATGATGGACCTTGTGGTTCGGGTGAAACTGTCATAGAAAAACACTAAGGGAAAATATCCTCCTATTACCATATAATCCTGATGGGAAAAATTAAGGTTAGGATAATTTAAATGAAATTTATAAAAAAAAACACATAACTACATATCGGGGGGAACACACACCTACATGAAACCTTTCTAGTTTTTTCAATAGGGGGAGGGGGCATCTGTCTGGTGCCCCCACCCAAAAAAAAAAAAAAAAAAAAAAAAAAAAAAAAAAAAAAAAACGTTACATTTTCTAGGTACTCGTTATTATTGTGACAAATCATCTGTGTGGATTTATTGGATTTATTTTCACTGTTCTACAAAGGGCCACGTTTTTCCTTATATTTCACATTTGTTTTACATTAGTTCACTGCACTTTTTCTATTTTTTTTTCTTATACATTAGTGGTACTTTGTTTGATAGTGTTTAAAATGTCTCATCAAGAGGCAGAGATCCAAGATACCAACAGGGGAATAAGATCAAGATTACACCTATATTATAAGTGTACTGTGTCTGACAATGTTTTGACCGCACATCATCCTAAGGGATGCCAGATTTTGATTTCTGGCACAGAAGAAACTCCTAAGCAGTTAGAAATTCTAGCATCTATGAAAGCGATGGGTATAGACATGAGAAAGATTGTCTGCCTTCAAAACGCAGGACCTAAACGTTTTATGTTGTACCCGAGAGATCGAGAGACTCCCGTTCTCGAGGTTGACTCTTTCATGGTTAGAAATATTAAGATGCATGTCCATGCAGCCCCTCCTATAGAGAGGGATCTAGGACCCAAAATGGTCGAGGTACATTTTCATGGACTACCCTTCTATATAGAGACAATAGAGATCGAATCAAAACTAAAGGATAGATTTGGAGTCATAAGTAAGGGGACAAAATATGCAGATTCTTGGGGTTATACGGGGATAACGTCAGCAGTCCGCATGATTAGAGTTGAAGAAGGACAGGAAAAGAAAATACCTCCTTATTTTTACGTCCTAGGGTTTAAACTTAGAGCTTGGTACAGAGGATGTGAGAAAGATAGGAAGTGTTTCAAATGTGGGCAAGTAGGACATGGGCCATGGGACTGTGGTACGGGAGTTATTATGCAAGGTCCAACGATAGAAACTGTATCTGTGACTGAGACTCCTAAGGAAAATAATCCCAATACGTGGGCAAAGGTAGCTAGTACATCAAGATCTCAACCTATCAATTTCCCTGCCTTTACGCATTCCAATCCTTTTGAAATACTATCGCAAGAAGAGATTGGGAGACCCTCTCCGAAAGGGAAGGGACCGCGAACAATAAGAGCATCCAAAATTACTTCAACCCCAATCAAAACCTCAAAGAAACAACAACCCAAACAAAAAAAGAGAAAAGCGGAAGTTATCTCATGATCTGATGAGGAATTTCTTCCATGTAGCGAGAAATGTGAGAAAAAACATCCTTCTCTTTCTCCTTCTCCTGCTAAGGAAGTTGTTGATGAAAACCCTCAATTAGATGGAAAAGATACTCAAACTCTTACACCAATAGATCAGGAGTCCCAACTAGGATCACCAATAGAAAATGAATCAAATGGGAACATGGACACTTTGACTACCTCAATTGAAAATGAATCAGACAATGAACAATTTCGTGACAAGCTTTTTTATTCAAATATAACCAGTGATTTCGAAATTCCGCAAAGTGAATCAGAAACAACACCAAGGGAAATTGATCCAGGTTCCCCTTCAAGTGGGGGGGATAGTAGCACTTAAAATTTTAACACTAGACAATAAATTCTATATCCATTTAAAATTAGCGGCCACCTGGAGATAGACCAAAAATGGAAGAAAAAAACTTCCTTTTAAAGTCTATAAATGTTAATGGGTTAAACAATGAAAAGGTAAAAAAGCTACTACAAATAGGTGACTTTGACTTACTATTTCTTCAGGAGACACATAATGGACTAACTGACGAATTTAAAGAACAACTTGAAAGAAAGCTGGATTGTATTATAATCAAAAATGATCCAGATGGGAGAGATATAAGGGGAGGGGTAGCCGTTATGGTAAAAAATAAAGTAGGGATTAAGTGGGAAAGGATAGAGGAGGGGCTTTTTTCAAGGGGAGGTTAATTCATTTAAAAATAGAGAAGTGTAATTTTATTAATATATATATGCCAGCGTTTGATATGAAAAGAGCCTTTGCAATACGTTTAAAGGAGTACTTGGATAACTATATTGGGGAAAATTTGATAATTGGTGGGGACTTCAACTGGATTGAGGACGAAATAGACAGATCGACAATGAAATTAACGAAACGTGACTTAGAAATTAGAGACATAATGAAACTTATTATGGAGTCATTAGATTTGGTTGACACATATAGACGGTTAAATTTAATAAGGGTGGGATATACTTTTACAAGAGGGGATAGTTCAAGTCGATTAGATAAATTTTGGGGTACATGTTTTGGCACCAATAAATATATTAATTCAGGGATTTTAGATTACCAAGTTTCGGACCACAAAATAATTTTTTTAGAAGTAGGCATAACTAAGAGAACTAAATGGGGTAGGGGTTCATGGAAGCAAAATAATCAATTATTAAATAAAAAAGAATTTATAGACGAAATTAATAAGGAAATAGAAGATTTTAAAAATATAGGGAACTTTAATATAATAGACGAATGGGATAATTTAAAACTTAAATTTAAAAAATTAGCCGTTAAGCACTCCAAGTTAAGGATTAGGAAATTTAAATTAGAGGTAGAAGCTTTCGAAAATTTAATAAACACAACAACATCTCAGGGCACAAAAGAAACATTAGTATTAAGATTAGGGAAATTAAAGAAAGAATTTTATAAAGGGAGAGGAATAAATGCTGGGGTATTTACTGAATTATATGAAAATGCAGAGGGTCTTTATAAAAGGGAGGATTTAAGAAGGGGGGAGGGAAAATTTTAGAGAAATTAAATACGGGAATGGAAATACTAGAGGACAAAACTCAAATATTAGAATATATACGAAATTACTATCAAGACCTATATACTTTACAGAGAATAGCGGACGAAGATATAGAAACATACTTACGAGAGACAAATTGTGAAAAAATTACCTCAGAACATAGGGACAAATGTGAGGAATTTATATCACAAGACGAAATAGTTGAGACAATAGGGAAATTAGGGAAAAATAAATCACCAGGGAGAGATGGACTTTCTGCAGAATTCTATAAAACATTCTGTAAGGAATTGTCGCCAATTCTAGAATGGTTATATAACAATATTGCACTTAGGAATAGCAAAATGTCAAACACAATGAGGGAGGGTATGATAACCATAATATATAAGGGGAAAGGAAATAGGGAAGAAATTAAAAATTGGAGACCCATCTCACTCCTCAATGTAGATTATAAAATTATTAGTAAAATTCTAACAGAAAGGGTCAAAAAGTGTCTTGACCCAATTATAAATATAAATCAAACTAGTGGGCCGAAAGGGAGAAACATACAGAATAATATTTTAAACATTAGAACTATCATTGATCATATAAATACAAATGGTACGACTAGTGCTATGGTACTAATTGATCAAGAGAAAGCTTTTGATAGACTTGAACAAAACTATATAATTAAGACACTAGAAAAATTTGGTTTTGGAGAAAATTTCCAAAATTGGACAGAAATCCTGTATAATGATATAAACTCGATTGTACAGGTTAATGGAGCAAAAACGGCAAAATTTGAAATTCAAAGATCAGTGAGACAAGGCTGTCCACTCTCTATGTTATTATATGTAATAGCAATTGAAATTCTAAGTACCAAAGTTAAGAATAACCCTAACATTGTAGGGATTAAAGTTCCAAATATTCGAGAAGAAGTTAAGATGTTACAACATGCTGATGATTGCACAAACTTTATCCAAGATGGAAAATCCTATAAAGAACTTATAAAGGAATTTGAAAGATTTGGAAAAGTCTCAGGTTCAAAGATAAATCCTGAAAAGACTGAAATTTTACTTATAGGAAACTGGAGGGGTAAGAAACATGGTCTACCCACTCCTTTGATTAAAGATAATATCAAAACATTAGGAATAAATTTTGGAAAAAACGAAATGGAAAAAAACCTGAAAGAAATTAAAGACAAAATTACGAACAATGTGGCAACCTGGGCACCTTTGCCAATATGCTTATTGGAACGAGCACAAATAGCAAAAAACTATATGTATGTGCACCTTAATTATAAATTAAAAACAATAGACATTAAAGATACTACACTAAAAAAGATAGATAACGAGATTATTAAATACTTATGGGGATATAAAGCACACTATACAAACAAAAATACTTTATATAAGGAAGGGGTGAGAGGAGGTTTAGGTCTCCCTCACCCAATCCTCATTAAACACACCAACATTTTGAACAGATTTAAAGAGATTAAAGAAGAGCCTAAAATAGCTTGGCAAGGGCTCTATATATATTACTTTGGTTTCTCTATGAAGCAGAGAAACGACATACGTAGGAACAATAAATTAACTAAAACTGTAGAAGTGCCAATGAAATTAAGGTATATAAAATATTTATTATTCAAATATAGGGATGCTAAGGAATTCTGGGACACTGAAACAAACTGCACATACAAATGGCTAACAAAAGAAACAATAAATAAGGAAAATAATAGGATAGAACAAAAAAACATAAATATTCAATGGAATAGGGCATGGGGGAACTGGACCAAACTTAAATCTATCAGGAAAAGGAGTACCCTGTTCAAATACATGCATGATGCGTGGTTAACAGGGGAAACAGCAGTGCGACGGCATATGATCGAAGTGTCGCCAAAATGTCCACTATGCAAAAAATTTTTATTTACAAAAAAGCATGTTATTACAGAATGTTCAAAAACTCAATCTGATAGGAATACAATTATCACAAATATTACGGTAAATCAGTTATATGAAGCAAAACAATTATTATATTTAGATGGAAATTTGTCAAGTGATATTTTACAGCAAATAAGAGATTTCCTTATTAAGACTATGATAGCATGCGGACCGATAAGAACTTATGGGGAAAATTTTAGATAAGGAGGGAACAGGGAACTCAGGTGAGAAAAGTACAAGCAATGAAAGCATGGGGCTATATCACATGGCGCTACGCGAAGTGGACAGGCCCGTGCAAGAGTTGGGAACAAAGCTCACCTAGAGACATTTACATTACAACAAAACATGGATTAGATAGATTATATGGTTAAGTTTGTTTTTCTTAAGGGAAGCATGCTATCATATAGAAATCACTGGTTAGTATATGTATTTACTCTGTGGAGATCATGAATCTACACAGAAAGCCCGTTTTAAGGGAATATAAACAATTTTGGAATGGAATAAGGACTTAATTATAAATAAATAAAGATTACAAATGGATCGAAAAGGGTGAAGTGCGAAAAATAATAAAAAAATTGCACGAATCCCATTTCGATTAAAGTAATCTAGTATATAAATAAGGAAATTACAAACATGGAACATCATAGAACAAACAGTAAAACAATAGGGTGTTTTATTTTTAAGACACCATGTTTTGTAATAAATTCAAAATTTTTGAACATATATGATTTTAATGGAAATAAAGTATGTATTGAAATAAATACCGTTTTTAAAGGTATTTATATGGTTAGAAAAACTGGGACATTTGACAAGAATGGCTATCCTAACAAATATATAATATTCATATGAATATAGCATCATACATATAGCACAACACAAATAGCAGACACAGGATTTAGGAGACCCCTAGCCAGGGTTAACTTTATGAAATAAGACAGAGAACCATGATGGACCTTGTGGTTCGGGTGAAACTGTCATAGAAAAACACTAAGGGAAAATATCCTCCTATTACCATATAATCCTGATGGGAAAAATTAAGGTTAGGATAATTTAAATGAAATTTATAAAAAACACATAACTACATATCGGGGGGAACACACACCTACATGAAACCTTTCTAGTTTTTTCAATAGGGGGAGAGGGCATCTGTCTGGTGCCCCCCCCCCAAAAAAAAAACGTTACTTTTGTTGGGAATTTTTCTGTGCAAATTGGATTATTGTGGTTTACTGTGGATTTACTTACATTCATTATCTACAAGGTTTACTGTTTTTCTTTATTTCACATTTGTATTGTTTAATTAGTTTTCACTGCACTTTTTTTCCTATTTACGTTACTTTGAATCACTTTTCATTTATATTTTTTTATACTTGCCATTCCAAGTGTAATAATGGATCAACAGGAGGAAGAAGGTTTGGGCTACCCTAGAGGTAGCAGATCCAGACTGAACTTGTACTACAAATGTACTGTCGTTGATAATGTGCTGCTCGCACACCACCCTAAAGGGTGTCAATTGTTAGTGTCTGGTTCTGATGAGTCACCTAAGCAACTAGAAGTACTAGCAGCCCTTAAGGCTATGTCTGTAGATTTGACAAAAATCGTTGCTCTCCAGAACGCAGGACCAAAAAAGTTCATGCTTTACCCTAGGGAGAAAGAGACACCGATTCTAGATGTAGAATACTTCATGGTGAAAGATATCAGAATGTATGTACATGAAGCTCCGCCCATTGAGAGAGAGCTAGGCCCGAAAATGGCAGAAGTTCACTTTCATGGGCTGCCATTCTATATAGATACGTTGGAACTAGAAATGAAATTGCACGAACGGTGTGGGGTTGAAAGTAAAGGACATAAATTAGCAGATTCTTGGAGATATAATGGGATTACTTCGGCGGTCAGAATGATTAGAGTGGAAAAAGGTCAAGAAGCCATTATACCCCACTTTTTATGTTTTAGGATTCAGGGTGAGATCTTGGTATAGAGACTGCGAAAAAGATCGAAAATGTAGCAAATGTGGAGAAAAAGGGCACGGGCCGTGGGATTGCAAAAAAGAAATAAGGAAACAAGGGCCCTCGTATGCAAACGTTTTACAAACTGAACCCCAACTAGTCAATAACCCCAATATCGGGTGGGTCCAGGTAGCTGGCAGGAAAGAGATTAGGGCTAAGCTTAACCTTCCAACATTTTCGCATGCCAATCCATTCGAAATTTTGATAGATAAAGAAGTTGAAAGGTCTTTTCCTGAAGGAAACGAACCCAAACCAAGGGGAACCTCAACACCAATCAAAATTAAAAAAAAAACCAAACAAGAAAAGGAAGGCAGAAAGCCTGTCTTCTTCTTCTGAGGAAATACTTCCCTCTTCTGGAGAGGTTGACATACTTCCCTCTTCTGAAGAAATGGAAAAAGTACCTCAGGAAAAAGAAATGAAAACAAAATAATTGACCCACAAATACGTCAGACACAACTTGAGGAAAATGTGGAATCCAACTTAGATTCCACCCAGGAAAATGAAACAAACTGCAATATGGACACCCTAAATACGACTATTGCCAATGAAACTGGAAATGATAAATCTAATGACTCTTTCTTCTCTTCATATGTCGCCAGTGATTTTGAAATTCCAAAAGGTGACACCCAATCTGAGAATAATGACCCAGGTTCCCCTCAAAAGGGAGAAGATACAAGCACTTAATTATAAACAATAGTCAATAAATTATAACCACTAAAATTAGCGGCCACCTGGGAGACAAACCAGAAATGGAAGAACAAAACTTTCGTTTACTGTCGTTAAATGTTAATGGTTTAAACCAAGAAAAAGTTAATAAGTTAATACAAATAGGGGAATTTGATTTACTGTTTATTCAAGAGACACATAATGGACTAACAGACGAACTCAAAGAATAACTTGAAAGAAAGCTGGATTGTATTATAATTCAAAACGACTCTGGAGGGAGGGATAAATGGGGAGGGGTTGCAATTATGGTCAAAAATAAAGTAGGAATTAAATGAGAAAGAATAGAGGAAGGTTTTTTTTAAGAGTAGACTAATTCATGTAAAAATAGAGAATTGTCATTTTCTAAATATATACATGCCAGCATCTGAAAATATGAAACGAGCCTTTGCAATCAATTTAAAGGAGTACTTAGACAACTATATTGGGGAAAATTTGATAATAGGTGGGGACTTTAACTGGATTGAGGACGAAATAGACAGAATGACAAAAAAATTAATAAGTAGGGATTTAATGATTAGGGACATAATGAAACTTATCATGGAATCATTAGATTTGGTTGACATATATAGACGTTTAAATTTACCAAGGGTGGAATATACTTATATAAAAGGAAATACATCAAGTAGATTAGACAAATTTTGGGGCACATGTTTTGGAACAAATAAGTATCTAAAATCAGGGATATTAGATTATCAAGTTTCGGACCATAAATTAATTTATTTAGAAGTAGGGATATCTCAAAGAACTAAATGGGGTCGCGGATCATGGAAATTAAATACTAAAATTTTAAAGACCGGGGAATTTATAGAAGAAATAAAAAGGGAAATAGAGGACTTTAAAAATAAAGAAAATAAAGATATTATAGGGGAATGGGATAAATTAAAAGTTAAATTTAAAAAAATAGCTATATATCATTCCAAATTAAGGGTCAAAAATTTTAAATTAGAAACAGAAGCTATTGAAAATTTAATAAAAACAACAACAATACAGAACACAAAAGAAACACTAGTATTAAGATTAGAAAAATTAAAAAAAGACTTTTCTAAAGGGAGGGAAATAAAAGCAGGAAAATTTACACAACTATATGAAACTGCAGGGAGATTATATAAAAGGGAAGAATTAAGAAGGGGGGGGGGGGAAATACATTAGAAAGTTTAAACACGGGAAGGGAAATACTGAAAGACAAAACTCAAATACTGGATTACATACGGAATTACTATAAGGACCTATATACTTCACTGAGAATAGCAGACGAAGATATAGAAACATACTTACGAGAGACAAATTGTGAAAAAATTACCTCAGAACATAGAAACAAATGTGAGGAATTTATATCACAAGACGAAATAGTAGAGACAATAGGGAAATTATGTAAAAATAAATCACCAGGGAGAGATGGACTTTCTGCGGAATTCTATCAAAAATTCTGCAGAGAGTTGTCGCCAATCTTAGAATGGTTATACAATAATATCGCACTTAGAAATAGTAAAATGTCTAACACAATGAGGGAGGGTATGATAACAATAATATATAAGGGAAAGGGAAATAGGGATGAAATAAAGAATTGGAGACCCATCTCACTCCTTAATGTTGATTATAAAATTATTAGTAAAATTTTAACGGAAAGGGTCAAAAAGTGTCATGACTCAATTATAAATATAAATCAAACAAGTGGGCCAAAAGGAAGAGATATACAAAATAACATTTTAGATATTAAAACTATAATTGATCATATAAATATAAATGGTACTACTAGTGCTATGGTACTAATTGATCAAGAAAAAGCCTTTGATCGTCTTGAGCAAAACTATATATATAAGACACTAGAGAAATTTGGATTTGGAGAAAATTTCCAAAATTGGACCAAAATCATGTATAATGATATAAACTCGATTGTACAGGTAAATGGAGCAAAAACTGAAAAATTTGAAATTCAAAGATCAGTGAGGCAAGGTTGCCAACTATCTATGCTATTATATGTAATAGCAATAGAAATTCTAAGTACCAAAGTTAGGAATAACCAAAATATTGTAGGGATCAAAGTTCCAAATATCAAAGAAGAAATTAAGATGTTACAACACGCTGATGATTGCACAAACTTTATCCAAGATGGGAAATCCTATAATGAACTAATAAAGGAATTTGACAAATTTGGAGAAGTTTCAGGATCTAAGATAAATCCTGAGAAAACTGAAATCTTATTAATAGGAAACTGGAGAGGTAAGAAACATGGTTTACCTGCTCCTCTTATTAAAGACAATATAAAAACATTAGGCATAAATTTTGGAAAGGATGAAATGAAAAACAATCTAAAAGAAATAAAAGAAAAAATTAATAAAAATTTGAAAATCTGGGCACCATTGCCAATATGTTTAATGGAACGAGCACAAATTGCAAAGAATTACATGTATGTGCACTTAAATTACAAATTAAAAACAGTAGACATAAAAAATGCAACACTAAAAAAAATAGATAACGATATTATTAAATACTTATGGGGTTTTAAAATACACTACACAAACAAAGATACTCTATATAGGGAAGGGACGAGGGGAGGTTTAGGTCTCCCCCACCCCACCCTAATTAAATACACCAACATTTTAAATAGATTTAAGGAGATTAAAGTGGAGCCAAAAATAGCTTGGCATGGGCTCTATATATATTATTTTGGTTTCTCTATGAAGAAGAGAAACGATATATATAGGAATAATAAATTAATAAAAATATTAGAAGTGCCAAGGAAATTAAGATCAATAAAAGATTTATTATTCAAATA
Source organism: Unio pictorum (assembly GCA_030141615.1). Taxonomy (NCBI): domain Eukaryota; kingdom Metazoa; phylum Mollusca; class Bivalvia; order Unionida; family Unionidae; genus Unio; species Unio pictorum. The sequence continues at coordinate 1,671,627 of JARLTB010000019.1, read as the reverse complement.
TAGGGATGTAAAGGAATTTTGGGACATTGATACAAAATGCACATACAGATGGCTAGCACAAAACACAATAAATAAGGAAAAAAATAAGATAGAACAAAAACACATAAATATTCAATGGGATAGGGCATGGGGGAACTGGGTTAAAATCAGATCCATTAAAATCAAAAGTACCTTGTTCAAATACATGCATGATGCGTGGTTGACAGGGGAAATTGCAGTGAGACGGCATATGATCGCAGTATCGCCAAAATGTCCACTTTGCAAAAATTTCTTATTTTCCAAACAACATATTATAACAGAATGTATTACAAATCAGAATGATAGAAATAAAATTGTTATTAATATTGGAAAAAAACAATTATATGACAAAATACAATTACTATATTTAGATGGAAATTTTCCAAACAATTTGTTAGAAGAAATAACATCTTTTATAATAAAAAATATGATAGCATGTAGGACAATACAAAATTATGGGGAAAATTTTAGATAAGGAGAGGACAGGGAACTCGGGAGGAGAAAAGTACAAGCAATGAGAGCACGGGGCTACATCACATGGCGCTACGCGAAGTGGACAGGCCCGTGAAAGAGTTTGGAATAAAGCTCACCTAGAGACATATACATCACAAAACAACTCACGGATTAGATAGGCTCTATAGTTAAGATTTGTTTTTTTATATGTAAAGCATGCTATCATACAAAATCACTGGTGAGAAAATGTTTTACTCTGTGGAGATTTGTGAAAATCTACACAGAAAGCCCGTTTAAAGGGAAATATAAAATAATCTTTTCGCAATGGAATAAGGAATTAATAATAAATAAATAAAGATCACAAAAAAAGATCGAGAGGGGTGAAGTGCAAAAAATAATAAAGAAATTGTACGAATCCCTTTTCGATCCAAGTGATCTAGTATATAAATAAGGAAATTACAAAATATGGAACATAATAGAACAAACATTAAAACAATAGGTTGGTTTTTCTAACCAATTTAAATTAAAATTAAGACACCATGTTTTGTACCAAATTCAAAATTATTAAAACATATATTAATTAAATGAAACTAAAATATACATACTAAAATAAATACCGTTTAGAGGTATTTATATGGTTAGAAAACTGGGAAATTTGACAAGAATGGCTATCCTTACAAAAAAAATACATTATTCATATGAATACATATAGCAACACACATATAGCACAACACAAATAGCATACACAGGATGTAGGAGACCCCTAGCCAGGGTTAACTTTGGGAAATTGAGACAGACACCCATGATGGACCTTTGGGTTCGGGTGGAAATGTCATAGAATAACACTAAGGACCAAAATATTCTCCTATTATTATATAATCCCGATGGGAAAAAATTAAGGTTAGTTTAAAATTAAATGGAATTTCATAAAAAACACCAAACTACATATCGGGGGGAACACACACATACATAAAACTTTTTTCTTAGTTTTTTCAATAGGGGGAGGGGGCATCTGTCTGGTGCCCCCAAGAAAAAAAAAATTTGTCGGATATTAGAGCCAAAAAGTTGGGTGAGTTAAATACATTCTTTTTGGTTTAATGTTTCAGTTAAATGTTCAGTATCGTAATAACACGTTAGTTTTATTATGTATTGTGTTAATTCATTTTATTATTTGGAAAACTGTCCATTTTTATATTCAGCTCGCCGGTCGTGTGAATAGATGAGTATTCAAGACCAATGTTAACCGGTGGAGTGGAGACGAACAATGAACTACTGTCGCACCGGAGGGAAGTGAAATGTTAACATCCGTTGTTTTGTTTTATTGACTGCTTTATGTAAAACACGAATAGCGTGTTTATAGTCAATAGAACCCTACGTTTGCTTTATTGACTATTTATGTAAAACACGAATAGCGTGTTTAGTCAGTTGAATAGTATTGTTTGGTTTTATTGATTATATTTTGTGTGTGTGACACGAATAGCGTGATTATAATCAACTGAACCTTATGATTTGATTTACTGACTATGTTGTGTGGGATACGAATATCGTATCAATAGTCAATATAACGCTACGTTTTGGATATTGGATATAGATATATAATACAGTAGTGTATGACTATAGATATATAGTACAGTAGTGTATGACTATAGATATATAATGCAGTAGTGCATGACTATATATATATAGTACATTAGTGTATGACTACAGATATATATAGTACAGTAGTGTATGACTACATATATATAGTACAGTTGTGTATGACTACAGTCATATGTTAGGGTAGTAGATTCATTTGTGGATTGTGTGCTCATTATATATATATATATATATATATATATATATATATATATATATATATATATATATATATATATATATATATATATATACCTATCATGTTGATGTTTTTTAATATAAGTTTTATTTAACCGAACGTGTTTGTTATTGCTTTAAAACCCTACCTAATCTCAAAGGGTCGGCTCGACAACGTTACACTGCTTTGTGTCTATCATCCAATTTTGTTCTTGAAAACTGTTAAACACAGGCGTGGTATGTTTCTTAGATTTGCAGGTAAGTAACTTTAGACTGTCACTGGTTACTATAATACATACAAACTATTTCGGAGAACATTGGTCGCCGGTTATACTTAGTGTTGGCACTGCTAATTTGAAATTATTTTATTTATATTCGTTTTGCACAAAAGAATTATTTCTACGATTGATAGTTATTGAAGGAAAGGTGCTTTCAAGATCGTTTCAAAGTTTCCATCGGCTATGTCATTTTTCGTTCGGCTCTTACGGAAACATATATATATATATATATATATATATATATATATATATATATATATATATATATATATATATACCAGTAAACACGAAATGTTGTTCATATACATTTGCAAAACAGAACAGCGGTCAAAGTCAACTAATTATAAGGATATTGTTTCAAATATATGAGCTGAATAGCATTTGTCTCGTCTGGGAGCATTAGGTTTAAACGTTTATAAACTAATGTTTGTCCCTCAGTGATATTCGTGCTTAAAATATGGGAGCACCATAAATGTTCTTTCGTATGATTATTATATTAAACATAGCAATAAATCTGTTTTGCTCAACAATGTAAGTCTAGACAATGGTTGTATCCTATACCCCCGCTCACATCAGTATTGTAAAAATTTGCTTTTCAGTATATTTCCAGTTTTGTTAACTTTTTTATTACAAATACTTCCTGAACATTTCACTTTAATGTCATTAAATAATATTGAAAGGAAACTGTCTTTATCGGAAATGTCTCAAAATACATTCGTTTCGTGATCTGAATTGCAGTAGAAGAAACGTTTTTCAAATCGTCAAGATAAATATATATATATATATATATATATATATATATATATATATATATATATATATTATACATTGCTGTCAATTGTTGTTAACAGAATCACGATACAAACAATTATCTTTCGTGAAAAATATCATTATCATCATATAAAACAATAGGTTCATAACTGATGCGCACATCTCCGTGACTTATAATGTATTGCAATGTATTGTCTTGGCATTGGCTGATGAGACAGAAATGGCAAAGCGAGTAATGGATAAATAAACAATAAGCGCCCTCTTGAGTTCAAAGATTAGTTTCTCAGATACAACACGATAGTAAAGTTACTATTTTTGAATTGCCACCAAAAAGGACTGCGGATAATGCGTGTATCTGTATAAATGTCCATATTCAGATTGATAAGGTCGAGAATTAAAAGAGGATGTACGGATATCATAAATAATTATCTCAACACGTATGCCCTATAGTACATATAGCTGGCATAAATGTGAATTTAATTTAGTACTAGGCAGTTAAGGGGATTTTTTACACAGTTTGACAGTATTGTTTATCACTGTGAACTTTTTTTAATAGAAGTTGGAGAAATGTACATAAATAAATTTTGTATAGCTATAAATCAATACATAATATTTTCCACGCAATAGAATATGGTACTATGTTGCAAGATGCCAACGATTATTTACCCAATGCATACATCTTGTCATGACATATTTTTCTCTCAATCTGTATCCAAATTAAAATCAAATAGGTAAAATGATCTTTGGATGTTATTTTGTCAAGGCAAATCTTATTTACAAACAAAAAATTAAATGTCGAAATTAAGGTTTCGCAGCTATATATGGCACAACAGAACATTATATATTCATGAAGAGTATTTTGTTTAGAGGGATAATTAGCTGATATCCTGTGCCTTGATATAATCTCTTGAACGTTTGATGATCAGTACGTCATTACTGTAATTTACATTATTTTGAACTACCAAATATGAGAATTTTCTTGTAACAGATTAGTTTGATTATATTGGACACATTACTTTAATTCTGATGTTGGTCTGTAGGTATTTGAATATATAAAGATGAAAGCATTCAAATAAACCAAGCATTGCCAAGATCCTATTTGTAGTTAGTATACAATAATCGGAATACGCCAGAAGTTTTGTTTGAACAATTATTCAGATTTTTTATTTAAAAGAAAAAAAAAACAGCGCAAAGAAGATAAAAGAGGCACATAACTTAACCAGTTAACTTACTGATTTTACATTTCAAACCTGATTATGTTAGAGATGTGTTTGTGTAAAAGACGAGCGTTCTCGATAGTCATTTCTAGTTGTTAGCATGTCCACGTTTAGATATGGCGTGTATGCACGATTGCACTTGTATGTACATAGAAGGAACATACTATGTTGCCTGCTTTGGATATTTACAATGTCGCATTTAGTAAAGTGAAGGAATGACAACAAATTTGCCTTAAACTTGGATTTAACAATGTAAGTCCTATTGTCATGTGTGCAAGGAGATATAAGTCCAAACTCTCATCATTATGTCAATTTACAGAACTGTCCACCAGTCACCGAATAAGATGTACTACATCACAATGTTGTCTTAGGAAAAGAAACTTACAAATAGTGTGCACGTTGTGTTAGCACGGAAAGCCCGGTAAACATTAGCGGTGGACTGTTCTGCTACTCAGAATATACTTACTATTAATCTCTGTATATGGTCCAGTTGTAGATAGTGATTCATGTGAATCACAGTCAAAGGTCATGGACAATTTCAAGTAAATAGCCCCAATGTCCCTTATCTTAACTATGCGGCGATCAATATTGTAATGCAAATTATATAAATATTTATTTTGCATTCAACAACTTTGTAATAGTCACCACGTTTCCAGACTTGAAAACGGTTTCAACGCAGAAGAAAAATATTTATAGCACTTCATAAATATTTTGATCATTATATGGTACTATATATTACTGCTAACACATAAAAATTGTATTGTGTTACATTATTAGTCAACGTTTAGACGAGAGTTTAGAGTGAAATAGTTTTCATGTATTTCTTACTGCAGTGATAACCAATTGACTTGCCATTTATATACTACATGAACCAAATATATTGGTGGCTACCATGGCAATTTCCCAATGGAGCTAATTTCAATGCTTGAATAATTTAAAAAGTGTGAACATATATATTAAAATGGACTCATTGGTTTAAATTGTAGGCATGCATATCATGTGCTAACTGATGGTTGAATGATCTCTTTGCACTTAACCCTATAACTGACTTTCATTGTATATGCTTATTTGAAAAAGATTAGTTGGCATGATCGTAACAGTTCGTTTTATCCCATTCAGATGACGAAACGTCAATAGGAACAAATCGGGAAAATACATTGATATATAAATAGCAATAGATTGCATCATGGGTTTTCTGAAACTATGAAATAATTTCCTTTTCTTACTGACGTAAGCAGTTGCAACGAAACCGCATATGTCATTTCAGAACAAAGTTTTTATTCCTTGTACGAGTCATTGAGTTCTATTTTTTGTTTTCAAAAGTATGTCAAACATAAAAAATTTCGATTCCTGTCCTTAAAGTTCATTGAGTAAATTGTGTAACTACATTATGTATTTATAATAAACGTAACACAGGCCCTTGAAATAAACTCAGTGAGTATTGTATTATTTAGATTTAAATAACACAGAACAATGAAATTAAATGAATGTACATAGTATTATTCTTTTCATATTATTCTGCCAACAAATAAAATTCTACTTTGATTCTCCGGCAGTGATTGCATTGTAGTGTATTAATCAGTTCTCTTTTATTTGTCTTAGTTGTGTGACGAACTATGTGCTTGTGTGACGAACTATGTGCATGGAATTGAATACGTTTTGTGAGAACTTGTTAATAATATATATTGGTGCAATCGCAAAGGCTAGAATGAACCATGCTTCATAACACATGATATATTTGCATAGAAGTTTGGTATAGATATAGATCAATGCATCATATTTTCCACGTAATAGAATATGATAATATGCTGCAAGGAGCATTTTAACAAATATAAATAGCATTGGATTGCATCATGGCTTGTGTGAAACTGTGGAATAGTTTCCTTTTCTTACTCACGTAAACAGCTGCAACGAAACCGCATATGTCTTTCCAGAACAAAGTTTTATTTCCTTGTCCGAATCATTGAGTTCTGTTTTGTGCTTTCCAAAATGTGTCAAACAGGAAGAATTTCGTTTCCCTTCCTTAAAGTTCATTGAGGAAATTGTGCAACTACATTATGTATTTAGAATAAACGTAACACAGGCCATTTAAATTAACCCAGTGACTATTGTATTATTTAGATTTAACGTAACACAGAAAAATTAAATTAAATGAATGTACATAGTATTATTCTATTTCTTTCTTTTTATCTTGTCACTGATATACGAGCAGTTTTCTTAGTTTTAAAACCAAAAAAAGAGACGAAATTCTTGTATTGTATTGGCAAAATGTATTAAATTCAAATTCCCAGATATTGTGACATTTTTCATTCATTGCGTACATTGATGCATACCTAACCTTTCATGAACAATGTACAGGTGGATGAGCATTGTGATTAAGTTACTGAACTAACTATAACTAAAACAGTAACTATATTCCTCTTTATATTTATTTTGGACAAATTAATCAACTTATAATCATAACATTTTATTACTATTAACAGCTTTGAGTACATACATGTATATATATATATATATATATATATATATATATATATATATATATATATATATATATATATATACACATATATATATATACATATATATATATATATATATATATAGATATATATATAGATATATGGATGGATGGATGGATGGATAGATGGATACATAGATACATAGATACATAGATAATCCACTATATGTTTTTGTCTGTGTCCTTAGCTAATCAAACTTTTCTATATATTCCGCCAGCAAATAAAATCGTGCATTGATTTTCCGGCAGTAATTGCCTTGTATTATATTAATCAGTGTGAATAAGATTTTAGCACTATGTTCTCTACTTTTTGTTTCAGTTGTGTGACTATGTGCATGAATTGAATAATTTTTATGTGAGCTTGATAATAATATTTATTGGTGCAATCACAAAGCCTAAAATGGACCATGCTTCATAATACATGATATGCTTACAAAGAAGTTTGGTTATTTTGCACCCAAAACTGAATGTGACAAGACTAATGTGTATCTGCTAATTACAGTACTAAAATGTGTGTTGAGATTCAGTATGGGCATGGCGTATTGCGTAGTTTGTTGGCGTGAATACATCTTTTCAAGCAACTTATGTCATGTAGCCGAACATCTTTGATATTCGTAATAATTTTGTACATTTTCTATTTATAGCTAATTGAACATATATATATATATATATATATATATATATATATATATATATATATATATATATATATATATACATACAAGAGTGCAGTAAACCCTAGACCAAACACATCACAACCAGTTTGGGACGTCCAAACCGTTTATGACAAAATTAGCTGTTTTACGTAGAGTCATGACAATATTATGTATGAGTAGTGGACGATGCTGACAATTTGACACAAGGGACACAAAGACACAGTGACCCCTTTCAATGTTGCTCTTAAAACTCACCATTTGCGACTGCAAGAACCATTTTTAATGTATCCTACCTTAAATATTTGCTTTTCTAAAGCATTTTACATATTTTGTATTTTGTTAATTTTATGTTTTCTAATTTCATATTGTTTTGTTTTGTTGTTTCCTGTGGTCATATCATCATATATATATATATGTTTTAAAGTGCTTAGAGCTTCAAAAGATAAGACGCTATTCAAAATCCCTATTATTATTTGTATTATTAAGAAACGAGAGTTGAAAGTAGGAACATATTTTTGCTATGATGCTCTGTTACATTTATGAATTGTATGCAATCAATAGCCCTGTAAATACGAACTTACTTCTAACTTGATTCGTCAGACAATCATTAAATTGCTTTTCGCTGTCTAATGGCTTCGTCCTATGTTTCAGCAGCAGCAGAGATTGCGAACAGACCTTCTTACCAGAAGGTCATTTTTGAAAACTAAAATCTTACTACGGAAATGAATCATTCAAGATCAATAACACACCTCCAAAGTTTCTACCAGACTGAGATTTCTCTAACTGTATTAACGTTATGTTTGTTATGTTATCTTTGGTCACTCCTTTTATTAAAAGTTGTATGTATGTTCGTTTCCCCGCTGAACGTTTTGGTGAGGATACGTCCTCTCTTTTATAATATGTGAGTAACGTAATCATTTTTTTATATTAATAATGGTGCAAGCAATGTAGTCTTATACCGCTTGGTAACCTTAAGAGCGACTTGAATCAAGTAAAACATATCTTCCCGTCCATTATTCAGTCAAATGTTCTTACAAGAACGTCATTAGTCTCATGTGTCCGCTTAACAAACATCTTTTTTCAGTGGTATGTACATGCTAATTAGTACACCAATACTTGCGCCAAGTCATTCTTATGAACACGTTTTGATGGCAATGCTCGGTAGACCAGATCAAATCCGGAAAATAGACATCCGTTAGGGCATTATACATGTAATCTCAGATGCTTCCTTGCGCAAGTTTCACAACCAAAAGAATATGTTTTCCTCCCTGAGAGAAATGCCATTCATAATACTAACTAGCATGAGCAAAGAAATCCACATACAACCTAACTACCGGGAATGGAGAGGTCATTTAGCATACAATATGATTTCATGGTAAATTTTGTGATTATACCTAAATGGAATCAACATGTATCCAAATGCACATTTTAAAATTTGAAAGTGAAGGATTATGGTGTATAGTTTATTTGTTTTCATTAACTGTTTAGATTATTACGATTTCCTATCTGACAATTGAGATAACAATGCGGTAATGTACAAAATATCATGAATTGCAATGAAATCAACATGCCTCTCATCAAATTAGAAATCTAGAAAAAACATTTTAGCATCAATGATGCAATTTTACTATTGCCGGTAATCTGAAATACATTACATTGATATTCCTGAACATGGAAGCTGATAAATGACATTTCATACAGCATTGAGGATTTTGTCTTATCTGTAACGTTTTAATTGTTCAGGTAATTATGTAATTTTACTTAAATTTTATGGTTATCCGCAAATTCATCAAAATTTTGCAATTAAATGTTTAGCAAACATTAGTGAAAAATACATAATTGAGGTATTCTTCAAGCCTTGTTTTAAATCTGCATCTACTTATATAATGATGAAGGATAGAAATTGTATATAATTTACATCGGCTTAAACTTCATAGTGACGCATAGACCTACAAATAGGTAGATTTGCCAGTAGTAATTACAATGTCCATTTAGATCTAATTCTGGTGTTTATATTAATTTGTATTAAGGCCAAGGAAATTAAAAATCAGAAATTCAGTTTTGTTATTGGTATCGCTTCATCTGTTGCTTAAGCAGTGAATTAGTATTTGTATATGTTTATATTTGTGTTTTTGTTTTAAAAAATAAACATATTACCATGTTTCAAAAAACATTGGCATTAGAAAATAAAATTATATCTCTGATATCATGTACTTCAGTAGAATTATTTATTGCGGTTTCGTAACATGCTGATTACAATTGCCTTCTTTTAGGAAATTTGTTCTTCCTGTATCCAAAATTGTATATTAGTTTGAAAGGTATTTGGACTTTAATTTGTTTACCCATTGTGAATTAGAACATGTATACTTTGGTAAGAAATATATAGCAGTTTTGAAACATGACATTAGATAAATCATTTGCGTGTCAAGTACAAGTCATTCCTCTAACGTATCTTTGTCTGAATATTCTGAAAGCATAACTTATCAACTATCTTTCAGATCAATATATTAATATGCAGCAATCATTTTTTCTCAAATGTTTTAAATGACAAGCAACGAGATTAGATCATATCTATATTCGGAGCATGCATTTTAGCACTTGTTATTTTTTTGCCCAATGATTAGCGTCCCACTTCACCTTTGTATCAGTCTTTTGGATTTCTTTGAAAGATTGAGTTGGAATAACTTATAACTTAAACCGACTTTAGCAGAAGGCGAATCTGACAACTTGGCGGAGCGTCTATTTGGCTAACAAATGATTTCTCCAAAATCGAAAACAAATTACTTTGGAGACACAAAGTCGTTGTCTCGTCCTCTGCTGCTACGAGGGTACAAATCTTTTTTACGATGAAAATCTTTTTAGGATTTAACAAACAGACTATTTGTAAAACATCACCTCGTAAATCAATCAGATTATTGGACTGGTCAGTGAGTTTAAAATGAATTCTCGTTAACGATTCATTATGACATCGAATATAAACTGGATCCTCAATGATTAAAAATCCGGGTGAAGATGTTGCTGCAAATGAATGAAAATATCCCTGCTGAGCTTGATTTCATCTTTTGAGATTTATTTGGTAAATTCCTTCGATGACATTACATTATAAATTAAATGCAATCACCGAGGATATATTGACGTTTTGAGGAGCGATATGCCTACAAGCAACATCTGGGTCTTTATTATACTTGAGGATTGTTCTTGCTGGTGGTTGTACTATATTCTTCCATGCATCGTGAATCCTTTTAAAACTATCATCGATGGTGTCACTGAGAGATTTTTCCATCCCTGGGACGTTATATTAAGGTAATGTAAAATTTAATAACTCTTCTTTTGTTAAATTATATGCTGATATAGATTTTTGTTTTTCTACTTCTCGCTCGTCAATAGATTCATTAAAAGATTTTATAAAAAAAATTCATTTAATTGTTTAATATCTTTTATATAAGTATCCATATATTTTATTATTTTTATGATTTCATCACGTGAACACATTACATCCAAAAGATATTTTTGAAAATTTTGCCGTAGTCTCTCTCTATCAGATTCGAAAAGTTCATTTATTTTTTTCACAAACACATTAATATGTTTATCTAATAGAGCCGTTTTGTATGTTTTTTACCATCGTATTCAAATTCGAAATGAAACCCAGAGAAACCCTTACTATAGAATTCAAAATGTATTTTCTTTACTTCTGTTATATCTCCTCCTAGAAGAGTTAAAATTATATCTCTATTATCTTTAATCTCATCTGTGGTAACATCAGATTAGTTCGGTTCAGGTGGAGGTGTTTTTTCAGGCGAACCCAGTATTATTCTTATCGAACTCTGATAGATGTCTACGACATACCCAGGCGAGTTTATCTCAATGGCAGTTGAAAACGTCGGCTCATGGGGATTTTCGATTCTTTTCCAGTAATGGATTTTATTCTGCGTTGTAATTCGTTATTGATCTGTTCGATTTGGCAGGACCCAGATGGTAACGAAACAACGTTCCAGTCAGGAGTCCCGTCTTGTTTATTCTTACTCGCAAACACCAGGGAATTATTCGGTTGTTGACCACCGAATGGTACTGATCTAATATGTGGCCAACACTCGTGGTTTTGCTAGTGCTATCTCCTTAATTGGAATCGCAGAAGGGAAATTCACACTGAATTCAGGAATCGTTGAGGTTATTGAGATCATGCTGGTTTTCACCGGGGTTGTGTTTTCCGCTATTCGTTGAAGTAGTTCCTGCGATGTTCCCATTGTTATTATACTCATGTTGTTGTTCTAATTTTGATATCGCGGAATCATAAACACGTACCATCGCTGAAAACTCACTATTGGATATAAATGTGTCATCGAGTGACGACGATATCATCGAGGATAATTGGGAGTATGCAGTTGATACAACATGGAATTTAATTACGTAGTCTTGTAGTTTGCGCTGGCTGCACGATGATATTTTTTTGTTGTAATTGAAATTATTCACTCGATTTTTGTCGTCGCTGATATACAAATTGGAACAGCTATTGGAGCAACCCTTGTCACCGATTAGAGTATTATACCGGCTCCGGTGATTACACCTGATACCGAGTACACGGTAACATCAACTGCGGTAATTCTTCGTCGGTATTTTTTTATTTTTGTTTGGTACTCCACAGTGAATGTTTTGAGTTTAGTTTGAAATTCTCTGATCTGATCATAGCGATATTGTTGTGACGTTGCCAATGATGACATTTTATTTATTATAATATATTTCAAATTGCTGGCGTTAAATTCGCTAGTGTTAAATTCACTAGCGAATTCAGTTCAGTTGTTTACTTAAATCCGCTACGAATTCCACATACCATGTTACTGAAACCCTAGCCAAATTATTATCAGGGGATGCTAATGTGAATTGTTCAATTGTTCCCTTGTCGATGATCGATGATATCATATTGTTGACCCCAGATGAACTCGTTGATGAAATATTAAATTGAGCCGGTGATACTAGTGTTAATCGATAAATACCTTTGACGGTCGCGTTGATATTTAATGTTATTTTGTGGTGTCCACGTAAATGATCCATATAGAATCGCGTACAGGTTATTAATGATATTGTTTTTTTGGTGAGGGATTTTTACATTTTCAAGTTTTTCTATCATCCTCGGTAGATCATCCATGATGACATCGTTGGTCGTTTTAATATCCTCGCGAGTAACTTTTAATCGCTGATTAATCGCTGTTATTTCATCGAGTTTTGTGCTAATATCAGTGAGATCAATTTTAATGTCATCGGGTTTCGAATTTTTTTACCAAAAAAATATCAATGGCATCATCGGCCCTGTTAAAGTTTATACTTAACGTAGTAAATTGAGATATATGAATATCATTATTAATCTGATCGCAATTTTATCAAATTATCAATGGCTGTTTTTATCTCCGTGAGTTGTGGTGTGGTAACTGGTGGATTTCCAAAGAAATCTAATAGATGTTTGTCAATACTGTCAATTATACTTCCTTGTAATTCAGACAACGGATCGAATTTAGTTGTATGGTCGTCGTATTCATCGCGTAATTCTTTTAGTGGTTCTAAATTGTTAATTCTATCCACAATAGTTGAAATGAGAATATCTGGTTTGAGTTTACCCTGATCGGAAAATACCGCGATAGCATTTTCCGTTACACCGCGTTGTTTAACTAAACTATCATCAAGGGAAACATTATTAGTTTTCAATTTACCCTGACGATCTTGAAATACAACTATTGCATTGGGCTCAACACTTGCGATGTTTAACATCTCGGATATTTCATCTTCGATTATTTTTTTTACATCACCGGTTGCAGATATTTCCGCGGTGGGTTTTTCAGGCTTGATAAAGATCTCCCCCAAATATCAATCATGTTATTTTATATTATTTCTCTCTAAAAAAAGCAATTACTTGTATATTCGTGTACGGTTTCATGTGGTGGTTTTCCCGATGATGAAATAGACTTGAGGGCATTTAATACTTCTATATCGCATATTGGTGGGTCATTCATTTTCTGCGTTTGTAGTGTAGAATACCATATAGCAGTTTTTAAACGGTTTATATAACGCATAAATTCTTTAGGCGGTGGTAACCCATATGAATCGAAATAAACAATAACATTTGGATTAATCGCGTATGCAACCCAGTGAGTTCCAGATCCGGTGCTTTTATCGAGATTAATGATATCGGTTTCAGCGTTGTTTGATTGTTGTGGTAATTGATCTCTCATAAATTCTCTCTGGTAGTCTAAGATCCTTTCCCTTTTTTGTACCCTCGCTCTTTTTTTGGTTCATATGATTGAGCAATACTATGTACTGCTTTTGCACCAAGAGTTCCATAAGCTCCTAACGCGGGGCTTTACCAGCTGCAATTAATGCTCGAAAAGCAGCGAGAAGTGGAAATGCACCAACTGAGTTTATCATGTTTTTGATTGCGGCCACAAAGAGTGATCTAAACACTTTTTTATCTGTGATAGCATCATTAAAGTGTTGTATCTGAAGAGTTGTCAATGATAGTTTATTCTGACCGCCAGACATCTGATTGTGCTTCAGCGATATTGTGGTTCCACATTTTTTAGCGGATTCTGATTGCAAATTTTTAATTTGACCAGGAGTTTACGTAACATTATCATGACTATATGACATTTTATTTATTAACAGATTGATCTAATTGTTACATTACGTTTTTTCCACTGGTGCATCAATTACTCTCATTCGTCCTCCAACACCTTCGAGTAGCATTGATTTGTCGCTGAGAATAACAGCAACTGCTCTGTAAGTCGGGATAAGTGGAGCTGGAGCAACCGGAAGAGTCACACGAGCTCGGAAAGGTATGTCAGCAACGGATTTTCTTTTCAAGTCAAGATGTTCCAGCGAGAAGTAATAGATGGGATATAGTTTCCTAAAATCCAACTGTGATATTTGCATTTGCAGACCGGTATCTACATTATTATCGCGTCCCATAAATGATAGCAAACGATGATACGCGCGTACTATTTGGTTTTGTCCGTAATTAAGTAAAATATCCTCGGTTGGTTGCTGTTGGCCGTTTATACTCAACGAGACTTCAGAAACACCTAGTTGATCAAATATCATATGGCGGCGTGTTTGTGAACCCAATCGCGCTTTATCCTGTAACGCAACAAATATATGCCGCGGCGCAGAAACAACCTGTTATGATGCCAGGTGCCAAGTACATATACCATTGACAGTACTATCCATGGTATCCGTGGCAATTGTTAGCCAAGTTAGTAATGATTAGCCGCCTGTACTCATAAACGATAGTAATCTGTTATTTGTGGTGATTGATGGAGTCATTACTGGCGTCCACAGTGATAGTTTTGTTATATTTACATTACCATCAGCAACATCAGCACCATGCCAGATTGCAGCATTATCACTACCTTTTCGCACGAGTACTACTGTATGCTTCGTTCCATAAAAACATTTCTAACATTTCTGCAAAATCCGAAATTATGATGCAGTGGAATCGTGCATGAAAATTGTCAACGCTGTCCTTGCAACATTACTACGCGTGTTGCAAACCCCAAGTTGTGATTATTATTACTACTTTTTATAACATCAAAGGCAGCAGCAATTCTATATTCGTGTTCAACATCATCTGGCTGTGGATTAACTGCATTTGCTTGCGGTGTTAGTAATTTAACATATGGAATGTGATCAGCGTGATCAGTGAGATGCTTAGAGAACATCATACACGGACCTGCCGATCTTGTATAATCATCAGAATATCTTGCCAACCCAACTATTGTTGTGGTAACATCAACATCATGTTCTATAGACTCAATTTCTCTTCCATTAATCAAATATATAGCACTCTCAAATAGCACCATGATACCATTATTGACAAAGCCAACTCGGATTTTTTCATCATCTGCATATGGTGTATCAGCTGCAACATTTGTTACAATTTATCCTTCTACTTTGATAAGCGCTTCAGAGGGTAGAAAATATTTGTTGGTATCCTGGACATGAAGTTCGATTCTTGATAGACTATTTGGTTGTACTGCATTATATGAATAGTACTGATAATTGAGTATAGAATCATTCTTGGGCACCGGGGTGTCCATAACAAACGATGCATCAGGAGCCGATTTGAACATATTATTATATATTTCTTGATCTAAATCGCGATATCCCTCGAAATTTCAAACAACTTCCCGCTACAATATTTGCAGTAATATTTCTTTGAGTGTCATACCGTGCTGCTATATTCTGCTCCATCGCGTTGTTATTATTTTGCTAATACTTGCAAGCATAATTTCCGTAGATGGTAGTGGTCCCAATGACGAAGTCATCGTTGTTTTGTTTCGTTACTAGTTTTTCTTTAGCCGTGGAAAATGCTTTCCCGGCAATATCACCAACAGCGCTAATACCCTTATCACGAATAATATCAATAGCTTTCATTGATAACTGTTTTGCGATTGGTGCTATTTTGGGAGCCATTCTTGCAAATAACCCTGCAATGGTATCGCCGAGACCATCTCCATAGTACGCTCTATAAACTGGCAATCGTGAGTTTCCTACATAGACCATGGCTGGTTTGTTGTGGTTGTAGTGTATGATCATCGTTTTTAAATGCTATTTACCTAATCTCAAAAATCCTTTGGATTTTCGACGAAATCATCAAATTAATCACTGTGTTAACCGTTACTAGCTCATCAATAAATTCTCGATATACACCAATATTCATGATAACACCCTCAAATAGTCGTCTGCAGATATCAGCCGCCTCATTAATTACTTCCGGTGTGTTATTTCCAGCTCGTTTCCCTCCTACGAGAACTTCTAATCGTGATATGTCCTCGAGAATATTACTAGGACAATGAACTAGACCACTACCTGATATCCCCCTTGGAGTTCCACTCTGAGAAAATCCATTTCCATTTGTTTTTTTAGTGATACCAATTGCACCCTGCAAAGAGGATTCTCTTATATCAAAAAGTTTTAATTGTTCTGGTAATCTAAGAAATTCAGGATCTGATTGATTCTATGTAGATGATTCAGCTTTTTAATTTTTCCATAAAATCCTTATATGTTTTATCATCATCAGTCGATACCTTAGACACACCTGTATATGCACAATATAATCCATTATGCCACAATTGTTTACTCATGGCAAAATAATCATCGTGGATATACTTTCTTCTCTGATGAAAACTATTAACGACGAAATCAGGTAATTCTTCAGCAGTATTAAATCTCATATCTCTTTTTTTGATCTAATTTACCCGGGAGAAATTTATCATTGAATTAAACTCTTTTACCCCCTTTTTCTTGTGATTTTTCCTCGTTCTCTTGTTGCTGTTCAGGTGGGTCATCAGCAAATTCAGGTGGTGCTGGAGGGGGGTAATATTAATATTACCCTGTTGTTCCTGAAGTCGTGAATTAGATATTATATCACCAGGAAGTGTTTTTAAAGACTTTTGTGTTTGTTCAGTTTCCATTGCTATTTTTTCAAGTATAGGAAGAAGGACTGGTTGTTTTTCTCTCGTTGTTCCTCAGGAATATCTCCCCATATGACTTTTTAAGTGGTCGATACGACTTTCCCCGTTGCAGTGGGTTTTGGTTTAAATAATTGTTCAGTTCCCGTTGTAAATCATTTTGAAACTCTTGTCTCATTTGGAGCTTATTTCAAACGGAATCACTCATGTTACTCATATGGTGTGTTTATCCATGGTGAGAATTTCATTTACTATGCTGAGGCAATCAAGGGGGCATTTTAATTTTGGCGGATAATCTCTTTTATTGTTTTGATCTTGGAGTTAATTGTGCGTTTGATTTCATATTGTTTCCCCAATTCACATCTGACCTTTTCGACAACAGTGAATAACGGGACGAACTTATTGATGTCGTTACAGAATGCAAGGGAATTATTTACTGCGTGTTGAATTCGTTTGATCAGTCCATACTCCCTTGGAAGTACATATATATTATTCAGAGCGCTATCATCAATATCTTGAAATTCAGAAAAAATCTGATCACAATCTAATATATCGGACAATTGAATTCCTAGGATTCCAAACCAGAAATTCTGACTGGGATTGACAAACCGTATTACGAGAGGTCCTATCCTGTAAGCGCGGTTCTTTATAAAATATCAGATAAATGATAAACCGAGTATTGAAAAATTAAAACCGATTAAATATTCGTCAATAATAAATTGTGTAGCAAAACGAATAATAGAGCATTTTACAAATGCTTTGCGTGGAAACAAATTGACGGATCTAAGACACAAAAAAGTAAATGTATGTGGATTAACAGTGAAGGAGAGCGGAGCAACAATTCAAGATATAGCCAAATTCGAACCATCATTAAGATTCCCAATAACCGTAATGACGATAACAGAAGAGGTATGACACGAAACAAAATATAAATAAAATGGAGCTCCAATCAAAATTATTCCCCATAAGGAACATGCATAGACATCTGCGGTAATAATATTTCCGCGGGATAGAACAATAAAATATTACATGGGAGATTTATTTGATTTTATTTACGAATTAAGTAAAAACGATGGTGTCTCAGTGTGGTTACTTCAGTTTTGAAGACGAAGAGGGTAAATTCGATCAATTTTTAAAACCAGATGGCGAATTATAGCGTACTGAAGCCATCCACAACGAAATGAAAAAAAAACTAGCTAGTGGTTTTTCAACGGATTACGATGAACAATTATTAACAAACTGTTGTACAACTGCGTCAATTACAATTCATTTCATGAGAAAGAGAAATCTATGGAAACCAACACGCGCATAATTTCTCTCCGATATCGAATCAAGCTGCATTTATACGGTCATGGTATAATATGGAATACAAAATACGAGCCTAAAATTATTATTTCGGTTGATATGATTGCGTGGCATCCAGGGAGTTTTCTTGGGTACGGAGAATGCTCTGAGTACTTCAAAATATTTGGGCATCCCACATATGAGATGACCCGTGTTGCGATTAATGGACCACTGCCCGATTTTGATTTAACCGGTTTCACTTGTGTGGTATCATTTGAATTGGCTAAAGGACTTCGTCGTTGCTGTTATGTTTTTTTTTTGGTAGACACATCTCTGAAAAGCACTGGATGCCAATAGTGTTATGACGATATATGATTGATTCTAAAATGCTGATATCGCTGATTGTCAGTGAAGCAATTATATCATATCGAAAACAAACTGAAGTCTGGTTACCACAACCCGATAGTCTACATAGTATAATCACCGAAAACAAAAAACAATTCCCCGATCTCGACAAAGAATGTATCGTGAAATGGTCTAAAAAAAATTTTGAATTTAGAAATAAACACGCAAAGGATCTCGGTAGAAGAATAATTGGTAAATTCACACAAGGTGGAAAATACGACTACAAACGATATTATTCGCTGTTGATTATAGATGATGCTGAATACGATTTTATAATCGCAGATGTAACATCTAGGGGTATATACGTCGATCGTAAGGACGCTTTCTAAACCGATGGAACCAAATTAGGTACAATTGTTACATACACAGATGGAGAAAATCCTCAATATACGTTCTTAATGTCGTATATGCTGGCTTATGCTTCTATTAATTTACTTTCGATGATAGATTTCCTGAATCCGCAGTTAGAGTCGCCACTGATTCATTTTATATAGACGTAAAACATAATGAAGCAGTGGCTGAATTCACTAATTCAGAGGAGAGTTGGGGATTATGAAGAATTAAAAAAGAAATATTGCGTGATTACTCTAAATCAGCAGATTTACGACTGAAAACAATTAGTAGAAAAATAATCAGATATCAGAACTATCTAGTGCACCGTCGTGTTCAGATCCAATATGTATATATAATATATATATATAATGAGTTACATAAACGGCTGTGGAGGGTCAGGGAAGACGACTCGTGCGATTGAATTATTTCGAGGGAAATCAAACATGATTGTGCTAACACCAACACACAGACTTGCAAAAGAGATAAACCAACGAGGAATTAATGCTTGCACTTATCACAGTTTCTTTCGATTGAAAGGTGACGAATAGACTCCTGATCGAAGGGGTGAGAAATATATTCATGAAATCATTATTAGGGATGATATATGCACAGTGTCGTTAGATGTATTACAAAGGTTTCTCGATTGGTTATTGCTAACGAATACAAAAGTGATAATGTGTGGCAATAATGGTCAACCACCACCATTTGTAGGTTTGTCTCTACATAATTGGCTAAAGAATTTTGTAGACTATTATGAAGAAATTAATACCGATCATAGAGCACTTGATAATGAATTACGCGAGTTCAGAAACTAATCAGATTACAACCGTATATAATCCAATGTGAAATAGCGCATTAAATAATTGCAAAAAAACCATTAAATGATTTATGGAAAGCGTGGAGACCAAAACGATTTGATAGTGGCAAGTAGAAAGATCGCCAGACATACACTTCAGATGAAGTTATTTAACACACACAACTAAAAATTTCCAACACTTCCAATGTCACTGTGTTATACACTCAAGGATACACGAAGACAAATATCGAAGTTGAAATTCTTGGACAAAGTGAAAAACAAATTCTCGTGTTATATGATATTGTGTTGGTTGATATCAGTGTTGGCGAAGATGCATTGCGTGCTGATAAATCCCCATGGAAACTAGGATACGCAGCGATGATACGTTCTTCGCAGGGGTTGACTATATCCGATACAATTGTTTGGATTATAATCTCTTTAAAAATTTCTTTAGTCACGCTCAGTCAATCCCACATGGATTTGTAATGATACATTTGCACGACCCGAGATCATGATATTGTGTCAGACTTGATAAAATATTCTTTTAAAATCGTTAAAAAGATTTTTAACCCCATATCAGCAGATGATGCGACAACGACTTTGCGTCTCCAAAGAAAACATTTGTTTTCGATTTTGGAGGAAGCCTTGGTTTGCCAAATAGACGCTTCTATAAAGTTGTCGGATTTACCCTCTCTGCTGCTCTTTATTTTATTATATTGCGTTTGTGTCAATATGTAGCAGTCAGAAAACAAATGCACTTTCTTGTTGCAGTACGTGCATAAAAGAAGAGATACAGATTCCCTATCGGTCTCACGATAAGTATGATATCAAAAACATGTGACAGATTGCGACTTGACAGTACTGACGAGTGACGGAGATTTTACCAGACTCATTTTCTTTTGCATTCATCTTGTACTCGCCACTGGTGGTTATGACGTCACTATGGACACAATTATTGAACCATTCAAATAATACAGACAGATTGTGGCTATGCTAATTTTGATCAACTTATTTGGCCGAGCACGACCAAACCAGCAAGTGTTCTTTTTCGCTTGCGCAATCGACATATATCTGTCTATTACATAAAATTTCAAAACTGTGTTGATAAACATCAGGTACCAACTCATAGTCACTCAAGATAATCCCTTAACCTCATCATAATTAATACTTTCTTATGATGACTGTCAAGTGTAAATTTTACTAACTTTTCCATTAAGTACACATTGTTTAAGTATATTCCTATGCTCGCATGACCATATTGATCTATCTCCTTTCTTCTCCACGTTGTTACTATCCTATTTTTTATATTATCAAAATACGCGATTGCGTGTAAAGGGATGCGATGTTGTTAACTTTTCAGTTTTAATTTCGCAATCAAAATTACATTTTCCCTTCATTTGTCTCGATGTATTTCCATTTCTTCGTTTTTATTTTTATGTGCCTATCGACTACTCCGGTGGCCTAGCTATCAATTAAAACGACCGCTCGGATGTGGGGGAAGGTCGCGAATTCTAATTGCGGGTAAGTCATTGCAAAGACTTATACAAATTGAAAAATTGTACTAACAGCTGCCTCGATATGCGCGCAACATTAAGAAGCTAGTGTTGGTACTGGCCATTCTGATGTTAAGATAGTGCTACTGCGTGTGCTAGTTGCATTATGCCCCAATGATCGACATGACAATGTGCTGCCACATGCCGACATCGTAGTGATATGACGGCAATATTCTTAAAACTACGTTCACAATGAAAATCACACACTCCAGTTTCATATCTTTTCTATGTTTCTCTCTCTGTCTGTTTTTCTCTCTGTCTCTGTCTCTATCTCTGTCTCTGTCTCTGTTCTCTCTCTCTCTCTCTCTCTCTCTCTCTCTCTCTCTCTCTTCTCTCTCTCTCTCTCTCTCTCTCTCTCTGCAACTCTGACTTTCTGCAGATGTTCTTTTCTTTTGCATCAAAGGAATTCCAGTAATGATCCGTACAAATTCCAAATGGAATTAAATGATATGTGTATTGTCTCGAATGTCTTAATGTGCCAATACAATTCAAGTATCAAAATGATATAATTATAAAAGTATTTTAATGAATGAATAACAATTAAAAAATGGTGACGTATTCCAAGAAGTAGTTATGGAAACCATAGAGTACCAGTTAATAATTTAAAGAAAAGAATCATTTTGAAATATTGGCTAAAAAACGACCTAAATTGATTCCAAACTTTCTGATGTTATGACATGCAATAACGAAATCAGAATTTACGAAAGCACACATAAACTTAAGCCACAATATGAGAATGTTATTTGGAGAATATTTTAAGCATTTAAACATCAGTTTAGAACATGTAATGCAGCAGGTACTCTGGAATTGAAAAAAAAAAAGCAACGCCCGTGTCCTAAATTCAGACTCAAGTGAAAATGCGTACCGCCAGTAATACTGAATTGTATATATAATCTAAAGTCATGGATAAATATTATCTATGTATTATATTGGTTGCACGAGCTTTCTCAGGTGGGCATTAAACACAATTGCTCAGTAATCTCACAATTTAGATATACATGACAAATCTTTTGGAAAATTGACAACACAATGCTTATTAAATATACATCATAAGCGTGTATGCATGGTTTTATAGTTGAGCTTTAATATGTCAGCGGTATGTAGTCTTGGCTACTTACCATATTTATATTAAGAGAAAAATGCATTGCGTTGCACCATCTGTACAATATGTACAAAGGCTGACTACCACCAGTTTTACCTTTATTCAAAATACCAGTGTAAGAATGCATCAGTTGAACATAGAGAAAGGAAACGGACGTTTGCATCAATATAGCGTTATTCTGCTATGATTTGTCTAAAAATGTGTTTAATACTGATATAGAGCATGTCTTTTATCCGTGTCAGGGGGAACTGATACATTGAGTGCAAATATACAGCTCTATCGAACACCCCTTCTCTTCTTAATCAAACACGTATTTGGGTATACTTTAATACAATAATGAGGAGCAGGCATCTTGAACATATTTTTTCTACCAAATAAAATAAATAGTTTTATGATGTCTTGTTTATTCTAAACAAAACAATGGAGCTGACCTGGTGTTGAATAATGACACAACGGTGTTGCTTTTGTCTCGGGCATTATCCCGTGGACAAAGCAAAACAAAATTAAAGTAGGTCTTGTACAGTTCGTAATGAATCATCGTCTGCTTTACCTTTGGTAGACCACTCAATCCCTCCACATTAATTGCTATAGACCATGCACACAGATACCATACACAATACAGAGAAAACCTAATTTATATGAAACCTTTTTCTGACACCAAGTATAATATATTCCATCATCAATTTTGTCTTCATAATGAAAGGCAACCCTTTGTATACGGTGAAGATATTGTTTCCATTTAAGCTGGGAATCGGTGGCTTTAATGACGTAGGACTAATGGTTTAGCAAATCAAAGAACCACACTTGTCGAGATGCATAGCATGATATATCTAAATGATTGTGCCGAAATGTTAATTCATGTCACCATCATAGTATAAACTTGCAAAACACATTAGGTAAGACGTGTTCTACACAGGTGGCATACATACAAATATTTACATTGTAAAAGGTCCATGTACCTGTCTTACATTCTAAGTAACAAATTTATAACTTTAATTAAAAATAAAGAAATTCATAACAAAGAATATCATATCATCTTACTGCGCAAAATTGATTTATATTTATATATGACTGGCCAAATAACGACTACACTTTTATTTTTCTTGAGTTAAATTGGATGCATGCCTTATGGAGTCTTTCGAGTACCTCACAATTTGCTCATATAATACTCTTTATGTAATATCATGATACACATCAGGACTTCAAAAATACTAAAAATAACAGAAATCTAAAGGTAATGATGAATAAGGACAATTTAATTTCATAACAAATATAGTATATCATATCATAGATACAAAGGTGTACATTTAACTGTTCGAAATACAGAAACATATATCAAACCAAGCATTTGTCATATCTGCAAGCATTCTTGTGTGAAAAGTAAATATGTTGTCTTGTGTCGTATGAATATTGTAACAAAATACCATTTTCCGTTTGTCTGGTCACATTAAAAAGAGGCAGATAAAAAAATGTACCTACTACATGAGCAGCATCATTCAGAATATAAATGTTTTTTCTAATCATCAAGGTGTTATCTCAGAAATAATTTGCATTGTATATAACAACTATTTTGCCCAGTACATCAATAGCCTGCAATAGTTGACATATATATTCATGGAGGGGGGATAATTCAGATGCTTCTTTAGGACAGTTGCGCATGTTCAGGTGAGTATTATTTTGAGTAAGTGCATAAGTAGAGGGTGAACAGTTTTCCAATCACAGGATCACCAATTTTGCATTCAAATAAAATTGGTCTCCTACATAGACATGTGGGTCCAAGTAAGTATGTCATTCAGTGACATCACATATGTACCGCTGCAAATCGAATGTAACTTAGTTGTCAGTCCCTATATATAGGTGAAGCTGCAGCGAACATATAGTGCAATGTAGGTGATACAAGATACTTGAAAATACATTTCAATGTTTAATGCTGTTTGTATTACTTATTTCTATCCATATATAACATATGTATATATATATATATATATATATATATATATATATATATATATATATATATATATATATATATAAATTAAATTATTCATTAGGATCAAGACTAAGTCTGTTCAAATTGTAGATGTTATATTAACTGGCCACTGAAATAAAAAATATCAAGTCCTTCTAATCTAACATTGTATGCTGCAGTTGGCTTTATCCTACATTAACTTTACTTCTGCTTGACCTGATCGACTATTTAATATTTTTTATTTTATTTTATTGACGTCAATAACTAATTCTAAGCTAAAATATTCACTCGAATTATGTGCTGAATATCAGGATTAGTATTTAGGTAAACCGGAACTGGTAAATAAATTGATATGGGTCAGGGTAATGGAGATTCTGAATGTTGCTGTATTGTAAGTAAACAAGCTTGAGTATAAGACTATAAGACGCTCCCCAATAAAAAAAACAACATAAAAAACATAGGATTTTCTTTTGTTTATTAAACAGTTAACTGGTCTTCTAATCGTCACAAACCATAGCTGTTTGTACATTATTTCACCTTATAATTTGACACTTTAAATAAGCTTCATTATATATAGAATGCATACAATTACAATCAATGTGCGTTATTGTGACTTCAGGTTTAGAATTTTAACCATAAAAAAATACTGTGAGATGTGTGTAGGCTCTCATAAACAGTAACAAAGAAAATGTTAAGACAACCAGTTTTGTACAATTTAACAATTATTTACTTTCCCCTGATAAACAAAGTAACAATAATTAAAAGAACTTACTGTTTTAAGAATCAAATATTATTATGTTATATATAGTCCCGACGCAAGTCTTAACGGGAAGACGGTTATTTATTATATAAGAATTAATTCGACTCCCAATTTTTTTTAAGAAAAAATAATTTATTAGAATCAAAATAATTTAGCGAAAAATAAAAATTAAGCTCCAAATTGAAACAACAGACGAAAAACCATGATGTCAAAGTGTTTTAAAGTTCAACTGAAATTATATCTCAAAACACTAGTCGCATTTAGGGTCAAGGTCTTGTAAAAATTAGATTTGTTTAATAACAACGCAGAAGCTATTTACATCTAACGTCAAGTGTTCTCAGTACATTCTCGAGCTTTCTACGAAAGTCATACCAACAAACAATTGAAACACATTTTCAAACGTTGCTTACTTTATCTTGTAAATCTTGGTCAGGAAGTATGTCTGATTGATATACAAAGTTCCAATATTATGTGTTAAACTTTACTGAATTTAGGGAACATAAAAAATCAAGTAAATAAAATTACACTACAATAACATATAATTTAACAAAGATAAATAAGTTAATAGTAAAAACGAACAATTAAATCAAAACAAATAAAAATAAAAATTAAATAAAAAATACGTTACAAATGCATACATTATAAGGAGTTTATTTCAGCTCCACCCAAAATAAATTAAAAGGATATACTAGACACGAATTATCTTATTCTATCAAAATATAAAACTACAAGTTCACTATAATCATCAACGATATAGATGATATAAGCGATTAATCGATCACACGAGCTGTGCGCCTTTAAACACCGCTGGTAATGAAAAACTAGTTGCAGTCAGGAAAACCTTGCTTCAAGAAGCGGTCAGTTCGTGTAGTCTTTGATACAGGATTCAAGAGCAACTCAATAAAATCACAAATTATAAATTGATGACTAGTTACAATGCACATAGGAACATACATACATACATACATACATACATACATACATACATACATACATACATACATACATACATACATACATACATACATTCATACATACATACATACATATATACATGCATGCATACATGCATACATACATACATACATACATACATACATACATACATACATACATACATACATACATACGTACATTCATCAATAAATCCGTCCATCCATCCATCAATCTATCTATGCATGCATGCATACATGCATACCTACCTACCTACCTACCTACCTACCTACCTACCTACCTACCTACCTACCTACCCACTTACTTACATAGCTACATACGTACGTACACACACACACACACACACACATACATACATACATACATACAGACATACAGACATACATACAGACATACATAGTCAATATAAGTCCTAATACCAGAAGACTATGACACTATTGAGGGAAAATAAGCTGGAAATGTGATTATGTCCTATGCTATATATGTATAAAAGGGACTATTCTTAAATGTAGTTTCTATTTCTGATATACACATATTTCGTTAGCTGCCATTACGGCTAAGCATGGAAGGAGTAAGTAGTAATTGTACCGTAAACATTGAAATGCAAAATTGTATACTAGAAACAATTATAAATGTAATTATTTTTTAACAATTATAAATGTAATATTTACAAACCACACAATTCATTGACCGTTCATATATTTTGTTTCAAGCTAAATTAACCTCCTCTTCATAGCTGGTTGGGAGCATTAGTGTCGTCTTACAAATCGAAATGCGTTTGTACTCTTATTAAAGAAAACTACAATAACTATGGGGTCCCGTCTATTATTAAACAATGCAAAGGCTATGAAGAAAGGTAGCATGTGTAAAGTAGTCAGCTAAAGATGTACAGACAATAAAAAAATGGCAAATTGGCGAATAATTTGAGAGGAATATCTGATGAATCGGAATATAATCAATATTGACATAAATTGATGATGTATACTAAGTTACAAATTTAGATGGCGTAAACGTGTGTTCAAGGGCAGTTGTTTAATAACAAAACACATCACGTGAATAACAATCTTGATTTGATATAATCAGAAAAGCGTATACGTTCCTGACTTATATTTTAAAAATCCTCTGGAGAGATCTGTGTGTGTGTGTTTGTGTATAACCCTGATAAAGTTAGTGTTAGATATTATATAGGTAGAAAATACGTTACGTTTTTGATGCCATCGAATACATTGATTTGTATCCACCTTACATAACAGTGAAAAATTGAATATTTAGCACACTTTACAAAATATCTAAACCATGATTAAACAAAATTATAAATTATCTGCAGAGAAGAAAGTTAAGCATACCATACAGAATAGTATCACACAATGGGAAGCAGATGTTTTCGAGTCAATTGCATGTATATAACATGGTGCTATAATATGAAGTCAATGGGTTCTAAATGATTAAATAAAAAGATATGAAAATCGCGTCAACCTTTAACAATATCACGTTCAGTTGATAATATAATAATTTGTTAATGATGATCATGAGGTTTTACAAAGAGATTTTTTACATGTAATATTCAGCTCATTATGTAAATTGGTTTGTCATAGGTCATCTTGAAACGTCCATAGTGTAGAACTGTGCATGGATATGTGTTCCAATGTTTCATATTTAGGTCTTATTAGTGCACATACATTTGTCTATTATATAATATAATAGAATATGCCATTGACCTCCGTAGTTTCAGTATTAGTCATGTGTTTCATGCTGTATTTGATAGCCGACGTAAGTCTTTACATGCCTAAATGTACACATGATATGGGAGATTCGTGTTATAAAGACTACGTCTTAACAGTTTGATGTTAAGATGTTAGAAGACTAGTAGGAGATACTAACTAGTCACTTTTATGCAACCGATTTAGGAACAGGAACGCTAGAGAAAGACATCATTGGTTAACTATATAACTGTATTGATAGCCTTGATTCGAATATGGATTTGTCCCATCTGTTAAAGGTTTGTTTTTACTGGCTCGCAGCAATATCAGGAACAGGTAAGATGCAAACAAATTAATTTGGATTCAGTGTATGACTAAAGGAAAACGTTATTGCATGAATTAATTATCCGAGCAATCTCTGCGTCCCGACTTCATACATGTGATAAAAACTTGCATGAATAACTCAACTGACTCTAATTTGCGTTCCTCTTAAGGTTTCAATAGTTTTGCGTTGTGATTTAAACAATGAATTTATTTGTTGCAATTCACAAACCTTACGGGTGTTTATTGTTTTCTGTCATAATTCACACACCTTGCTTGTTTTGATTGTTTTATATTATATAAAATATATGTCTTAGAGCAGTGACATCAATTGTCGATTATTCAGTGATATGAATGCCCATTAAATATTTCCTAGAAATCTAAATTTATCGAGACGTTTCTTTATTTCGTGTTAGAGGTTTCAAATTAAAATTGTATTACATATTTAGAGATACCAAAACGCATTCACAATGTCAAATATTTTCGTTAATTAAGTTAATCCTTACCACATAACGATTAGTCTTTGAAATGGAACAGCTGTTCAATCTTGCCAGACAAAATTTTATTTGGAAGGTAAATAATATTTGACATACAAAGAAAAGACATCAATATTGATACAAAATTTGTTGGACAGGAATATTGTCGATATTGTGCTTGAGTTTAATTAGTAACTCTTACCTGATTGTGATAGGAATATATAATTATTGCAGATAAACGAAGATGAAAATAGATATTCAGAGACAAAATATGGAAACAAAAATATATAGAGAGAAGGAGATACATATAATTGTAGAAAGAGAGGGAGAAAGAAAGATTACAAAGCGTGAAGAATCGTAGCTGTTGAGAGAGACGAGACATAAAGAATATTAGAGTTAAAATATCCCGAACAGTTCGGTCATTAAATATAGTAAGATGGACATTGAACTAAACAGAAATTTTTACAACTTCATTATTAACTCTGGTTTTGGAGTCACATCTAGCTTGTCTGCTTATATGTGTTGAGCCCGCGATAGCTTTTAAAGTAGAAAGGGATTTCTGTGAAGCCGATCTGGAATTGGACGTTCATAAAAAAGATGGTTGCACCTAAAATTATTACTACTGAAAAAGCAACGAAAACTGTTGTTAGTAATATGTAAATGATGACCAAACCCTTTCTAACAAAATCATGCATTATAGGTCATAGAGATGGGATTGAAACTACATAATGTACTGCAATGAGGATATATAATACTAATAATGTTAACAAAACGAGAATTATGATTCGGAGAAAACGATTGATCACTATTAAGGACTCAAAAGACGAACCAATTAACACATGTAAGTTTAATCAAGATATTGAAACGATAATTAGCAAATATGAAATTAGCAAGAATAGCAAACGGATTTATCGTGCTTCTATGCATTTGGTTGGATGCAATTTTATTAAAATTTGTGCTTAAAGCCTAGAAAAAATGTGTGCATATAACCATCAGGTATTTCTTTTATTACGATATCAATTATTTGGAATTTATTTAGAGTTATCCATCATAGTAAAACAGAGACACAAATTGCTTATAATGGAATACGATAAAAGACAAACTAGTACACAAAAGTAAATGAATGTAAGGATGTATAATTATAAAGAACGGAAAATAAATCAAATTAAAGAAAGAAACTTTACCTCTATGTTGTTTAAACGTCTACTTTGTAGCTTGCAATGCGGTATATAATTTTTGAAAACAGGTCCTATTGATCATTTGAAAATACTCATTGAACTGTGCAAAAGATTCCTTATATTTATGTAGTATTTACATGTAGTTTTTGTGTGTATCCTTAATGTACAGAGTTTAGACAGTATATCTTTCACGGTTTGCATTGACGACGATTGATTAAATTTATATGTGAAAGTAATGTGGGATTTATTGGTGATTACTGGTGATTATTGGTTTTGAAATTTTATCTATTTGGTTAGTATACATAAACTGTCTTGCCTGGTTATATTAAATACATTAATTGCATAAATATTCAAAGTACAAATTCATTTTATCGATGCATTTGTAATTGTAACTATTAATGAGATCCTTTTAAAGAGTTTAAAGTTTTAAGTCAAACTAATTTTTTACAGAGAAAGGATACAAAATTTGTCTTGTTTGAAAGTTGCATTTTTTAAATTCATTCATGGAGTATAATGCAATCAAGATACTAAAGTCTAGCACTCATTACCCAAATGTCTAAATGTAATTCATGAATACATCTAAATCTCTGGAAAAGACAGGAGTTAAAATATGTTCAACAACAATGAAATGTTATTAAAGTACTCCAGAGATTTATGATTTGATGATAAAACCTTACAATATAAATGTATTTTTGACAACCTGTATGATAAAAACCCCAAACCTACCAGACTTCTATTTGGGCAATGTATTACGTCCACTACATCAGGTGAATATTAATTACCTGACAAGATCAATCTTTGCATGAATAACAAATGATCTGCCCATCTGCGTAGAGTTAAAGAACGTTTCCCATGGATGATATAATATTCCAGCACACACAAACAAACACACACACACATATAGATAGATAGATGGATAGATAGATAGATAGATAGATAGATAGATAGATAGATAGATAGATAGGTGGGTGGATGGATGGATGGATGGATGTATGGATGGATGGATGGATGGACGAACGGAGAGACAGACAGACAGACAGAGAGGCAGACAGACAGATAGTAGATAGATAGATAGATAGATAGATAGATAGATAGATAGATAATTTGATATATTGATAGATAGATTTGGATCGTCTAGCCAGATAAAGACATCTTGGATTGTATCGTTGTGATACATCAAAATGTGTAACAAACCAGCACATTCCAGATCATAGTCACATTAACCCTTTTGAGACTATAGATACATCAACATACTCAATATCGGATTGTATTTGAACACCGCTTGTATTCATTTGAACTTCATATATTTACACTTTTAGGACGATTGAATATTAAATTCAAGATACTCTGAGTTTTATTAAATAAATTTTTACTTCGTATTCTAGAAAAATTAATTAGTTCTTGAACATTGTAATACTTGTTGATTTTCTGTCTTTTCTGTTACTTAGTTAAAACTTTAGACCTGCAACACCAGCATGTAGTTCTGGAATAATATTGATTCACTGATTGGGTATATACAGCACACCAGCATTTTTAGATTACTTAGCACCATATAAAAAGTTGTGTGTAAAAGTGTTTACAGTTGAAATTAGTTTTTTGATTAGCCAGAGATAACAGATTAAAACAATTATAAGCAAGACGATGAGATCGTGATGGTAAATATAAAGCTGCTAGATTAACAGTGAATGAAATGGTTTTTCAATACATATTTAGGTGATAAGGGACTTAACATAAAGGACGATATATACATGACATTCATACAGTCAAACTGAAAGTATAAACTTTATTTCGTAAAAGGACATTTTAATTCCTTCATAATTTTTTAAATGCTAAAAGCATTGTTAATATCAAAATTTTATTTCATTTGTTGAACATTAAAGTAACAATTGTGTGAAGTTTGGGGATTGAAGCAATCTCTCAAAAAGTATCTAACTGTTAGTGGTTCATTGCAAAAAAACGCGCTAAGGTGGGTCGTCGATAGTTAGTATGTACGAGTGGGTTATATAAGTATATATATAAGTGGGTTATATAAGTATGACCAATTTTAATTCTTGCAATGCAAACCTTTTTCCTACCAACAATTCTCAACAGAGGAACTCATTCTCCAAGTGTTGGTGTGATCACGTTGAATTTGTTAGTCATTTCATGATGCAGTTACTTAAAACGAAAAGACCTTTTCACACTTCATAAAATCAGTTCTTGCGGAAAGGTTCATTTTAACAGCGACATCGGCTTTCTCATTGCCTTTGATACCAAACAGCCTGTGGAACCTACGGTATATTACATTGAGTGAAGTAAATGTCTCTGTGTATGTAAAGAGAATATTGGTCAGTAATAGGCTAACCAACTTTCTATTGTGTAGCAACGAAAGTAATGTATATGAATTATTTAAGATGATGCTGTTTAACATACTTTTCGGTTTGACGTATTTCAAGGCATGATATATTACCCTGCTTTTGGCTGAAACAAAATGTTGGACGGTTTGTAAGGCGAACATTGATTTCGTGGTTTCTTTTAACGAATGATAAAGCAGATATTCCTCATTGTTTGATAAATACGTTAACTACATTATTCTGAAACTATTCAATTCAGTGAGTAGTTTTTAATAGAAGTTGTCTAAAAGTTACAAAGAAAAGTACATCTGATTGTTGAATTAGCCAGGGATGTGTCTTGGAGATGAAATGTTTTTGGATTCATACATGGTCAACTTGTTAATGACAAGGCTGAATGATATTCACATCCCATAGGTAGATATGGCGTACAGTTTATTTTAGTATAGTGTTTTGTATTTAAGTTCAAATACAGCCACAACAGCAGGGTTCAGATGGTTCTAAATGGAATTGTATATTGTATATAACGCATTTGTATGCAATTTTACAAAGACGGTTCGTTCAGCTAAAAAAGCTTTCATATGGGGATGTCATAGATGCTCCTAGTGTGCACAAGGACTTTAAGTAAATCTAGATATTTCAAGCATATAGCATTCAAATGCTCTATATTGTCAATTAAAGTAAACTGAACTCCTTAAAATTAACTGGTACACATGTTTCGTCAAACATGTCCTTCGGTTCCTTATTATTTCATCGTAACATACAGAAATGCATACATAAGTATGTTTGGTACTTAGAATCTGAAAGTCTGGGCTTGACTCAATTCGGAATATTGTTTATTTTGTACTGTAGATGTCTTTCAATTATAGGCATGCGCTTTCATAAATAAAATATT
This sequence comes from Unio pictorum, assembly GCA_030141615.1. Taxonomy (NCBI): domain Eukaryota; kingdom Metazoa; phylum Mollusca; class Bivalvia; order Unionida; family Unionidae; genus Unio; species Unio pictorum. The sequence goes on along the minus strand of JARLTB010000019.1, from coordinate 1,638,390 downwards.
AGGAAATCACCAACGTATATAGAACAATTCACTCGAGGAGCTAAATACTTGCTTATGCTTTTAATGTTGATGTTGAAAACTGTTAAGAATAACATTCGTCTCTGGGGAACACCCAACATATGTTCGTACAAACCACAAAAGGTGCAACGCACATGTACTATGAATGTTCGATATGAAAGTGGTCAGATCATGCAGAGCATTCATTATTAGGTCATTCCATGCTGTACCATACGCCTTTAATACATTGAAGAAGACTTAAGACTAACTTTTCTTCCTCATAAAGGTCTCGCGAATAAAAAGTTCAAGTCTAACCAGATGGCCATTGTTACTACGGCCAGCTCGAAAGCCACTTTGAAAAAATAACTATTAAATTATTAGTATCCGTGTACTTAATAAAAGTCGAGAAACGATCATTCATTCCATAGTGTTGCACACACATCTTGTCAAATCAATGGAACGGTAATTCGTAGGATGTCGGTTATACTTATCTGATGTGGGGAAAGTCGTTCCAGTGGCTTCTTTTCAAATGTTTTGGATATTACATGTGGCCATAAGTATTTCGAAAATTTCAAACGAGCTAACAGCTATGGTTCTGGTTGGTGTTTAAAATAACTAGTAGTGTACTTAATCAGGCCCAATGGATCTTTCATGGGCCTTTATCTGACCATCCATACGCTCCTGAAAGGAGAACGGAAAGTTGTAACTTTCCGAGGTGTCTGATTTGAATTTCAATTTTGTCTTGTTGTATCTCTTTATTCTTTCAAAGTCTGCTGAATAATTAGATGACGAAGAGCGTTTTGAGAAACTATCAACAAGAAATAGTTATGTCAGGTTTAGAATATTGAAATTGTTTTCTTTTAATTTCAGACGTTGGGAAGAATTGTGATTGCCCCTTCTTTCTATTTATTTCTGAAAACGTTTCCTATACTTTCTTTATCACGGAAAGAGATTGTAAAGAAAAAACATATTTTTTTCTATAATACTCTTTTACATCCTTGAATCGTGCGGCGAGCTTTAGCCCGTGAAACATGTACATATTTGTATTTTCATGCTTCAAACGATTATCAGATGTTCTAAATGCTGCTCGGCGGTTCTTAATGGCATCGTTATATGCGTTAGTGAACCAATGTTTTCTGGTTCGGTTAGAGTTTGTCGACTACTTAGAAATAAAATCGTCTGAATCCTTCATTAAAATAGGGTATTAAATATTTAAAACGGCATTCATGTTACGTCTAGTTTTACTGTTGCATCAGCAATTCAAAATGTAATTCATTTTGAAGACAGGTGGAATTCATTTAAAATATGTGCATGTTTGCAATTCCGCAAATACGCTTAGGACTATTTGGATTTATTTCACAATACCATAAGTATTTTGTTCATTTTCACCTTTATTCTATTGAAAAAAATTATTTGTGTAACTATACAAAGTTTGTTTATTTCGCTCTTTCTTGTTATATCTTGTTTAAGACCATATTTGTTATACAGGCAATGTTCCAGTTGGGTTTGACGGAGATGTATTGGACGCTCTAGCTGGAGAAACGTTTGTAGTTAAAACATGGGCAGATACCCGTCAGCTTAAGTCCATTTCTGTAGTAAAAGGCAACGTTGTGCAATTGACTGCGTTATTCATGGAATCTAATATACAAACTGTACATTACCAGCATGGCGTCATTTTGCCGCAATACAACAATGCTACCAGGGAAATGTCTTTGGTATTAACAAACTGTAGCAAGAAACATGAAGATATATATAGTGTGAACGAAACAGTAGATGACACCAGCCCGAATAATTTTGAAAGAGAAGTTGGTATTTGGAACTTCAAGTTGAACGTGATAGGTATGTTAGATAATATATGGCAAGTCTAGACATAATTTTTAAAATAATGTGGCACTAACGGATACATATTTTCCTTCTCTGATTAACTTTCATGTCCTTTAGTAGCATTATTATTATTGGAATTATTAGTATCATTATTGTTAGCATTAGTAGAATAATTAGTAGTAATTGTAGTAGTAATAGTATTTTAGGAGTAACATTGATAGTAGTAGCAGTGGTGTTATTATCATCCATCTACTTAAATATTAAGAATCATACTAAAATAATTCGCAATATGGGCGTGCAACTTTGAAAACATTCGTATATATAAAAGATGTTCAAAGTCAATATTGACATTTGTATATGAATTAGAACGATACGCAAAATAACGTTAGATGTATAATTTGTTTCAGGTTGTAATTACTATTGATAACATGGTTTGATAGAATGTAAGTAAGGTAAAACATAATGCCAATGCATGCAGTTGCAATTCAGTTATGATCTGCTATTTGTATTGAAATATATGTTCTGTGTTTAGTTACTGAAAAGAGAGGTGAATTCGTAAATATAAAGACAGTGGCTTATAAGCAACAATGCACTGCAGAGGCGTAGCGATGATATTTTGCGCCCGGGGACGAACTATAAAATTGGCGCCCCAGCGATCTTGTGACCGATTTATTACCCTTGTTTACTTATTATAATGTAACGTTGCAAGCCTCATTTTGGCGCCCCTGTACCTTGGCTCCAGGGGACATATGTACCCCCCTGCCCCCCCCCCCCAGCTACGCCTCTGATGCACTGGTAATTTGATTATGGAAAATGGACCCTATAATTGAACAGTAAAGAGCTTGTATACAGAGAATATAAATAAATAAATCGACGGATATAATGGTTTGATGTTCTTATTTTCATGTAAGAAAGTAAACAAAAATGGATGTGACGTATCAAAGCATTGTTTGCATACATAGAATTGGTGCAACTATCAAGATATTGTATCGATTCCATAAAAATCTGTTTGTCATAAAGAACATTTACGACAGACCACCTCAATTTATAACAAAATAAATTCAGGATGGTCTGATTGAAATGATGTAAACGAGGACATGAGCAGATAAGTAGATGAAATCGTTCCTACTCAACACTCGAAAAAGAATAATTTGGAATAAACTGATGACACTCATGAATAAAATTAACCACAGGGTAATTACATGAATGGACTAAACACTGTTGACAAACGGTTTTACAGTATGTTTAGAAGGCTTGACATCCTTACCAAAAGGCACTATTCAGATATATGGTTAGAATGACCAAACTATTAAGGGTATTGACCGGTAATAAATATACTTAATCACGACTCCAAAATTCTAGCGAAAACTAACAACATCAGTATAGTTCACTGATCTGCATAATGGCCAATTGATCAAGATCATGGTTTATAAGGTCATAAAACTAAATATCTTGAAGAAAGAAAGATGCCATCGTTATCATGGACACTTATTAAAGATGTTACAAAGCAAATCAAACACTTTCCTAACGAACAAAAAAGACTAGATTGATCGAATACAAAATATTTATTGCATCAAGTTTGTTTCGTAACTGTCAACATTCAGTTTAAAATTGTTAAATTTATTGGTTTCGAATTGTGAAGCATATTGGTTAAATAATTTAAATATGCGTCGTCTAATTATGAAAACTGAATTTAAGTGTTGCATATTTCCCTGTGACTCCTCATTTGTGCAGAATTTCTGTTAACGAATATCATTCCAGATCCCTCTATTATTTATTTTTTATGGCTGTCTACACTATGTTAACAGTCAGTCTGGTTTTAATATAGGTTATTGCAATATGTGTTTGTTTTATCAGGTAGATATGCTCAAGACAGATTAAGGCATATTCCATAACTGTTGAAAATTTTCCTGCGAAATGTAGTTCCAGATACTTCTGTGAGAAGTTTGAAAGTGCACTGTGCTTCAAGTCCAAAACCAAGCTGTGACTCTTCTACACATGTGTCTTGAGAGGAACTTTCAGTGTTCTTAAAACGTAATGTTCGTCAACGGCAAAGTATCAACGTGTATTGCTTTCATACTTTAGAGATAAAACAAGAATAGCATTTTCGAATTTACAATTGTCTACGTGAGACACGTTGCGTATGATGCAAAGTGTTTTCCTGTAATGACATTTCAAATGAGGTGCAAAGTAGTGAATTTATATGTGTACATATTAATCTTTGCGTCAGTTTGAATGGGTTATATGTGTCTTCTTATTAACCTTGTTTTTCTGTTCCAACATATACTAGTATTAATTAGACATATACCTCATTGTTGTTCACACACACTACATTCAGAAGCGAAAGTCTTCCTCTGAGTTAACTGGTTTGCATATAGTTCCAAATTGACTTAATTCTCCACTATGCCTTGTCATTTTCAGTTCTCTTTAGTTTGCAATCCAGTCTAGCTTCCCAAGGAACAGAGAGAGATGCATGTTACGTTTAGACATTAAATGTCTAAATCACAAAGTTACATGTTTCAACATATATCCACCAAAGATTCATAATTCGAATTTCGAGTGAAACTGTATTTGAGTTTGAGAAAGAATATAGTATAATAGCTGTCAGCGACGTACTGAGATTTTAGCGGCATTGCACGCCAAGCTCATCTGGAAGAATCGACTCCTCAACAGATAAAGCATTCGATACGTCAAGGGTACCCAGTCGTGATGCTCATTTCCGACAATTAATTATTATTATTGCTGTTCCTAAAAATTTTGAATTACTAGAGCAGTTTTATAAACAATGCACGTTTGACGCCATGACCATGTCCTGTGTAGATATATGTCACTGAATAAGGGTGATTATAATATCGCAATGGATCATGTTGGTGAAAAATTCAATATCATAAGAAACAAAAGTCAGAACAAGGAAAACTGAATTAGACTTGGGAGATGGAATTAATAATTTACATATCTAACATATTGATATTCACCATGGCATGACGAGATTCTTTCCTCTTATCTGAAATGTATGCACAACGATAGAATATCAAGCTACTGATTCCTGGTACATAATACATATCAGTATATGCTTATGATAAAACTATTTCGCAAAATTAGGGATAAGAAAATCCCTTGTAAACTTGACAAGTCACTAACGCTGCATACAAATCATGTTCAAACAATGATTTGCTCATTCTAGAATGTAAAGAACAGCTTATTTGCAATTATTATCTACAGGCTGATATTGGATATTCCAATTTCACATTTATAATAGATGATCCGACCAGTTGACTGACCTTGCTACAGATTAGAAGAGTATTACTTTCTTATACAAGTTACAAACAAATAGATTATCATCAGGATGATAACCAGCGTAGTGCAAACAAAACCTTTAAGACGAACAAGGAAACTTATATTGTACAAAAATATTAATTGATACCAAGCATTGCAAGAATTCGTTAAAAACGAGTATTGTTAGGGAAAGCTGAGCTGCAACAATAGATCAAGAATGAAAGGACAAGTACTTCCATAATAAGATATATATTAGTATTGTTTGTTTGTTTTATTAGGAGTTTTAACGTAGTTTTAAAACATGTTCATTCATATCGTTAATACGTCTGTGGCTTGGCAGTTTATAATGATATTCAAGCGAGGCAGCTATTAGTGCCATTGGTATGATTCGGCCGGGGATCGAACCCACGATCTTCCGCTTCCGAGGCAAACGCTCTAACTGGAGCGTTAATATACTAGTAAGATGATGATAGCGCCTGTAAGAATTATTGTACAGCAATATTAAGATTGTATGTCTGAAAAAAGATATACAAACACAAACACAGACAACAACATGACCATTAGATTTAATGCCATATGATATATTCATGTAGAATTAATGAGCATGTTTGAGACCGTACAATTCAGTTTTTCATTCAGACATAAATGGTTATGCATGTTCAACTGTTTTTTGTTATTTTACAATTATTATATTTTGTAACACATAGTTCATGTACCATGAAACTCAACGAAAAAAGCATATAAAATGTATGGTCTGTTATATGGCAATCACTGTCAAATTTCATCGGCTTTCTTGCAAACACATTTTAGACTTTCGAATAATACTGGGTGGAAACTATAAATATATAAACTACTTTACTTATTATCTCCTGTACATCTCGTTTTGTTTCTGCTAACACTCACTGAAACTAATAGTTAACGTGCATAATCTCCGCAAATATTGCAACTACAAACAAGCTGTAGACATCTTAATGACGATGTTGTAAACAATATACCATGTTAAGCTTAAACGATAGTTTCCCTAATCTATTTGTATGAGATTAAATTGGTTCCATATGTTTCTATTCTTACTATATATTAATGATTGTTATGTTTTTTATCATGAAACATTTGTCAGCTGTACCCAATGGCTCATTGCTCGCAAATTTCTCATTTTTTTCATCTCCAGTACATATTCTTGTTTTTAATAACCTCCACACCATCCAACCCCTGCATTTCTCGCTTTTCTATTATATGCAAAGTTTGCTATATTCATTGTTTTCTTATACTTTCTTTTGAACCAGAACCTAGTGAGGTACAGAAATGCGATGTTGGAGGGATCTTCAAAATGGAAATCAGAGAATGGTCAACACTACGCTATTTATACTACTATGACCAGATAGTAGTACGAGACCTAATGATATGTACTGTTGCGACAGATTCACATTTGCATGGTCGACTGCGATGTGGGGTAGATAGTAACATATACGGTATTATTATACAGAATGTCACACAAAGGGATATTGGAATCTACAAAGTAGCAAGCACAATCGAGAGCAAAAGCAACGATAGTACAAGATATTATCTTAACGTTACAGGTATTAAACTAATCCAGTTAAAATATATTGTGTTATACACATTATATGTTCAATCAATAAATGATTATTCCAATAAATAACATATGCACAATATCCGAAGTAAAAGAACATACATAGTGTTTTTATAACTGCATACTGAACATATCTTTCTAACGTTTGACATACAGTTTTAATTCCAGAGTTCGTCAAACCGTATTTTTATGTAGCAATCTTCGATTCATTTATTTTTATTATATGGATTCAAGAAAGTTGCACCAACGTGATGGAGCTGTTTTAATGTACTGAAATATGTAACATGTTATAAATGTATCATAAGTAGTAACATTATATTATCATTAGAAAAATAAGTATGACACATGTTAAAACAACTCTTATTAATTTCGTGTTATTTCATTGGAATCTCATAATGATGACACACAATTTTATAAATCTTTCCTTCATTTATATTTTGATAAATATATCACTTTCAATCAAATACTCTTGACATTAATTACAAATTAGAAGCCTGTACCTTAACATATTGCAAATTATATTTATTTCGCCTTTTATTTATATTGGTTTAGATCAAACCACTAATGCAATCATTGGAGAAAATGTGACGATTGATTGGTTCTACAGCCAACAAGCAATAAACCGAACACTGTGGGTTATTCACTCAAGCAATGGGACAATGATGAACTTGCCACCAAACAATACGCCGCAAATTGGGACTGCTTTTCGGAATCGTCTAGTATATAGTGGGGATGTATCGAGATGTTATATGTCATTCACTTTGATAAATATAGAAACATCGGACAGTGGCGTCTTCAAAATTGAAACCATCTATGGAACAATTGTATCTGGTTCCAAGCATATACTTGTAGAAGGTAAGAATGACGTATACGAATGAATGTAGTGATTACAAAATGCTATTTATTTTGTCTGCTCTGCGCTCTAAGATGTTCGGTGGTTAAGGTACGTAACAACGAATATAAGAAAGTTTACTTTTTTATAGTTTTTTCATATTATAATGCATCACTTCCATTTAAATGTTTGTGATAATATTTTTCGGTACACATTAAATGCGAATATGAATTGTTTCACGTCTATTTTTCATATAATTGATAGTTTTGGTTTACTGTGCGCCATGATCGGACAACAACAATATGGTACAATCTTTGGCCGTATTGTAATATTAATAGTATACTAGTACGTCGCTGGAATAACAAGTGCCATGAATATATCTCCATTTCCAGGAATAGATACAAAAGGCAATTCACTATTCCTATACGTAAAAACGAATCTGCTGAGATGTATATATTAGTGTTGGAATAAAGCAATTTGATATACCATTAGCACTGCTTAATCATTAGCGTCGCAATAAAATAATACTACAAATACTGTATATAAGCCCAGCCTTAAAATTGAATTGTGCAAAACTTTATATAATTCCACACACACTCTCTCTCTCTTTCTCTCTCTCTCTCTCTCTCTCTCTCTCTCTCTCTCTCTCTCATATGCAAATGCATATACACAGAGCGATCCATCTGTATAGGCTACATTACCACAAATTAATAAATCAGTAATAAAAAAACCTCTCTCTCTCTCTTTCTCTCTCTCTCTCTCTCATATACACATGCAAACACACACTGAGATCAATCTGTATAGGCTACATACCCACAAAGACAACTTATAAAAAATGATGACGATTAAAAGTATGTTTGACAAATTTGAATGCTTCTACGTCCTTTCAAAATGTGTAAATGAGAATTGAGATGGTATTTGTGTTCTTGAAGCAACACCAACGGCAATGCCTGTTGTAACTATTTGTACAAACCAGACTGATTTAACTATTAGCGTTTATATCATATTGTTTTAATCTAACCATATGCATATGTCCTTGCCATGAATTTCAAATTGTGCATTTTGACTATATAGTCCATTGTTCATAAGGCGAGTTAATGTAATGGTTGCAAATGATAACACCTTTCAAAACAGTTGGTCCTATAATTAAGACAGCACACACGTGAACGTTAATATAGCAGACTGTTTGACATCATTCTACATTCACATATTATATATAATCGGAAAATATATTCATTGACCAGACAGGGACTGTGCGCATGAAGATTTCTATTTCGATGAAGGCAGAAATTAAAGCTCACATTTTATATTAGTAATTGCATTAAATTCTAGGGTATATTTAACCCATCACACATATATCCTTTAAGTTGCCGCATGGTCTTGTGTTCTGAATCCATATTGAATTCATCACACATATGTCGTTTAAGCAGCTGCATGTTCTTGTGTTTAAATCCTTATTTACCCATCACACATATATCCTTTAAGTTGCCGCATGGTATTATGTTTAATGCTATATTTAACCGATGACACATATATTGTTTATGTAGATGCACAGTCTTGTGTTTAAAACCATATTTAACCCATCACATATATATATTCGTTAAGCAGCTGCATGGTCTTGCGTTTAAATCCATATTTAACCAATCACGCATATATCGTATACTTAGCTGCATGGTCTTGTGCTTAAATACATATTTTGTAATTTACATCTACAATTACTAATATGTAGCACCTGATTGTTTACATACATTGGATCAATATATGAAACCAGAATTAATAGAGACACTCATTCATGCACCAATTTATCGGTAACAATCATTGAACTTTCAGAAGCGCAAGTTTGTATTATTGACGATTATATAGAAATTCAAGATGAAAATCTACATGTAAAATGTTTTCATGTTTGCAGTGTTTCTTTAAGATTATATAGAGACTATAGTATGTTTCATTTATTTCTTGAATTGTGCTATGTGTATATGTCATATTTTGTACAACTGTCTTAAAGGTACAACCAGATATTCAGGCTCCACGAGAGGACCATCTGTAGTACCTTCATCTGTGATATTGGATACTGAAAAATACACAACATCAACTTCACTTATTGTACGACTGACATCTACTGATAATCCAATTATTACATGTGAGTATCATGTTAAGAAGACAACGTGGTTCTGTAAACATAATTCAAACTGAACAAGTTTGCTTGTTCTGGGTTGTATTGTTATTGTTTTGGATTGTGAGTACGGTATGTTTAGATTGAGAAAGAGATTTTATAAATTATCTCACATTGCATTCTGCGCCATCATTGATAACGACATTCTTATAAAACCCATGTTCATGTTTTCATACAAACGTCACTGAGACTACACTTATATTCAGTTTATGGTAAACAAAAACACGGCTACCATAAGTGTGACACATTATCTTGATATTATGAACGTCGTGATGTAATATAAAATAAAAGTTAAATTTTGTTTGGTATGAGAAGGTATGTTCTGTCCGTCATGTTACTTCTTTGTGTAAAAACGAATAGTAATTACGTGTAATTTCGTTATAACTGCGATGAAAAGTACTACATGAGATAATTCATTGCATGTATCCGATATGCAAGTATGCGAAAAGAAAACTGTTGAAGTGCAGCGTTGTATTTTTGACGGTTATATAGAAATCCAAGATGAAAATCTACATGTAAAATGTTTTCATGTTTGCAGTGTTTCTTTAAGATTATATAGAGACTATAGTATGCCCAATCATTGATAAAGATATTCTTATAAACCCCATTTTCACGTTTTCATTCAAACGTCACTGAGACTACACTTATATTCAGTTTATGGTAAATAAAAATCTCGGCTAGTATAAGTGTGACACATTATCTTGATATTAGAAACGTCGTGTTGTAATAAAAAAAGAAAAGTTAAATTTTGTTCGATATGAAAAGGTATATTCTGTCCGTCATGTGTACTTCTTTGTGTAAAATAGAATGGTAATTACGTGTAATTTCGTTATAACTGCGATGATAAGTACTACATGAGATAATCCATTTCATGTATCCGATATGCAAATATGCGAAAGAAAACTGTTGATAATAGGTGACATCAGTCCAACTTTCTTTCTACAGATGACGATGCGAATACGGCCAGAAAAGGGCATTCTCACACATACCAAACATGTAATTGAATTTGAATGCTTTCCGCGTTACACACACACACACACACACACACACACACACACACACACACACACATATATATATATATATATATATATATATATATATATATATATATATATATATATATATATAAGAGACTCTGATAAAAGATGAAGAAGAAAAGAAAGAAAGAAAAGAAAATATAACACATATATAATAACCTGAATGATGAACATTAGTTGTGCTAAATAATTTGTTAATGCAAGTTTTCTGATTTAGTCATAGCGGAAATTAGAGGGTATGTTTTTGGATTGTGATTTATATATTGAATAATTTGGTTATTTCTTCATTTTGTGGTGATAATTTTGTTTGATTTTGTTTGTTTTGCTTTATCAACTACTTGATCCTGTTCCTATACTGTCTTCATAAAAGAACTTATTGCATCTCTATCGTTACAGCGAGTATACTTGTTGACGTCAAATATGTCGTCATCGGAGCGATGGGGCTAATAATTATGATGATTGGCTGTTTTATATGGATTCAGCGGAGGAAAAGACATAGTCTGAAACGAGGTACAAATAATCGCCAGTCATATTTTCGTATCACAGGTGCCTGTAGAGGATGGTTACTTGAAAATAAGACACGAAATCAAATATCCCGTTTGAAATTGTCTTGTCATTGATATCAAATATGAGAAATGAGGTCACATTTCACATTCTTTCTCAATGGCTGACATTTATATTGATAGGTGCAATTGTGTATCAAATAACATTAGACCTCTGTTTTTTAGGAAATATACAGAGAGTGTCATTCTCGTTTTTACGCAGTTTGTTACGAATTAGGTCATTTTATAGTTTTGCATTGGTTATTTTTTACTTTTGATACGCTTAAAATTCAAGAAGAAAGCATGCTATATACTTAACACGTGTACATTGTATATTCATCTTTAAGCATCATACTCGAAGAGAAAACATTGCATTTTTATTTGCTACTTAATTAATTGTGGCGTCTAGAGTGAAAACCGTGTTGTAAATTACTTACGTAAAATTTAGTGATTGAAGCAAAATATATTGTGATATTTGTTTTATAGATTATAGATCATCACTGGTCAATCTGCTGCATGTTCGTAAGTTTCCAGCTTTATGGATAGCGTTATGGAAAATATAAATGATTGTCGTTTTCTAGTGCAGCGACTAGTCCTCGAGACATCCAGTTCCAGACTTAATTATGCACCCTCCGCAAAAAGGAAACAACTGCCAACATCGATCGTAGACGAAGAAGGACTATGCCGAATAATTCGTTCTGCCCCTGTTGGAAATGACCAAAGTGTACTCAAATTCCGTTCAAATCCGGATAATTCGCTCTCATTTGATACACAGTCCAGCTTCGCCATGTCTGTACCAATATTAGAGGATGACATACCTGGACTCACATGTAAAAACAATGTGGCCTCTAAGGAATCCAATAAAATATCCATACAAACGTTATCGTATGCACGTGATAATAACATGCGTGACCTACTGGAGGATTGTCCGACCGTCTGTATATTAGGCTTAGAAGCAAGCAACGCAGCAGTTGACATAAGTCAGCCTGACCAGTTTCCGTATTATCCCTATGCCAAGGTCAAAAAGGGACCAAGATCTATATTCACAAATAATAGTATGTGTGTGTTATTACATCATTTCATTGTATTTGTAACAAGAAGGTTATGTAATATATTCATTCGTTTCTTTTATGACGATATATTATGAATTATAGATTTAAGTTCAATGTAGCTAAGTTGGTGACAGATGCAGACACAGGTTCCATTTATTGTCATTCCACTCTTACGTTATCCACTGTGACTTATATTATCTTTTTTGTCTGTGTGTATCTGATGGAACTCAATCATTTATTCAAGCTATAACTATGATGGAATATACGATGTTCATTGATTGGTGCAGTCGACTCTACACATATTGTTTTAGTAGTAGTAACTGTGGCGGTAGTAAAATCAGTAGAAATAGTAGTAGAAGTTAAGGTAGCTAAAGTAATAGTACTTGCCCTTAAGTCTAACGATCATTTCATCATACATTTGTTCATTGAATTACTATTTTGCTCCTGACCAGTTTGCATTCTCCTCAGTGCCTGACGGTGAATGTTCGGATGGGTACAAAATGGTCAATTTCACACGAGGGAATGATCAAATAAACACGTTCCAAAATCTGGAAATCGTTTCTGAGTCGACTATCTCGGTGAACGTTTCTTTCCAAGGTAAGTATTCTCGAGGTTTGTTGGACTATGCTGTACACCAACTAAATGTATTTATACTAGATATCGCGCTTAAAGTATTGAGGTATCAACCACAAAAATGTACATAATTTCTCCGTTCTACATATAAAGAAGGATATATGTGTTCTATACAAGAGTAAAGACTCAAATAGCCGAACGTTCATCATCAGCTGATATTTATTGAAATACCATATTTAACAGAATTAAACTTTTCACTTAAATGTTTTCACTATCATAAGCAGAAAAAGACACTAACAAGAACAACTACGAGCATGATGCAAAGGATGACTATGGATATGAAACCTGTGGAAATATCGAGCATATGACCTTTATCGAACATACCAAGGTTAGTACGTGATCATTGCTGAACATTACTAAAGAAATATATATATATATATATATATATATATATATATATATATATATATATATAATTGTGACTGATGCATATTTGTTTATATATATATATATATATATATATATATATATATATATATATATATATATATATATATATATATATATATATATATATATATATATATATTGAAACCCAAATCAGGTAATATTAATAGCTACCAATATACATCAAGTAGCATATTTAGTAACAAATGTAGTTGTTAATGTAATAGACCTATCGTGAATGTTAAAGTTCATACCGTTAGGAGCCACTTTTAACCACACATTATACCGCAATTTTGAAGTTGTAAAACAATTGCTCCTCCTGATTGGTACTTGATGGAGAGCAAATCTCAAGAGCTATTGTGACATCAGTCTGAGTGCTAGATCATATCACATTGTTATTCACACAGCTGCTACTAATATTATGTCACATCTTACATCACGTTACATACATACATACATACATACATACATACATACATACATACATACATACATACGTACGTACGTACGTACGTACGTGCGTGCGTGCGTGCGTGCGTGCGTGCGTGCGTGCGTGCGTGCGTACGTACGTACGTACATACATACATACATACATACATACATACATACATACATACATACATACATACATACATACATACATAGTCCATCACAACGACATATAATTATATACGTACTAATGCATAAAAATTTGATTCCTATACCACGTTAAACCAAGGACGTACGACACGCAGTTAATACAAATTTGCTGTCACTTCATGGTAACGTGCAGCAAAACAACTCGGTGTCGGAAACACGTACAACCTGGTTTTGTCCGCCCTTTCTCCGTCCCTTCCAACGAACATTGAGTAAATATAGACACGAGGCTAATATAAGTTGCATATCTAGGGACGTATGTTTATGCCCAGTAAGGGTTTTTAGGACTAAATCTCGGAATTTAAAGTGATGAATCAATGTATAAGTCACTGTAATAAGGTTTGCACCAGTGCCAAATCTCACATTGTATACATGTCTGTGCACGCCCAGCTCAGGTATCTCACCGTAATGGTCATGCATCGAGTCAAGTGGTGCGTATGTTTTTAGCCAGGGTCGAAGTCTCTGGTGGAATGAATATATCCAAGGTCACATATCAGTTACATAGCTGATTATTTATTTTTATTACGTCCTTTTGGTGGATATTGTCGGAATTCAATCTTCTATAAGTTGAGATCCGGGGGTTACTACTGTATGTCACCAAGAAATGACAGATGAATTCCATTCAAACTATAAGTCTGGTACGTACCGTTAATCATGCACAACGATTATCAGAACTGTAAATCCAAGAATTGTTGTTTTTCGTATTTGTTTTAATTAAACAACCCATATTTCCTACATCCACACACAGGGACTGATACTCCACTCTAAAGCATCTGGCATATCGACAGTGAAAAACAAAACGCAATGTCCCAAGGTCTGATATATTTAACATTATACAGGGCGATTCAAGCTGTTTGTAACATAAGAAAGCAAATATTCATGTACGTACGTGAGGGAAAACATAAGTCTCACGTTTTCTTAAAACGTTAGGGCATAATATACAGTTAAATTGTGTGCGTCTTATAAATCTCTGCATTTCTAACAAAATGACTACACTACTAAAGTTTATTGTAATGCATACCAGTGTTATATCTGCTGGACTAACTCAGATATTCGAGTAACTGCATTGTTGATAAAATAACAGAGGAAGTATGCCATTCTTTCTTATGTTAATTGTGTTCGCTTCGTACATGTCATAATCATGCTATATACTCAACCAAACACACGTTCTAATGCCACCATATAATATTCTCCAGGTGTATGAGGATGAAGGCGTCATTACAGGCAAAGATCAGGAGCTAAAGAATTGCATGATTCCTAACTGTGCCATGCATAGTGACTATGCTGATATTAATATATAATTAAGATTACAGTCCGAACTGGAAAAGGAATACCCTGAAAAGAATTCTATCTTGCCAGTTGTGGTGAACATAACCTAGAACAATACTTGAAAACAAATGTGTTACATTTAAATCTGGTGAAAATGAATTAATGACGACGTAATATTTCCAAACTGCATTTTAGTTCAAGGAACATTTGAATATATATATATATATATATATATATATATATATATATATATATATATATATATATATATACAGAGAGAGAGAGAGAGAGTGAGAGAGAGAGAGAGAGAGAGAGAGAGAGAGAGAGAGAGAGAGAGAGAGAGAGAGAGAGATTATAAATGTAATGTACACAAACAGCACGGAAAGTTTTGTGCTCTCCCTGGATTTTACAGAGAAATGCTGCCGAGCATTTGCTGTCTACCAACATTGTTATGTGTAGGTATTACTGGTTTGAATAGTGTATGAATTTCTCTGATTTGACATTGATGTAGTAAAATATGGATATACGGCTCAGCGATGCAGATACAACGGACACAATTCAATAAGTTTTAGAGTGCAATCAAGTTCCTATCTTGTCTATCAAGGAAAGAAATGTTTACTATTATATATATATATATATATATATATATATATATATATATATATATATATATATATATATATATATATGGTGCTTAAGTGATCATTGCAATCTGCCAAGTTACGTGTCGTTGTAATGGCACATCTAAACTGCAAACTGTCATACCATGAGCCAAGTTTATTCTTTTAGTTCTTAACGAAGTGAAACAGCTATCTTGCAAATAAGCAAATACTGCAAACATAGTACCTACAATATTCTCAAATCTCTCCATAAGTTGATGCTCCTGTATGTATAGATTATATAATTTACGTATTATCCCATATAGACATCATCTGTCGGTCGCTGTATTGCACACACAAACACACACACACACACACACACACACACACACACACGAGTACGTAACCAGCATTAAGGCGACACATTTCAAAGAGCAGCATTAGGGTCACAGAATTAAATCATGTTGTGTTATTAAACTGCAGCACGTATTTCTATATGAATTCATCAAAATAATTTATAATTCCGATTATCGAGCTTAAATATTTATGTTTAAAACATAAAATAATATTTATAAATGAAAACACACATGTGTCGCCTTAATACCGTGTCGCCCTAATGTCAACACACAACTATGATGGTCACAACAACCTTATGGCGACAGACTCTTCACACACATATTCTGTCTAGTTCAGCATTAAGGCGACATTTTATCTAAGTACAGTATTGTTATCCCAAACAAAATATTAAACTAAAATTATATATTAAGATGATCAGATTAATAAATATATGCCTTTTACAACTGTAATACGTATGTTTATCCACATCGCTATGGCGATATAATCTTCACACACATATTCTGTCTAATCAAGTATTAAGAAGACATTATTTGTAACTGTACTATTGTTATGCCAAACAAAACAAAGGAATACAATTACAGTATATTTTCAGATTATCAAAATCATAAATATATGCCTTTAAAATTCAACGTTTGCTCATCCATTTCCAAACGTGTTTATTTGTATACTTTGTTTCAAAATGTCATAGACAGTTAATACACTATGAGACCGAAGCTGCACTATTGTTTTCAAAGCAAACTATTTTTTTAATTCCTTCTAAAAGTGTATGTTCATAAACGTTTTTGTACCAATGAGTAGATGAAAACAATCCACCTCCCGTCCCAGAAATTGAAATGTCTTCAATTCGAAATATGATTCAAATGAGCTAATAACCGGCATGTTTAATTGGGTTGATACAAATATATTTTAGTGCAATATGTCCATTAATAACTAAAAGCAATCAAATGTACTTATTTCGTGTTCTAAACGTTTGCTCCAATATTTATCACATGCTGAATTAGCACATTTTTTGCAGCATCCCGCGTGATAATTAAAAGTGTCTACCGTTTATGAGCTGTATGTGTTTGTGTACATTCACATAGAAAATATAGCCATAACTCATACATCTCCCTCTCATTGCAAGTTACAACAGTACTTAAAAAGGTGAACAAAACAAAATTTTAAAAAAATAGCATGTCTATTATTGGATTTTAACTCAATTCGATAATATGAGTAATACCATATATACGTATAGACCACTAACGTGTTTTTAAGGGGTGGTCTTTTGAAGCTTTCCGTTACGGATTACTGCCATCTCACATCTGTCTGCGTGGGTTCGAGTCTAAGATTCGGCTAATGTAGTTATGCGAGAAGGCTTACCAGTAGCTTCTCGTGGGTCGGTGGTTCTTTCTGGGGTTTCCCCCCCCCCACATGTTCTTCCTCCAATAATACTGCCCGCAATGTATAGCCTATATTGTGCTGAACAATGGCGTTAAACCCTAAAAGAAACCCAACACAAACTTGCTTACATATAGAATATGTAAATTTCTTGGATCAAAATATTCTCAATATATATATATTTACGAGCAGTGAAAATTCGTATTCCAATAGAGTAAGATTATTACGGTCTATATGAAAATAAAGATATGATATGTTCTTGGTACAAGTGAATAAAATATATATTTCATTAAGTGTATTTTAACAATTGACGAAGTAAAAAGTTCATTTCATATTGAATATCGATTGTTTAAAACTCTTTTAATTTTCAGGTCAGTATTATTAAATGCATCTAAAAGTTACCAATTCGTGTCACACAAAGTGCTTAAAACGAATTAGGTACTTTTAGTTAAATTTAAATTTGAAATTTGCCGAATTACAGATACGAAAAATTCGCTATGAATAACGAACTATGA
This sequence comes from Unio pictorum, assembly GCA_030141615.1. NCBI lineage: Eukaryota > Metazoa > Mollusca > Bivalvia > Unionida > Unionidae > Unio > Unio pictorum. The sequence goes on along the minus strand of JARLTB010000019.1, from coordinate 1,620,293 downwards.
GGTTTTCACCGGCGAGATTAAATATATCATTTATTTACTTATTCATTCAGACCAAGCAAATTTTATTTCAATTTTATGTTCATATGTATTGACTAGAAATCGTATAAGATTGATCGCAGATTTCTAACTGTATCCCATGAGTGGCACAGTTGGAGGGGCTTGAGGGTTCGGTTGGCCGAACTATGGGAGAGGGTGCAAAGATTCACTCCCATAAGACCCCAATTATATATCTGGGCCCTGGTTGATTTATTATTTACGCAAATCATCGTTTGCAAGATCTAGCTGGTGTTTTTAACTCCATATAGACCCATAAGTGAATTGAGGGAAGAGTTAAGACTGGTGGGTCAGCTGACCTTTGTTAAGCCCCCTCCCACACATCTGCCAAAGCCTCGATTCCACAATCCGGCCATGTAAAATAAATAGATTTAATTGTTGTTCACGGGCCAGTCCACTTCGCGTAGCGCCATGTGATTTAGCCCTTTGACTTCCTCATTTCGTACTTTCCACTTAAGGTTCCCTGTCCCCCCTTGTGCCCCTACCCTAGTTATGTGTTCCAATAATTATGGATTGCCCTCATAGTTTCCAGTATAAACTATGAGTTGTATACTAATTTCTTGCTAAAGTTTCCGTCTAAATATAGTATGCTTTTTGTTTGGAAAATTGAGTTGTTCTTATTTTTAGTGTTATGTCAACTCTTTTCTTTCTATTCTTATCACATTCATCCATGAGATATTTTTTGGGGGGAATGCGTGACTTTTTATACAGTGGAAATTTTGGCGATACTCAGATGACATGCCGTCTCACTGCAACCTCTCCAGTCAACCACGCGTCATGCATTTATTTGAAGTAGATAGAGGCTTTGTATTTTTAATGACCCTAACTTGACCGAGTTTCCCCAGGCACTAATTGATGTTTATGTGTTCATGTTCGACTTTGTTTTTTAATCCTTTTTATTGTGCAATCTGTAAGCCATTTGTGTGCTGTTTTTGTATCTATTTCCCATATTTCTCTATTGTCCCTATAATTATTTAGTAATTCTTTTATTGCTCTTAACTTCGTGGGTCTTCTAGTAGTTTCGATAACCTATTGTTTTTATATGTCATTTCTCTGCTTCACAGAGAATCAGACTTAATATATGTACAACATGATAAGGTATTTTTGGCTCTGCTTTCATTGCCTTAAATATGTTTAGAATGTTGGTGTATTTTCTAAGGACGGGGTTTGTGAGTGCCAGGCCTCCATCCTCTTTCTGTCATTATACAATGTGTCCTTGTTTATGTAGTGCGTTTTAAACCACGATAAATATTTAAAAATTTCATTATCTAAAATTTTAGATCTTCGATTGTTATGTCTATTGATTTTAAAATTTAGTTTAAGTGCACATTCATATAACGTTTTTGTTACTTGTGCCCGTTCCATTAGGCACAATGGAGTAAGTGCCCAGGTTTTGAGATTTTTTGTTTTTCCACGCCCTTTCCAAAATAGATCCATAGGGCCTTTACTTGGTCTTTAACTATTGGGATTGGTAATCCGTGTTGTTTACTTATCCAGTTTCCTATTAGTAAGATTTCCGTTTTCTCAGGATTTATTTTCGACAATGATACTTTTCCAAATAATTCAAATTCCCGTAATAGTTTTACATAGGAATTATGGTCTTGTACAACGTTAGTGCAATCATCTTGTAGCATTTTAACCTCTTCTCTGATATTTGGAACTTTGATTCATTTTATTTCTTTATTGAGTATTCTTTCAATAATTAGAATTTATATCGCTATTATATATAATAGCATAGATAGTAGACACCCATGCCCCACTGATCTCTTTATATAATTTTTTCATGTTTTCAAGCTAAGTTGACAAATGGACGATTAATGAGATGTGCACTATTTCCGCAACAATACCAAATTCATGTACGATATATTAAAGGCAGCGAGAATGTAGGGGTTGACTGCTTAGGTAGAATAGGGACGTCTGAAGTGAAGGGGTCACCTGAGGACGTGTAACTAAACCAGATTAGATCTCCACAAATTTGGAGAGTAAAATACACATTTTATTCTTCAAGGAGGGGCCTATGTGAAGGGGCAAGTTTCAGGCGATCTATCAAGAATACGTTAGTTGAGACCAGAGAACCATTAATTAGATTTACGAGGACACGCGTTTATCATATCACTATATTGCCGCATACGGTATTGTTACATTATAGTGTGACTGTTTGTCTAATTAGAGTCGTTGTTTATCCAGCAGCCAGACTGACTGTTAGGGACATGGTAGACTTCATTTTCATGGGAAAGTTGTCAAAATTGAAAAACCGCAGAAAGAGAGGGAAGTGCAGTGAGACGTATATACCTGTTAGGAAATTTTGCCCAGTGCTCAAATTCTAACATGTTGAGATTGTATACCGAGACGGATGGTAGCAAGTATCATCTTTTAGATCAAAAATTCTGAACAGTGAAAATTCGTATTCTAATAGAGTAAGATTATTACGGAAAGCTGAGGACTAGCAGGTTATGAAATCGTACAGTACGTTTACTTCGATTGTTTAAATTCGATCCTATGATGAACTAAACCTATCAGTAACAAATCGGCCTTTCCATTTAAATATCTTTGAGTTTTATTGTAATTCGGTGGATGTTGTATTTCTAAAAGCAGAGTATATTCTTTATGAAAGGAAATTGTTTATGTAATTGATTAAATTGTTTATTTCTACGGGGGCTCGTATTTGTTTGTTCATTATATCTGCTCAGATCACTATATCTATTTATATCTATAAGTTTCACCACTTATCTTTACTCGAAACTTGGTAATTATATCGAGGGCGGTCATCTATTAGATAACGAGTAACAAAAAGGGGTGGGTTATATTATTACTTATTATATTTATGCAACCCCGTGACAGTGGGTAACACAAATATATAAATCATCACCCCCGCGCCATGACACCTCCATATCTCATTTCCCTTATTTTGCTGAGAGCCCGTCTCTACCTGGTGATGTTTTTCCTTCTTAATTTCCTATTGTTCTTATAATGTTTCTTGCGTAACTAAATCTTCACATATGTTTTTATGTTCTGTGGATATCGTCTCGCATTTTATCTCTTGTAAATATTCGTCAATTTGTCACTTATTTATTGTGATGTGTAGAGTTCTCCGTAATAGTCTTGTATGTGTTTTAGTATTATATTTTGTCTTTTGTTATTCTCTCCCCTTTAATATTGAGCGATTCTAAAGATTTTTTCTTCTCCCAATTTTCTTAGTTCTTTCCTTTTATATAGACCATCTGCAATTTTGTATAGTTTTGTAAATTTTCTCGCTTTAATCTCGCTCCCTTTATGTTCTTCCTTTTCTTTTTATAAAGTTTTTCCTCTGGTGTTTATTTATTGTATTCTGTATTTACATGTTTTCATTAAATTTTTTATCGCTTCTTTGTCTAATTTTATTTTCCTTATCCTTAATTTTTTATAGTATTTTGCTATATTTTTTAATCTCCCTTTTAAAGTGTCCAATTCTTTTATTATGTATAAATTCCCTTTATTTGTACAAATTTATATTTCTTCCTTAATTTCCTAACCAAATTCTATGTTATCTAAGACCTTGTTGTTTATTTTCCTTTGTCCCCTGTCCCATTTTATCCTATTTATTTTCCTTATTTTTACATTAATTAATTTTTAGTCTGAAAGTTGGTAATTTATATTTACTGCTTTTATATATTTATTTGTTCCCGAAAGTGTCCCCCAAAATGTATTTATCCTACTCCCCTTATTATTTTTGTGCACATGCCGTCTCCTGTATGTCAATCAGTTTCTGTGTCGTCAGTGTGTGTTATATTTTGTCAATAAACCTTATGGCATATGTTGTTAGTTGTCCTGTTCTGTCTATGTTATCAATTACACAGTTTAAATCCCTCCTAGTTTCAAATTTCCTATAGTGTATTTTTCTAAATATTTGTCAATAAATTAATTTATTGTGCCTATTGCTTGGAATGTACATATTGATAAAGTTTATTCCATCCATTACAACGTGTATTAATCTCCCCTTTCAAATGGTTTCCCTCCTCTATTCTTTCCCATTTAACCACTCTTTTATTTTTAATAAAACCGGCCACCCCATCCTCTCTTATATTTTTCCATATAAAGTCGTTAGTAATTATAAAACTGTCTATACCTCTTTCCCTCTCAGTTGTCAGTCCATTATGTGTCTCCTGTATAAATAACATGTTATATGTTTATAATGTTTTTAATTTTTCTAATTTGTCCCTATTTATCCCATTTAAGTTTATAGACAGTAAAGTTTTTGTTCTCCATTTTTTTTCTATCCCATGTTGTCGTATTATTTTATTCAGATTATGATTGTTTTTTATTTTTGCATTGTCCAACGTTTTGTGTGTGTGTGATCCATTTGTGTTCATATATTTTTTCTGGGGAAATGGGGGTCATCCCATATCGTATCATTGCTATTTCACGACTGGTAAAAATCGCTTGTGATGTTCGACGAGTATAGTGTATCTCTGTTCGTATTGTTTCCCGTTACTCTTGTCCTTTCGGATGCGCTATGATTGTCTGTTCTCTCCGTTTTACTTACTGTTCATTCTATTCCCTTCTTTTCTTTTGTTCTTCCTTTTTTTTCATTGGCTTGTTCTCTGTATATTTCTTCTTCCTCTACCATATTTATCGCAACGTTTTCTTTAGTGTCCTTAATATTTCTGTTGATGATGTTGATATATTACTAACCTTCTATTTTAAGATTCCTTTTCATTGGTGCCATTGGTATGAGTGTTGTGAGGGGTATCATTTCTAGTAGATCCCCTATGTCTGTTCTCTCCGTTTTCATTAGACTCTTCATTATCTTCCCTTCTTTACTTTTGTTCTCCATTTTTCCTTGGTTTGTTCTTTGTCTAAGCATTCTTCTTCTACCATATTTATCGCAACGTATTATATAGTGTCCTTAATATTTTCTGTTGATGAGGTTGATATATTACTAACCTTCTTTTTAAAGATTCCTTTTCATTGGTGCCATTGATGTGGGTGTTGCGAGGGGTATCATTCCCAGTAGATCATCCATGTCTTGCTCTTCTTCTATCTCCTTTCCCTTTTCACTCAGTACATCAAATATGTTTTTATGTTGTAGGAATGGTCTCTTTTCCTGAGGTCTTACCCATTGTGTTGCTAGGGCTTAGAATATCCCTCCACTTATCAGCACTTGATTGGTTCTGTGTTATTTCCTCTTGTCTTATTTTCTAAGCTGTTGTTGGTGGGCTTATTGGATTTTTTGTTGTGGAGAATTTACTACTTGTGCCGCAACGGCACCTGCACAAGTCTTGGGACTGTCGTTCGGTTTGGGTGTTCCCTCTTTTGCAATCCCATAGGCCGTGACCTGTTTGCCCGCATCTGGGGCACTTTCGATCGTCCTCGCACTCCCTGTACCAGCCTTTGAGTTTAAAGCCCAGTACGTTAAAGAACATGGGTAGTTTGTTTTTTGCCTCTTGTATGGTTATTGTTTGTATTCTGCCTCCAGCCTGAGTTGGGGAAAGCCCCAAATGGTTGTCATCTTATGATAGTTTACATTGGCTCTCAACTTTTGTTGGGCTTTGCTAACTAGTTCGCACGTGTCTATCTCAAGCGGGAGTATATTCTTATGCACTTCGACAGTCTTTGAGCCCATCTCTCTCTCGAATGGTGGCACCATCCTTACTATAGCCTTTGCTATTTTTACCTCCAGCATCTTTACGGCTATAAAAAGGTGTTTATAGGTCTTTTGGATGCAACATATATTTGTTTAGATCCGCATTCTGGAGGGCCTCCATATTTCCAATGTAGTATTTCATCGCCTGTAGTGTCGCTAAGATTTCCAACTGACGTGGCACACTGCTTTTCTCCAGTAGTTGACACCTATGAGGATGGAATTACTGCAAGACATTATGCTGTATTGTAGTCCTGAAGTATTTGTTCAGCTTTGACTTCAATGCTTTTGGCGGCACATCTACCCCTCCGGTGGCCACATTAAACTCTGAGTTTATATCCAGCAACTGCTCGATGTTCATTCCGTCTGTAATGTCAATGTCGGTCATGGGTCTTACACTACTACACATCTGGTCATTGTTATGTTTTGCATTTATCTTTAAAACAAACCGGTCAATGTATGTGTTTAACTGCAATATTCTATATATTCCTACTTTAACTTTTAAATTGGGCAGGTATGTTCTGTCCAAAATGGTATCTAATTAAGGAATCTATTTTTTCTAACTGGCATAGTTTTTGAACAACCTGTACATTGTAAACCAAAAAGAGTGATCGTTCTTAATCTGCACAATTTTCTCAACTTCATGCAACCTGTAAAGAAAGGTGAACAAATCTGTTGCTTACCTCTCCGTGTGGGAAGTCCGTAATCCTCATTGCAACCATAAACACTTACTTTGCTTTTAAACAACAATTATTAGAATTGTTTTTAAATCCACACAAGTCAAAAACCATAAATTGTGACATGAAGGCCCAGATGAGGTATCGTGGTGCAAACAAAAATTATGTTTGCTCATGTCGCTGCGTTTACTGCGTTAACTGTTTGATGTGCATTTAAGTATATCCGCAGACCGTGATGTGTAGCTGAATTGCTGTTGTATTATTAATAATAATAATGAATAATGTTTCTGCGCTAACTATGGAATATCGCACACCTAAAATAGCTCTGCATTGACTAAAAATAATTATGAAATATCTCCCCGTTAGTGATTCTATCAAATAAACACTATAGCAGCTTCAAGAAGCTCAGGTGGAATTTTCAGAAGGTACAGAGCAGTTATTTAAATTAAATGTCGAACCAACCAAAACAGATCGTTACGGTAACTGATGCAACAAAAATATCTTAAAACATTACCAGAGGATATTGGTGGTCATCTTCTACCCATTCCACCACCTCATTAACCTCTCTAATCACAGCCCGGAGCTCGACCACCGCCACCACCAAAGTTAGAACATGATAGATACATTTACTGATGAAGGTGTTGCCGCTATCAAAGATGCAGACCAAATACTTGATATTGCCATGTTTGGATACGGAGGTATTGCTTTTAATATTCAGCAGATCACATCTGATAAAGATATTAATAAGTTTGTTATCAATGAATGGACAGCAAAGGAACAAACTACAAGAGTAAACTAGAAAACGAAAGAAAAACAGGAAGAATAGAATCATATACTTGAAAAAACAACAGGGAAAGGATAAAATCAAGTGTAAAAATCAGATCTGAAACAAGGATATAAAATGTAATAGCCGAGTCAGAGGCATCCGCCTTAACCACAATCAGATCCGCGCAATACATCTTGAAAAAGTTACAGTATGTGACCGTGCTACTCCTAATAAATTAGTTTATGGTCCTATGGAGGTTCTTGTGCAGGCTCTCGTACGGCAACCACCATACTGGACCCTAGGTTTTTTAAAAATAATTCCTTCGTCACATGGGCTAACAAATTCATACCTATTGTCGATGATCACGTCGAATGGTAACATTTAGTGTATTTGGCATTATCTAGAGCTTCAAAATGTCTCAGCTGCTGACAGTTGTCGGCGACAATTCCAAGATAGTTTAAAATCAACCTCAGGTGAGATCCAACGATAAGATCCATTGCGTGCCAGTCCCAGACACCGTAACGAACAGATTAGCTGGCTATCGGCAAAAAAAAAACAAAATATACACGAGTTTGATATTGATGCTGCATTTATCATGACGATTAAACGACAAAATATTTACAGCGCCTGATGTAAAACATTGACGTTGTGGGAATATTTTCATAAGGACGTACAATAATTTACCGTGGAGAGAACCAACATATGAAGGAAAATTGGCCGCCATCGCTTAACTGCTTGAGAAAGGCTCTTCTGTTTTTGTGCTATTTTTCATGATATTTGTGCTTGTTGTCTATCGTCGTCTACATTATTGTGTTTCATCATGAATTGGCTGTTCCGTTCGTATGTGTTAATTCATCTCCTTGTTTTGGAAACGAGAACAATTAGAATTTTTCTCAGCAGTTTTGTTCCACTGTTAAGACGTCATTTGTTTCTTAATAAACCGCCGTCACGTGATCACCAGTCAATCCGCTTACAATATGACGGACCCTCATTAATTGCATTAAATGACCACACCTTGGCTCTAGATAGTATATTGTGCTCAAGACCGAACGAACTGGGACTACATTCATCATTACTTAAATGTACACGGAAGCGAAGTAAAAACGTTGTTTCAAAGCTGGCCGGCGTAGAACAGGAAGAAGAATTCCAGTTATCTCCCTTTCGTCCGTAACAGATAAACAATTTAAAAATTATGCCGTTAATTTTGATAACATCGTTCAAATTCATCTTAAATCGTCAACTGTTGTGTCAACTGTCCCAGGGATATCACTACGTATTGCATTATTCAAAGCTCAATCAGCAGGATCACCGGAAAAGCGCATAGAAATAGTTAATTGTATCAACGACCAGACTATCGACGTCTTCTTCCTGACATAAACATGGTTACGATCATCATGCGATGAACCTAAGTGTGCGGATTTAACACCCATCGATTATCAAGTAGTTCCCCCGCAACTCTCGCGGAGGTGGAATTGCTGCAATTACAAAGAATTCCATCATCAAATGCCTTAAGTACATCACAACTTTAAATTTCTGCCACACATCGTTTGAACAGATCCAAACAACGCTCACACTGGAACAAAGGTCAGTCTATTTTTTATTTCTCTACCGCCCTCTTTCTAGTAGGAAAAAAAAACAAGCTGACTGAATATTTACTTTTGGATACGTTTCCAAATCTTCTAGAGTATGGAAATTCGATAGGTGGTACCCTAGTTATTCTTGGAGATTTCAACTTTCACTTTGACTGTCCTGGAAAACCATACACGTCAGAACTCCTAGATTCCGTTCATGTTTTCAATCTTAAAGAGTCAGTTAACCAACCTACCCATAAATTTAGTCACATTTTAGACTCGTTTCTTTATAGACCTGATGATAATATTCCGTAATCCACCCTTGTATCCCACGAACTTGCATCGGATAACCTCTGCATTGTATACCATCTCGACGTATCATTCCCTAACCCTCCACCTCTATTTGCTACTATGATAATTAATCCGTATGATAATTAGAACCAAATTAATGCATGACATCCAAGAAAACTTAACAACTTTCTTACATCCGATATCGAAACAACTTGATAACAATCTGCTTTCATTGCTTGAAAAACATGTCCCAGCCACCAAATACAGAGTATTAATTAAACAAAACGTGTTCTCCATGGTATAACAGTGTTAGGAGCCAGCTTCGCACTGTTAAAAGACACTGCCGAAAAGCAGAGAGGACTCACTATTCACAAACAAATCTACGAAGCTGCTTAGAAAAACGTCACATAGTCCATTTAAACAAATTATCCCACTACAGTACTTAGATCACAGAGAGTTCCAGTTGCAAAGAGCTCTTCGACATGACTATGAAACTAATGTCAAGGAACAAATGTACACCACTCCCAACAACCTACTCTCCAGTAGACCTTCCGGACCAATTTGCAAATTTCTTCTGTGACAAAGTACAAAGCCATTAGAGATTTGCTTGACAGCACAATTTCAACTGACTCGTCACCATACAGTTATGATGCAGAATTTCAGCAACAACCATTATGAGCACTTGAACCTGTTTATATTAATGTAGTACGGACAATAGTGATGAAAAGTGCACCAAAGTCTTGTGAACTTGATCCAATTCCGACATCACTGCTGCTTGAGTGATTAGACCCAATATTGCCTTCACTAACTGATGTTATTAATATCTCTCTCTCTCATTAGGCGAATTCCCATCATTTTTCAAAACTGCCATCGAAAAGCCTCTGCTGAAGAAACCAACACTTGACCATAACGATTTAAAGAACTACTGCCCAGTTTTTAATATCCCATTCATATAAAAATCTAAGAAAAAGTTGTTATAACCCAACTTGTATCTCATTTGAATTCAAACAGTCTTTTTAGCAATATACAGTCTGCATATCGCCCTCTCCACAATACGGAAAATACTCTTCTGAAAGTATTTGATGCCATTCTCTCCACTTTGGATTGTGGAAAGTTTACAGTGCACTCTCCTGGATTTATCTGCATCATTTGACACAATAGACCATGATATATTACTTCACTGTCTCCAGCATGTATTTGGCATTAAGAATATAGCCTTACAGTGGTTCAAGTCCTACTTAGTCAACAGGACACACATTATATCTGCAAATGGAATACATTCCAGCCCAGTTGACGTACGTTGTGGTGTTCCACAGGGATCTATTATTGGACCCGTTCTCTTCATTCTATACACTCAGCCGCTCTCAATTGTCATAGATAATCACCCAGTATCCCATCAATTGTACTTTGATGACACCCAAATATACAAGTCTAGCCACCCAACTGAAGTTGATGCTGCCATCCATGGAGTTGAGAGGTGCATTTATAATGTCAAATCATGGATGACATGTAACAAGCTGCAGATGAATGATGATAAAACTGAGGTTATTCTGATCACAACATAAATTCTTTTTCATTCACATCCTTCATCTAAGACAATAAATATCAGCAATACCAACATTAAATTCTCACAGTCAATGAGAAACCTAGGCGTTACTCTCACATTGCACCAACATGTCACGAATATATGCAAGGCTGCATATCTTGAACTGAGACACATGAGGTCCATCCCTAAATATCTTTCAGTTAATGCCACTAAAACACTTGTATTCATTCTTTCAACTACTGTAACTCAATAATGTCTCGTTCATCACAATATTTACTCCAGGAACTTTAAGAACTTCAAAACACAGCTGCACGGATCATCTTTAGAGTACCTCGATCATAGCACACTTCACTACTGCTCTCTACCCTATACTATCTATCAATTCGATGCAGAGTCAAACACAATATTTGTTCTATGTGCTTTATTTCACTGACAGACTCCAGTCTAACATACCTATCCAGCCCCATCCATGTGTATACACCAGCTAGATACTTACGCTCTTCTTCTGACAATCGTATACTCATTGTTCCCACGGTGAAAACAAAGTCATATGGACAACGTTCTTTAGCATACCAGGGCCCGGTGACATGGAATGATAAAACATTTAGCATGTATACATACATATATATATATATATATATATATATATATATATATATATATATATATATATATATATATATATATAGATATATATATATATATATATATATATATATATATATATATATATATATTCTGCACCTAATACTATCAATCATTCTCTCGTAAAAATCAAGGGATAGCACGTCCAAGTCTGATTCTTTCATATTAGTAGTATGTATGTATATATATATATATATATATATATATATATATGCGCATGTCTTTAGTTTGCAACTGACAGTTTATACCACAATCAGAGGTTAAAAAGACATGAAACTCAATCATATAACATCATTCAAGAAGAAACAAAATCATCTGATGTTGCTAGGCAGTTGTAAGTGTACATAGTTATGATCTGGTTGGAATGCTGCAAATTATACTGTATAAGCCAACCATAAATGACGTCACACGATTTTGGCTGATTGTGACCTCCTTCCCTCCCCCTCGTAACACGTCGTCACAAAAAGTCCGACCCCCTCAAATATGACGCCATATAGCTCTGCCCCCCTTCCCCCGAAAAAGCCGTATTTCCTATTTGAAAATTAACATGTTTCGAATCACTTCATTGTAGGATGTATTTTGGGTGGCGCTTCACTCTGATATTGTAGGAGAAAACATGTATGTAGCTAAAACTGTTGATGTTCAGAATATTGTATTCAAATTCTCCTATAATTATCAAATAAAGTAAGTATAACTAAACAAAAATACTTTGAAACTTTGTAGTTGAGCACAGAATTATCAGTGTTTGCCACAGGCACTTATTTTGTAGCGGCAAATGATGTTTGTTTAGCCCAAAACGTCAGAAGTGATCCTTTTTTGTGGCGGCAACAGGCTTTAATTCTTGAAACCAGTGATTAACTTTGACTTGCAAATATGCATCATTTTTTTTATTCCATTCCACTTTCGAATCACTTCTTCTTGGCAAATCTTTCTGCTCTTTGCAGGATATGCCAGCACGTACACCTCAAAAAGACACTGGAACATTTTACTTTTATCCATTGCAATGGTCAATTCTTAATCCCCCAAAAATTGAGATTATTATTGGTGTAATATAAATTTAATTTATTCTGTTTGTGATATAAAATTTATATATATATATATATATATATATATATATATATATATATATATATATATATATATATATATATATATATATATATATATATATATATATATATATATTAACTTTAATTATTCTATTTTGCAAATGTAAGATCTTTAATAATAGGAATCTGAAAAATATCAACCTTTATAAAAAAAATATTTTTCTATCAAACCCATACATTATTTACTTTTCTATTAAACGTTATAAGTTTTTTTTATAGCACAAACATGTTTAAAATTAAAAACGTTTGGCGAGAAAAATATAATAATAATCTTTGATGATCTATGTTAGCCGGCTGCTGATTGATTGTTTGCGATGCGTCTTCGGAAGCGGCTGGCTCTCTGCAATTGTCAGGATTGCAGTAACACGTACCTTATTACTATCGGTCACACGGTACATAGTATATATTTGTGTGGACCAGTTTAGAAATGGGTGAACAAATATAGAGTTTATAAGATTTTCGTGGTTCATAATTTGTTAATAATAAAGGTTAACATTGTAGTAAAATATCTTTTCAAAGCTTATCATATCGGTATTTAAAACAAAATATAGACAATAGTATATGGATGTAAGTATAGTATTTGTACATACTTGACTTAGAAGTACTCAATAATGAGTAGCACCTGATTTATTTGATGCAAAATCAATACCGTGTTGTATGCACATGTAGATAGTAACAACTGCCACGGCTCATATGCTGTTCTGCGCACAGAAGCTTGAACCAAGGAGCGTTGTGAAAGGTAAATTTCGGCGGAACAGATTCACCAAAATGCAACACAGTTTTGATATGCAAACGACGTTGATTGAATAAGCTATGCTGCATTATGGTGAGCGTCTGTACTTTGATCATTTATTCCCCATCGGTAACATTAACGAATTATAATGAGTTGTCCGGGAACTCAGCCCAGTTTGGCATGAGGTTACCGAGAACTCAATCTTGTTTTTACCGATCTCTATCAAGTTTTATGATGCATTTATTATAATTTCAATGCGTGTTTGATGTAACAAATATACTTTTGGTAGCTTTAGCCCGTTTGGAGTTCAGTATCTTGCAGTAGTAGGGAAGTCCCAACTTGACCTAGTTTTATTGAGCTCGTTCATATAAGTATGCGGCGCTATTCAGGTGTGTCCCAATGACTTCAATATAATTCCCATTATATATTATCTGAATAAAACACATTAATATACAAATCATTTAACCTGATTTTACTCGTTGTCATTATTATTATTCCTCGAGCCGAATATCTTTGTCAACGTTATTTACTCCGTTTTTTGTTACGTCGTCTTCTAAAACTAAATGATAATCAACAAAATGTCGAGTGGTATATATTATTTGCATTATATATTATGAAATCAGATGTTCACACGTATCTAAATTTATAAAGCAGCCAACGTGTTAAAAAGAATAAGAATATCATAAGTTAACATTACAATTTATAATGCAGCCATTTTTAGCCAAACGCATGGGTTGCCCTTTCATATAGCTTAATCTGTCTCAAGCGTTGATGCTTGATTTCGTTTGAGGTTTATTACTTGTTCCTCTGTATATGAAAAACGATGCAGAATTGGTAAAAAGGAAAAAGACAATTATGTTTAGCATTAACAGTATTTTGTACACTTACACTTTGAGAAAGTTCTTAATTCTAATCAGTATTAGCATATCGTTAAAGGGTTGATCTTGTAGTAGAATTTATTAGGTGCACTGATGTCTGAAAATCAGAATATAATGAATGTTACCTCGACATTATGTGAACGCCAGATAGTTTCCATAATCAATAATCGAATTTAGCAATATCCCCTTCAATTTTCCTTGGTCTCAACGTAGTCACCATTCTTACCTGCGTGACCATAAAATAAGCAAGATATCATATTTGAGTTGACAGATAAGGATATTTCTTTTCCACTTTGATATCACAGAGAAATACAAACTTTCAATATTATAGATTAAGACCGCGTGTCTGTCCATGAACATGTTTTACCACGCTGTTTACCTGGAGGTAAAGATATTACATTCTATGATTTTGACTTTCAATGTACATTTGTAGAGACAATTTAAGAATTTAAAGTAAATACTTTAAGTAAAAATGTGTCAATGAACTTTTTGAGGTATGTGAGGAAAATATATCAATGTAGACAGTATATGTTTCCTATTGTCCGAAAACATTTCTCGAGCAACACTGAACTTTGTGCATCTACTTTGATATAAATTAACCGTCCTTTCAAGTACGATTATTTGATCGTCTAACCAAGATACGGATTTTATTGAGCAAAATCCATTCAAGGTTTTTCGAATCAACCATTTTACAAAATCCATCGTTGCAGATAATACATATTTGCCTTGTAAGATATTATAACATAATTGTCAAGATCCTAAAAAAATATTTACATCTATGGATTATGAAAACATTATATATGTACTCTGTAGAAGATAATTATATACGCAGTTAGTTTGTAAATGAATCCAAATAAGAAAAACAACATCCGTTTAGATGTGAGGTCAAATATGAAGCAAATCATACTATTGTAGAATGTTTTTGCATTTGTAGATTATCACGTGTTCGATAAACAGCCGGTTCTCGTGTACACATCAAATGATAATTCTAAAGAATAATTATTGTATCTTTTCACCTTTTGTTTTTCATGTTTCATGATTACAAAAGATTTATAAATACACATATAGCCTTTAAGAAACGCATGATGCTTTAGAAAATGTAGATTTTGTTAATGCCCTTTCCATTTATATATGGTTGGATAACTTCTCATGCTACAATACATCCCGACATATTGATATAATTCATGTCATGAACATTTGTAGATAAATGATTGTAAATAGATGATAAATCCCCATTTTTACCACATTATTTAAATTGCAGTAGAAGAAACGTTATACAATTCTTCCAGATATAGATAATGTATATTATACATTGCTGTCAATTGTGGTTGACGGAATCACGATACGAACAATTGTGTTTGGTGAAAAATAGCATTATCATCATATAAAACAAAAGGTTCATAACTGATGAGCACATCTGCGTGACATACGATGTATTTTATTGGCAATGGCTGATGAGACATCACATGATGAAACGAATAACGGATAAAGAGACAATAGGCGCTCTCTTGATTTCAAAGATTAATTTGACAGAGATATCACAATAGGAATGTTACTATATTTAAATTGATATAAAATAGGACTGTGGATAATGAGTGTATTTCTATAAATGTCTATATTCAGATTGATAACGTCGATAATTAGAACACGTCAAGTAAAGGAGGATGTACGGTTAACATACACAATTTTCTAAATTAATTATAAATAATTATCTTAACACTTATGCCCTATATTACCTACAGCTGGCATAAATGTGAATTTAATGTAATGCTAGGCAATTACGCAAACAGTTTAGAAATTAAATTTTGACAGTATTGTTCAACACTTTTTTCAACGTAAGTTGGAGAAATGTACATGAATATATTTGGTATAGCTATATATCAATACATCATATTTTCCACGTAACAGAATATGGTAATATGCTACAAGAATCATATTAACAAATATAAATAGCATTGGATTGCATTATGGTTTGTGTGAAATTGTGGTATAGTTTCCTTTTCTTACTTACGTCAGCAGTTGCAACGAAACCGCATATGTCTTTTCAGAAAAAAGTTTTATTTGCTTGTACGAGCCATTGAGATCTGTTTTGTGCTTTCGAAAATATGTGGAACAGGAATAATTTCGCTTTCCTTCATTAAAGTTCATTGAGTAAATTGTGCAACTACATTATGTATTTAGAATAAACGTAACACATGCCATTGAAATATACTCAATGAGTATTGTATTATGTAGATTTAACGTAACACAGAACAATGTAATTCAATGAATGTACATTGTATTATTCATTTCTTATTGTGTCATTGATATACAAGCATTTTTTTGTAGCTTAAACCAAAATAGAAATTCCTGAATTTTATTGGTAAAGGGTATTCAATTCAAAATCACAAGTTGTGTGACATTTTTCATTCATTTCGTTCAGCGATGTATACATACACTTTCATGAAAAATGTACAGGTTGTTGTGCATTTTTGTTCAGTTGCTGAAGTAACTATATTCCTCTTGAAATTGAAATGGCTTTGCAGTTCAAGCATATATTGGCAGAAAAGTATCTCATTGATACGTCATATGTTGGATAAAACTGAGACGGAGACAATCTCAGATATTTCTATAATTGTGCCAGATTCACGAACTATATATAATACATCATACCTGTAACAATTATGATAGCATCAAGTAAGAAGTTTTCACTACAGTTGATATTTTAAATACACTCCATTATCGTGTGATGTTAAACGTTATATTTTATAATGGCACATCGTTCCATCAACTCTTGAATCAATCCCAGAAATCAATGGCGTTTGTGGAAAGTACGTTTACTAGTAGCTATTGTTAATATTTCTTTCAGCAGCAGAGAGGGTGAACAGACCAACTTTTTCTAGGCGTCAATTTAGTAAACTAAGGCTTCCTTGAAAATACTTTTTCTAGGCGTCAATTTAGTAAACTGAGGTTTCCTTGAAAATACTTAATTAATTTTTAATAATAATTTGAGCAAAGAATGAAAAAAAAAAAGACGCCATTTAGTTGACGTTCACAATCTCGGCTGCTAATGCGCTAACTAAATATTTGATCAAGTCCGACACGATATCTTGTCCGAGGGTCTGATAAATTTATCGTCACAAATCCGTGTGGAATTGACTGAGCGCGGCTAAAGAAATTTTTAAATTGATTATGATCCATATCGCCACCGCACCAAGTTTGCCAAATATTTCTAAGAGTATGAGTATCAACTCCGTTAAATACACACAGCATATTGCAGTTATCTCGGATTACTTTTGGTATTTGAGTGTAACGTTGAGTGATATATATCACGTCGGTGTTTTTGTGACGCCCTCGGGAAAATATTCTAGCAGGATTTTTTTGATTATCTAACATGATATCATCATATACGACTAAATTGTTAATACTTCCATCAATATCATCAATGCTAGGTGCCTCTTCGATATCGGTTATAAACTCAATAACACCATCGCCGTTAATTTCTCGCGCGGCTTCGTTAAAATCCTTTAATACTTCATAACATCGCTGATCATCTACACTCGGAGCAATCATGTACAACTTATCCCACTTCATCCATCTCGTTATCAAATTAAGTAGTAATTGTGTTTTACCACTTCCAGATGGTCCGATGATAATTGCGCGAATAGAATTTGGTAACATTGCATTGTGTTTAATAGGTTCCCGTCGTCTCGTAGCTGAATAATCAATTACATTCATGCTGTTATATATATATAAATTATGGATCTATATTGTGTGAAGTGTAGGACACGTACTGGCACAAATGACTTGACGACGATTACAACGAAAAATAATCGATCAGCGCTTTCTGGTAAATGCGTACAATGTAGTACGAAAAAATTTAGATTTACTTCCCTTGGTGCAACCAAGGCTTTAAAAAAAAACGAGGAGGTGATATTGCAGCCAAGTTAGCAAAACTTCCAGGAACACCGTGGGCAAAGTATCCAGGAGAAAAGCACCTTCCAGGATATAGCTACTGTGGACCGGGGACACGATTAGATATCAGACTTGATGATCAAAATCAGCCCCGACCCGGCGAGTATCCAATAAACGCTATTGATAAGGCGTGTCATGCTCATGATGTCGCTTATAAAAGCAGCAATCTGCAAAATAGACATCTCGCAGATGTAAAATTAATTCATGCGTTAAATGCTATTCCTGATAAATCCTTCAAAGAAAAATTGGCTTCGTGGTTGGTAAAATCTGCTATGAAGGGTAAATTGATGCTTGGAGCTGGATAATTAATAATATGGAATCTATTTACTATTCTCCGAGGGGATACTGGAGAGGTTACGCAGCAATCAATAAACTAGCTAGTGCATCAAAGTTGAAAAAAACTACAGCGGCAAACTGGTTATCTAAACAGGCAATATGGCAAATTTATCTACCAGCGCCTAAACAAATTAACTACTCGCATTTTGATGTGACAACGCCTAATGAAGTTCATCAAGCTGATATACTATTTCTGCCGCATGACAACGGTTACAAATATGCGTTAACGTTAGTTGATATTGCAAGTCGATACAAAGAAGCAGAACCGTTAAGGACAAAATCATCTACTGAAGTAGCTTCTGCATTTGAGAGGATTTATCGACGAGGTCCTCTGCGCTGGCCAAATCTGTTACAAGTTGATCCTGGCAAGGAATTTCAAGGTGTTGTTACATCTACGATGAAACATCATAATGTCGCCATCAGACGAGGACACACTGCGCTACATCGCGATCAGGCAATTGTTGAACGGTTTAATAAAACCCTTGCTGAGCGGTTATTTGGATATCAATACGCGAAAGAATTCATCCAGGATAAACGATCCCGTGAATGGGTCAAGAGATTACCAGGTGTAGTTACCGCAATCAATAATGAGATTACTAGAACAATTAATATGAAACCTGTCAACGCTATTAAGAAAGCGTCTATCAAAATGGAAATCCAAGGAATTTCACAAAAAGAACCAATTCTTGGTAGTAATGTCATTGTAAGGTACTTATATGAACCAGGAGAGCTTGAGGGTGGTAAAAAAAGAGCTACCGATCCTATTTGGAGTGTCACTACGCATAGGATATCCGGTATAACACGATCTACGGGTAGACCTCCAATCTATAGACTGGATTCAACTGCTCCTCAGCGGGGTTTTACACGCGAACAATTACAAGTGATTCCTGAGGATACTCAATTACCACCGCGTGGTCTTAATTAGCACCTCTGCGTCTGTTGCACTCAAGACAAGTCAGCATCACATTATCTCTGACATGACCGAGATTGTTATCTTTTCTATCTACGGTGAATTGGCGAGAATCTTTATCCGACCAATTCCAATTCATTATACAATTACAACTCGCGCAGTGATTATTCTGTTGTTGTTTCAGCTTCTTAATTAATTCAGCATCAATGTCAAATTCTCGTTTATTTTTTTTATCCTGTTGTTTATAGCCAGAGAGTTTTTTTCTGATTATATCGTCACTAATGATTTCATCATTAATGATTTCATCATTAATGATTTCATCATCGAAAACAATTCTTCGAAGTTGATTTATCCGTCGTACTCTGGATACTGCGAGATAAACTAAATTTGACCATTCAATGCGATTATCTACTATCCAAAGAGTTGTATCGGATATAGTCAATCCCTGTGAAGAATGTATTGTTGCTGCATAACCTAACGTCCATGGGGATTTATCAGAGTTCCCCAATGCATCTTCGACGACGCTGATATCAACCAACACAATATCATTTAATACTAAATTCTGCTTTTGTTGTTGTCCAGGAATGTCAACGTCGATATTCTGCTTTCGTGTATCCTTAGGTCTATAACACAACGGAACTGGAAGTGTTGCAAATTTTTCTTTATGTAGCGCAAACAACTTCATCTGAAGTGCGTCTCTGACTATTTTTCTACTCGCGATTATTAAATCATTTGGCTTCCACATTTCCCAAAATTCCTTCATGGGAGTTTCAGAGATTATTTCACGCGCTATTTCACATTGGATTTTATCAGGTTGTAATCTAATTAGCGCTTTGAATTCTCGTAATTGTTCATCAAGTGATCTATGGTCTGTATTAATCTCTTCATAATAATCTACAAAACCCTTTAACCATTCATGTGGAGATCCACCAACAAATGGTTGTGGTTGGCCGTGATCCCCGCACATGACAACTTTTGTGTTTTTTGTCAATAACCATGATAGAAATATCTGTAATACTGTCAACGATAAAGTGCATATTTCATCCCAGATTATTATTTCAGGAATGAATTTATCGCCCATTCGATCAGGAGTCCATGTATCGCCTTTCCATCGAAAGAAGCTGTGATAAGTACAGGCTTTTACTCCACGCGCTATCATCTCTCTGGCGAGTCTATGTGTTGGTGTTAACACAATCATTGTTGACTGACGAAATAATTCGATTGCACGAGTTGTCTTTCCTGACCCTCCACAACCGTTTAAATAAACTGTCTTGTATCTACAAATTGGATCGGATACGGGCGGTGCAGTAGAAATGCTAGCATTTTCAATTTCATAACAAATATATTTATCATCCATAGCAACGTCTGCGGATTTACAATACTCATGTAGTGTTTCTTTTTTAAACCTCCAATTTCCCCACGCTTCTTTAGGATCTGTGAATTTAGCTACATCTGATTTGTATTTCTCATGGATATACATCGAATCAGTAGCTACTCTAACCGCGGTATTAGGAAATCTATTTATCATCGAAAATAGATTAATACAAGAATAGGCTAGCATAGAACTTCTCAAATGTGTATATTGATAACTATATCCATCACAGTAGGTAACAACCGTACCTAGTTTCTTACCATTTGATCGAAGGACATCATCTACCCAAACATTATTAGTTCCGCTCGCAGATTTGTAAGCTTCCTCATCTAATTCCCCTGATAGAAAAGCGTTCTTACGGGTTACAAATTTCCCTTTTTTTATTAAATCGGCTATGATAAAATTGTATTCTTCATCGTCTGTAATTAATCTCGAAGAGTATTTTGCATTGTCAAATCTTCCACCTTGAGTGAATTTACCGATTATTTTTCGTCCGAGATCTTTAGCCTCTCTATTCTTACCCTCGAATAGTTTTTTAGACCAATCTATGATATATTCTTCGCTGCAATCTTCCAATTGTTTTCGTTCTTCATTAATTATTTTTTCTAGATCGGGTTTTGGTAACCAAACATCTTTCTGAGCGTTATAACAAATAATCGCTTCACCAACAATTAACGATGTTAACATACCACTATCGATCATATATCTCAATAGCACTATTGGCATCCACGCTTTTTCATACATATGTCTACCGAGCCAAATATAACTACACGGATGTAACCCTATAGCGAGGTTAAATGATATCACACGAGCGAACCCGGTTAAATCAAAATCAGGCAAACGACCATTAATCGCAACACGAGTCATTTCATGTGTGGGATGTCCAAATCGTTTGAAATACTCAGAGCATTCTCCATACCCGAGAAAACTTCCAGGATAACACGCGGATATATCAATTGAAATCATACCATCACGTGAGTATTTCGTATTCCACAATCCTCCATGACCAAATTCGACGCAACTCGACTTCACGTCCTCCAGAAAATTATTTCGTGTTGGACGCCATGAATTCTTTTCTCGTGCGAAGTGAGCTACTACTGATGTAATTGTAAAACTATCCGTAAGTAGTTTTTCTACAGTAGAAACGCTAGCGTTTTCCTCTGAAAATTCTTTAGCGATTTTTTTCATTCTAGTATCTAATTCTTCAGTTCGATATAATTCACCATTTGGTTTTACAAACTGATCAAATCCTATTTCCGAATGATCATTACTACTGAGTAACCATACTGACACAGGGTCGTCTTTGGTTAACGCGTAAATAGCATCAAATAATTTCCTTTCATTAAAATGATATTCATTTTTTAAACCATCCGTAGAAAATTCTTTAGGGATATATCGAACAGTTCTTTCTCGTGGAAATATATTTACCGCGGGTGTCCACGCGTGTTTGTTATGATCAATAATTTCAATTGGAGCTCCTCGCGATTGATATTTCGGTTCGTATAATACTTCTCCGGTTATCGTTGCTACCGATATTGGAAATTTTAATAATGCTTCTAATTTAGCTATATCGGTAATCCTTGCTCCATGTTGATTCACTGTTAGTTCCCATTCGGTTATTTTTTTTCTTCGTAGATCAGTTAGTTTATTTCCTCGGAGGGAATTTGTAAAGTGTTCTATTACTCGTGTTGCTACACAATTTAATGACGACGACGTTTTCACAGGTGCTAGTTTTGCAATACTTGGCTTATCATTTAGCTGATATATTCCGTAAACAACTGCTGTTACAGGATAAGATTTCTCATAGTATGGTTTGTCAATTCCAGTTAGAATTCCTGGTTTGGAATCTCTACTCACAATAACAAATTTTTTATCCTTAAGGATTGGGTCAAATTTATCTCTGATAATCCATTCACCTTCCTCTTCGATAATGAATTTTATTCTAAAAAAATACCTCTGCAGAAATCCCTTGGATTTCTTGCCAATGTGTGAAAGTATCTCAGCTGCTCTTGTATCGTTCATAGTAGCATCAATTACGGGTACACCAATAATTCGAAATGTCGACCACGCATGAGATGCTCCATCACGCTTAAACTCATTAAAACAGTCGCTGATTTTACTCAGCAGTGGTTTGTCATCTACTAGACTTTTAGGTATATTAGAGATTCTATCGAGATTAAATCTAGCATTTTTCCAAGGCTTAATTTTCGATAATCTCTTGAATTCCTTCATATTATAATTAAAACAAGTATTTAAATAGAAAGTTTTTTATATAATGAATCATTGCAAATGGCTTATGATTGGATCAAAGACTCCATGTAACAAATCATGCAGAAATGAATTCTGTGGGTATCATATGCAGAGTGTTAGAAATGGTTCGGAGGGGCCTTTACCATGCTTGCATTGTGGGGTAGGTGTAAGAGGCAAGTCGCAGTTATGCATTAATTGCGGGGGTAAGCGTTATAGAGAGTTAAAACGTTATTATGACAAGCGAGTATTGAAGAAAAACGCTAGCGTTTCTGACTCTGACAACGTCATAAAAAACGCGGCTGACTATATAAAAAGATTTGCCAATGTTATAATTCAGCCAATTAACGAATTAGACAAATAGATATATTATATATAATGAGCCAAGAATTTCAAAGACATCCTGTTATTAAAAATTACGAAGCTTCTCGTGATGGTGTTGTCAGACATTGTAAAAATAGGAAATCTGTTGGGTGGGATAATGGTATGGGATATTTGATCTTTAGAGTTGGAAGGAAAATATATCTCAATCACCGTTTCGTTTATGAAGTGTATAATGGATCAATCAAGGATGGCCTTGTTATTGATCATATTGATGGTATTAGGACACATAATTCTTTGAATAATTTACGAGCTGTTACACAAAGTGAGAATACTGCATCTGGAAATACTGGTACTTGTAAATCAATTGGGAAGAGACCAGTAAGATCGTTTAATACTGAAAATAACAAGGAAATGGTATTTCAATCAATGTCAGAAGCTGGTAAGTATTTCGATATTACCCCCTCCTCGGTACAAAAAGTAGCAGAGGGGGTTTATAAAACCGCTTTTTCAAAGTGTTTAAAAAACAAAATTCAATTTTCTTATGTAGGGAGATAACTCCGTTAGGTATAACGCGTGTGAAATCCGTAGGATTTCCACTAATGACAGAGTTACGGATCTTAAACATGGAAACGCTAGCGTTTCTAACATTGATTTTGATTGGTTGTTATAATTAAATAAATCTGAACAAAACACAATCAATTTTGTCTTTTTTCAAGTATTAACAGAACTGTTTCATATACACGTCGTATTTAAACATTTTTTTTAGTGTCTGTTTCAAGTATTATATGTGTTTTCAACGTTGTCAGTGATCGCTAATAAACAAACAAACAATTACAATCACTACACCTCTTTTATATCACCTCGTCGTAATGAGTGTATATATACAAATTCGTCTTTATTATAATTGGGCATTTAGCCGAAATTCAAGTGTAAACAAAACCACACCGTCACACGTGGTATGAACGTTATTATTGACATTCAAAACCAAAGTTTTGATTTTGCGGTTTTGGTTTACACTTGAATGTAGAATAGCCCGCGTCATCCATTGTCATTGAAAATCAATTCATTCACCTATAATCTATTGTTGTACCGTCCTATGTGTATATAACCGCCTACTACACTAGATCAGGGGTTATTGTGCCGTCGTCATCCATTGTCATTGAAAATCAATTCATTCACCTATAATCTATTGTTGTACCGTCCTATGTGTCTAACTGGTAAATACTATTAATAGTAAAACCAAACCGTATATAACCGCCTACTACACTAGATCAGGGGTTATTGTGCCGTCGTCATCCATTATATTGTATATAATCATAATCACCTATAATCGCATTAAGCTTCTGGGTATACTAAGATGCTCAACACCTTAGTGTATCCAGAATTCATTTTGAACAAATATATTTTTATATATAATATGAATCTTGAAAATCTCAAATCGATTATTATTGAAATCAACAAACTTAAGGATCAAAATATAAAACTATGTTCAGGTTTGGATTGTGATCAAATTATGACCGATTTCGAGGATATACAATTTGCAGAACAGACAGGAAAATATGTCCTATCTAAAAAATATTTTTTAATTAAGAATATCCAAAAGCTTATACGTGAGAGCTTAGTAAATACTGAAGATGTTACTGTATTCGTACCATTATGTAACATCGTTGAACGTGTACGAAAGCAATTAGGCTTAGAATATGAACAAAAAAGAATTATTAATTGTAAAGTGAGACAATTAAAAATGTTAATGGAAAACTCTGAAGGTGATGAGCCCCACGCGTAGAGAGCCTCCTTTGTTTGTATAACCAGTACGGTATATAACATGTACATAACATGTATAACATGTTACCTGTGCAAACGAGGAAGTAAAATTATGTGTGTGACTCAGTACAATAACAAGGAAGTATTAAAATGCTTTGCATTTTTAGGTTAGTGATTTTTTTTTTACTTAAAAATCTTTGATGAAATGCTTTGCAATGAAATGCTTTGCAAAGAAATGCTTTGCATTTCTAATTTGACAATAGTAATACTCTTTCAATAATGGTAGGAGAATCATTAACAACGAGATTAGCTAGAGAAAGGCTTAGCGCTATCCGGAAAATATTACCCCTACGTGATAGTATACGTGAAAAACTTCAAAAACGGCAATTATTTCAGACTGACTTCACAGAGGGTTCTGAACAACTCTTCAAACCTATTGTTAGTGCAACTGAGGATGTGAAAACAGCAACTGAACGGGCGATATACGGAGATGTCCCTAAAGAAGGAAAACGAATAGAGAGGCCTCTTCTTGGTGAACTTGAAAAAATAGCAATCGAAACTGGACAAACAAAACAGGCTGTACAAAAACTTTCAGGTGATATGGCAACTCAGATGGAAATACAACGACAAAGTGGTATTGATGTCAGTGATGAATCCGTCGAAGACGAGGGCGCAGTTTCCACTACTCGTGGTGTTCCCTTTATAGACAAATTCACTCCGGCGGGTATAATACAAATAAAACAATTTCAATTAATAAAACCCAACGATTATACCGCCTTTGGTAATTTTGCTGTCCAAAGCTATTATTCAAGAGAACGTTTTTTGAAGGAGGAGTATAAAGAGAGTAAAATATCACGACCTGACTGGGTTGATTGGTTGTTTAAAATGAATCAAAATATTGATCGTTTAAAAAGAGGAAAACTGGAGTATAAAATGTTTACGAGAAGAATTGATGATTATGATTTACAACAACAAGAAGAAAAACAACAAGAAGAAGAAAAGCAACAAGAACAACAAAGAAAAAGAGAAGCAAAAACTAAGAAAAAAACCGGAAAGGGATATTCACCTATGGATTTTCACTCTAGTGTTGGAAATTCTAGTGTAACATGTCCTGGCAATATTCTTAGCGATATAGCACGATTAGAAGTACTCGTAGGAGGAAAACGAGCCGGGAATAACTCACTGGAAATAATCAATGAAGCTGCTGATATCTGTAGGCGATTATTTCAAGGTGGTATCATGGATATTGCAACATATCGAGATTTCATTGAAGAGTTAGTGGACGGTTATCATAGCGATTAGATAAATATCAATTTGTAGAATCATTAGTGATTCTGTATATAGAATAATGATCATACACTACAACCATGATAAACCAACGAATGTCTACGTGGTAAACTCACGATTACCAAAATACCGAGCATACTATGGAGATGGTCTCGGTAATACTATAATGGGATTATTTTCAAGAATGGCTCCAAAAGTGGCTCCGTTTGCAAAACAATTATCAATGAAAGCAATTGATGTTATCCGAGATAAGGGTATTAATACTATTGGTGATCTTGCTAGTAAGGCATTTTCAGCCGCAAGGGATAAACTAACAACACTAGTTCGACGACGAAATTCTTCGAATTTCCAATCAAAACCTAGAACCAGAAATGCTAGCATTTCTAACACAAGTGTTTTGCCATCTACCACGATAATGCCTGCTAGTGTTAGTAAAATTATAAATAACGCAGTAGATGAAAAACTACAGTCGTTAATGACTAACGCCCAGGATAATATAACAGCAAATATGATAGCAGGAAGTGGAATTTCCGGAAGTGGTTTTAGGAAATTTCGACGTTAGAAATACAAGTATTTCCAGAAATATTTATTTGGAGAGGATTTCCAAATATTATAGTTATTGTAGAAATGCTAGCGTTAGAAACACTAGTGTTTCTGGGGTTTGAATCATTTATGATTCCAGAATCATTTATTCTAGTTATTTGGACAGGATTCTCAGTTGTTATGGTTATTGTAGAAATACTAGCATCAGAATCACTTGTATCAGAAACATTAATGTTTCTAACGCTATCTTCATTATCGTTTTTTTTTTCAGATATTTTCATTATTTAAATACTCAACTAAATAATTAATTTAAAAATTCTTTAGAATTTTGAAAAATATTTTGATTTAGACCATCGGATATATAATAAAAAATGTTCAAACAGAACCCTGATGTTGCATTTGATATGGAAGCCCCAGTGCTCAAAGATACCTCTGTACGTGATTATCAATTTTTTGCTTATCATGCAGTACAACCTGATCTTCGTGGAAGAATTGAACTTCAAGTTCATGATACCAGTAAATACTTTTTACCCGCTGAAGCTTTTATTGAAGTCGAAGGTGAACTCGTAACAAATGTTGCAGCTAATACACCATATGCAAATGACCCAACTATCCGAGTTGGTTTTGTTAATAATGGCATCATGGCGTTATTTGAAAGTGCTAGATATCTCATTGATGGAAGAGAAATAGAATCTATTGAACGCGAGGTTGATGTTGCTACGGGAATAATTGGACTAGCAAGATATTCAGATGATTATACTAGATCAGCTGGTCCATCTATGATGTTCTCTAAGGATATTACTGATAACGCTGAGCACGTCCAGTATTCTAGAGTAAAGGCAACACGAGATACTGCAGTTGATCCAGCACCAGCCGGATATGTAAGACCAGCTGCTGAATTTGATGTCATAAATAATATTACTAATTATAACCTAGGATTTGCAACACGAGTAGCAACGTTGCAAGGACAACATCGACGGTTTTCATGTGCTATTCCGCTCCATCACATATTTGGATTTTGCAGAAACGTCAGAAAAGTTATCTATGGAGTAAAACATACTGTAGCTCTAATGAGAAGGGGTACTGATGATGCTGCAATCTGGCGCGGTGCTGGCGTTGCCGATGGTAAAGTCGTTTTATCAAAACTAACACTGTGGATGCCAGTGTTGACTCCATCATTGTCAATAGAACCGAAGTT
Source organism: Unio pictorum (assembly GCA_030141615.1). Lineage (NCBI taxonomy): Eukaryota > Metazoa > Mollusca > Bivalvia > Unionida > Unionidae > Unio > Unio pictorum. The sequence continues at coordinate 1,592,468 of JARLTB010000019.1, read as the reverse complement.
ACTGTCATTTATGGATCAAGGGGGGAAGAGATTATTAAGTTGGTTGTCAACGTCCACAGATACTATAGATACTAATATTGATGGTACACTTACATGGCACATGGCATCAAAACAGGGTATTTCAGCTCCACGTCATATATTTGTTGCGCTACAGAATACTGCGCGATTAAATAGTCAAGAACGTTCCCATATGATATTTGATCAGATAGGTGTTAATGAAGTCTCGTTGAAAATAAACGGACAGCAAGAACCATCCGAGGATATACAACTTAACTATGAAAACAACCACATTGCACGAGTTTATCATCGGTTGCTGTCGTATATGGGACGCGATCAAAATGTTGATACTGGTCTACAAATATCACAATTGGATTTTAGAAGTCTGTACCCGATTTATTACTTTTCACTAGAACATCTTGACTTGATGAGACAGTCTGTCGTTGATATACACTTCCGAGCTCGTGTAACCCGTCCTGGTGGTATTATTAATTATAGGGGGGTTGCTGTCATTCTCAGTGATAGATCAATGATACTTGAGGGTGCTGGTGGACGAATGAGATTCACAGATGCACCAGTTGAAAATCTGTAGATTTTCTAAATCTGTAATTGAATCATTTAGAAATGCTTTGCATTTCCGATTTAGAATCAATCTATTTTGTATAATGTCGTATAGTAATATCAATGTTACGTTGACACCTGGTCAAATAAAAAAATTACAATCTAAATCAGCTAAGCAATGTGGAACCACAATAACGCTGAAATTTAATCAGATGAATGGCGGAGGGAATAAACTATCGCTAACAAAAACTCAGGTTAATCATTTTAATAAAGCGTTGGAAGAAAAAAAGGGAGTTCAGGTTACTCTTTCTACGAGCGCGATCCGTAACATGGAAAAGACTGGTGGTATATTCCCGTTGTTAGGGTTGATTCCAGGATTGATTGCCGCAGCGGCCCCAGCGGTGGCGAAGGCGGCAGCGTTAGGAGCCATTGGTACCGCAGCAGGAATGGCATTGAAAAAGGCAACTGGAAAGGGATATAAAAAAAAAGGAAAGGGTCTAAGACTACCAGGAACCCCGTATTCATGGTACAGCGGAAAGGGTCTTCGAATTCCAGGAACGATCTGATAGTTCCTATGTCCAATTTTGATTTAATTGATGCCGCTAAAAAACTAGCGATAAAAAACTTCAGAGGGGTTTTTATGAAAGATCAGTTACCGGCACAACCAAATGATGTTGAAACCGGTATTATTAATCTAGATAACAGCGATGGACCTGGAACTCACTGGGTTTGTTACGCGATTGATCCTCGTGGGATTATTTATTTTGACTCATATGGACTAGCGCCTCCGAAAGAATTTAACCGTTATGTAAATAAATTTCCAATAAAGACTTGGTATTCCACGTTACCAACGCAAACAATACTTGATCCACCAATATGCGGTAATGAAGTATTAAATGTACTTGATGCTATTTCACGAGAATCTTTGATGAAACCACCTCATATAGTAGTAAATGAGTATACTAGCGGGAAATGGATTAGAAATCCATAGGATTGAAAATCTTTGAAAATTCTACGAATTTAAACGATGAAAATATTTCTATAATAATGATTGATATTTGGGGACGACCTTTATCATCGCTGAAGAAACCTGATAGTGGAGTTGAAACCGTTGATAAGGATATTAAAAAACTAATCGAAGATGAAATAGCTGAAATATTAAACCTAGCAAATGTTGATCCTGGTGAAATAGTTGTATTTCAAGATCGTCAGGGTAAATTGAAAAGTAGTAATATCTCTCTTAATGATATTTTGGTTAAACGACGAGACGCAGCAGATGATACTATCGCGTTATTTTCTGATGGGGGTAAACTCAAACCAGGTGTACTTGTTTCAACGATTACGGATAAATTAACAACAGTCGATAACACAGCGAATTTATTGAAATCGCTTAATGATAAGTATGATGATCATATAGCTGTATTTGACCAATTTTCTGAATTACAAAGAAATACAATTGAAAAAATTGATAAACCCCTGCTAGAATTTTTTGGAAATCCACCAGTGACCACACCAAAACTCACCTTAATAAAAGATTCTATGTTAGAACTAACAACTCTTCAATCCGAATATGAAAAACACGTGAAACAGTTTTCATCGTTTCGTAAAAACATCATTGACAAGTTTATTGGAACCTCATTTGATAAAATTGAAATAACTCTTCCTAATATTAAAAAATCCCTTGATGAGCTTAAAACATTCAATAATGCAATAAAGGATGATGCAACGAGGATGATAAGTGTTGTTGAAAAAATAAAAATTCCTCATGATAAATCTATCGTCAACAACGTAGTATACACGATTCAACACGGTTCATTTATGTGGACTCCCACAAATAACATTTTAAACATAACCGCAGCAGTCAAGGGTATTTATCGATTAACAATAGTATCACCAACTCAATTCAATATATCATCGTCGAGTTCATCTGGAGTCAATAATACGGTATCAACGATCATCGACAAGGATACAACTGAACAATTCACGATAACGACTATAGATAGAAATCTAGCCAGGGTTTCAGTAACGTGGTACGTAGAATTCGTAGTGGATTTAAGTAAATAGGAAATCGAAGGATTTGCAATTGAAAATGCTAGCGCTTTTAAAATAAAATGACTCCATCATCGAATCAGTATCGCTATGATCAAGTCAGAGAATTTCAAACTAAACTCAATTCTCTCTGTGAGGAGTATCAAATAAAAATAAAAAAATACCAACGAAGAATAACCGCAGTTGATGTCACTGTGTATTCAGTGTCGGGAATAATCACCGCGGCTGGAATAATACTGTCTTCGGTTACTATGATTGCTCCGGTTGTAGTACCAATAGTTATTTCTTCGATAGCTACAATCGCCGGGATATTAACCGGGATCACAAAAAAACTATCATCGTGTAGCCAGAGTAAACTACATAATTATATAATAAAATTTCATATTGCATCTGCCGGTTACTCGCAATTATCCTCGTTAATATCATCATCACTCGACGACACAACAATATCAGATAGCGAATTCTCAACGATGGCGGAATTGTATAAAACAACAATGCTAAAATTAGAGAGAGATGATAATAATAATGACATCACCGCAAGAACTACTTCAACAAATAGTAGAGAATACAACACCGGTGAAAACAAGCACGATATCAGTAACCTCAACACGTCCTGAATTCAGTGTGAATTTCCCGATTCCCGTTCCAGTGAGCGAGATCGCACTAGCAAAACTACGAGTGTATCATAGCTGGCCCAATATCAGATCAGTAGCATTTGGTGGTCAACAACCAAATAATTCCTTGGTGTTCGCGTGGAAAAATCGTGAAGATGGAACTCCAGACTGGAACGTTGTCTCGTTACCAACTGGGTCATACCAAATCGAACAGATCAACGCTGAATTTCAACGCAGAATAAAATCTCTCACTGGAAAAGAATCAAAAATCGCTATAACAGTTCATGAACCAACATTATCATCTGCTATCGAGATTAATTCCCCTGGATATGTTGTAGATATTTATCAGAGTTCTATAAGATCAGTGTTAGGATGGCCTGAATTACCACCGGATAACTCGCGAGAAAATTCGAAGGATTTTCCACCCGAACCTAAAAAATCCGATTATATCACCAACAAAATAAAACCCGTCAATGAAGTCAAGAGTTATCAAGATTATGCTCCTGGTAAGTTCTTAAATAAAAATATTTTTGAATCAATTTATGTTCCTCTCATCAACGGAAATTTCACAGCAATGAATAATGATTTTTCACTACTGCTAATATCTCTTAAATCCGGCTCTCTCACTAAAGACGAGTTTATCAGCATCGTAGAAACGGGTAATAAAATCATCTATGATATGAAAATATTTCACTCGATAATTATTCAAGAAGTATTAAATGAAGAGATATTACATGATAAGTTTGCGGATCTATACAATATTAATAAAACGGAGATTAAAGATTTTAAAATCCCTGGATATAACCCGGATAAACTAAAGAAACAACTTGACGATGCTATTGATATTGGGTTCAAAAGAATCCACGATAATTGGAAAAAATCGAAGAATCCTACAGCAAATATTCTGAAATTTAATAATGATCCAGAAGGCGGCGGTAGACATATTGCTCCGAACAATGTGAATATTTCAACGGTGATTGCGCTCAATTTAGTATGTGACGTTATCGAAGGAAATTATCAAATAAATCTCGAACAATCAAATCAAGCTCAGCAGGGGTATATTTTATACTCATTTGCACCAACGGCTCCTCCAGGATTTCTAATTATTGAAGACCCAACTAATCTAGTCTATATGCGATGTCATAATAATTTGTTAACGAGAATTAATTTCAAACTCACTGACCAATCTAATAATCTGATTGATTTACGAGGTGAGGTTTTACAAATTAGTTTGTTTGTGAAATCTTAAGGATTTTGAAGTGATCAAATATTTAGTTAGCGCATTAGCAGCCGAGATTGTGAACGTCAACTAAATGGCGTCTTTTTTTTTTCATTCTTTGCTCAAATTATTATTAAAAATTAATTAAGTATTTTCAAGGAAACCTCAGTTTACTAAATTGACGCCTAGAAAAAGTATTTTCAAGGAAGCCTTAGTTTACTAAATTGACGCCTAGAAAAAGTTGGTCTGTTCACCCTCTCTGCTGCTCTTTCTTAACACAAATGCAAATTCTTTGAATAGCGCTGCATTAAAATGGAATTATTTTCAATACATTTTTATTCATAACTTTTGCTATAAAATTTCACTTGTTTTAAATCTACAAACATACGAGTGATGCTCACCAGAATCTGACAACATAATATTATATTCTGTTGTCGACATCTTTGTTCAAAGCAGCATGATAGTCTGATAAAGCGAGAGGGAAATACCATAGGTGAGAATATTGCAATGGTACAAAACTATGTCGCCATTGGTATTCAATAGTATATGGGGTTTAACTTATATCGAATTCATGCCATGAGTACTTGCAACACATTCATTCATAGAAAACATGCCATTTATCTGTCATTTTGTAAAGCTTGACGAAAAGAATACTTCATAATTTTGATTTTACGTGTAAAACGGATTTCATGGCAAGCTCGTGCCGATGCTACAATTGCTTTCTCCCATGCTTGTCGTTGTAAGGACGTTTTGTTGCTAAAAGGTTTTAACGACAATTTAAAGCTTTATTAGGTACAATATACGTTTAAAAAATGGCAGTTAAATGCCTTCTAAATGAGTCAATCTTATGTTTTTCATGCGTGGGTATTGATCCCGAGACCGTTAGACGTCGAGTCCTAGGGTCTATCACCTTAGCTACAACTCGGTGTTGGGAGGGACTACGTTTATTCTGTATACCATGATCTCATTTCGACCTCTTTTCGGTGGTTGTATACCACATAATTCAATATGTCGCATATTGACATCTACCTTCGAACCTTATCAATATATTGTTTGGAGAGCATCAACGGTTGCAAAGTTAATATAGTGACAAAGAAATGCTGTAAGAAAACCAATAATGTACGTTTATGAATATCGTGTAAATTATAAGATATTCTGAGAATTACTACAAAATATTAAATAATGGTATATAAGTGTCGTTCATGCTGCTTGAAATATGCAAATCCACATGGATAACTATGTTGATGCAAAGTGATGCAAAGTGATACTGTCTTGATATCATTCACGTTAAAAATCTAACACTAACATATCTAATCAAGTTAAATGAAAGAGAGGGAGTGTGAGATAATAATGTGTTGGATGAAATGATTTCAAAGATTGAACACGTGCATATTTAATTCCTGCATGTCGAAAAAGGAATATTATTGATTGATTGGACGTTTTTTTTTAACGGTGCATCGACAATGTTATGCCATTTGCTGCCATACAAGAAATTATATGTATAATCAATTAAAAACTAGAAAAAGTTTCATATTGACCAGAGACATCAGAACCAAATAGTTGAAAGTAAAACGGTAAAATGGTAGCAGTGAAATATAAAGCTTCCCGATTCATGGGAGATGTGAATGGTGTATGTTAATGAAAACAGATGAAAAGTTGTTGAAAATAAGCGAGGGAATATACATTATATACATATGCTATTGGTGATATAAAGTTTTAGCTTTGACTACATGTTTTCTTCCTTCAGGAATTCTATAATGCAAGTGATGTGTATTGCATTAAAATGATCCGTCACATCACGCACATTGTAAAACTGATCGCAGGAAAGCTGCAGGTCAAAACATTATATCATAAAGTGATTAACAGCAAGAAACGCTCTCATGTGGGTCTTCCTTTTGTAGTAAGTGGGAGTTGATTCGAGTTCTAGGCAATGACTACCTCCTACCTACGAATGGTTATGTAGGAAAGAGTCAATTCTCCTAGGATTGGCGTGGAGTTTGTTATTCAGTGTATCATTCCACGATGCCTGCCACTTCTAGCATGCAGACTCTTTGATTCTAGTTTTAAAATAAGTATACGGTATTTTCAAATCGGATGGTTCTTGTTATATTGCCAGTTTAGCAGGGTGATCTGCTTTTGTATCAACTTTACTACCAAGATGGCTAGTTAACCAACGTCATACTTTAATGTGCAAGTTCCTCAGCACAGAATGTGTGACGAACATATTGGTTAATAATGGCTTCTCTAGGTTTATATTGCGTAGACACTAAATTACTCATACTGCGCCTTAGAAGATAATGCTGTTTAGTCTTTTGATTGCATTCGTTTGCTTTGATCGATAACATCAACCAATAACGGAAAATCAACACAAGGTGTCTACTTGATGCTATTAATTTTAATATTTAAAAGCGTCACATATACAATACTGCCCTGGGACACACCATTTTTTCCTCGTCCATATCTGAAAGGGTAGAGCCCGCTCGTACCTTGAATTAAATGAGAAATTGTTTTATATTATAGAGAGCAGAAGATCATTTAGACCCAGATCATGCAAGTTATTTGTTATCACATACTTCCAGAAAGTGTCATTGGCCTTTTCTAAATCAAAGAAAACCGATCGTGTTGATATATACGTCGCGGAGTAAGGTTTCAAATCTAATCAGATGACCATTGGTGCTAGGTCATAGCGAAAGCCACTATGGAAAGGGGATATGAAATTGCTAGTTTACAAGTACCGAGAAGTGATAATTCGTTCCATTGTTTTACATACACAGCTTGTCAATGCAATATGTCGATAGTCGGTAGTATCTGCGATACCTTTACCTGATTTTTGAACAGGTGCGTCTTTCTAAAATTAGGTAGATTGCCATTCAAAAAGAAATATAAAGCTTAGTAATGAGAGAGAGAGAGAGAGAGAGAGAGAGAGAGAGAGAGAGAGAGAGAGAGAGAGAGAGAGAGAGAGAGAAAGTGAGAGAGAGAATACCAGATACAAGGAAAAACGGAGGCAGCAAAATATAATTCTAGATTAGATATGATATATTAATGAGAATGAGAAAGAGATGCGATGGAACAACTATGTGGTAGGCCAACATTGTTTGAAGTTCCCATTGGGATTTGGTAACTTTTGTCATTTTGCCTACACTTGCAATCCTGGACAATGAGACGGCCTTCAACACAGTATGACATGATGTCATCTTCTCCTAACTTTTAATTCTTAACGTTTAAGAAAAATAAATGTACAAGTTAATAAAGCCTTCCGAAATGTAATGGCCCGTGTTCACAGCAGTCTGCAAAATCATTAAACACACGGGCTGGTCAATGAACAACACTATCAATATGACTATTATTATTCATGATATATGACCTAATACCTTTACTTGATTCAAAAAATATTTTTGTATTAACTGATAACACAACCATGTTATCATCATCATGTCATCATGTACAGACATGTGTAGTTTGCTCCGCAACTTCAATGACTATCCATCCAAGTAAAGACTAGGATCATACTGAATAAAAACAATATTGTCATACTATTAAAGAAACGAATCATACAAGTAAATACTTTGATGTTAAGATTCATCATGGAATTATGCTAAGCTACCCTTTTTCTGATCTTTCTAATACTACAGCGATGAACAGTGCATACATACTTATATAACGTAGATAGATAACTACTTACATTCATACATACATACCTACATTATACAAGCGTACCTACCTACCTACCTACCTACATACCTACATTACCGTGACCTAAGTAATTAGAGAGTCTGCTTCGGATGTGGAAGGTCTTGGGTTGGAAGCCTTGCCGAATCATACCAATACTTATAAAAATGGTATTAGCTGATCAGCATTAAGAGTTTATTATGACTGGCTAGCCTGGTGTCAGGATAATGTGACTGGGAGGGATGTGATACCAGTTATCTGTGGCAATATGGCTCAGAACTAGACATCACTATAAACTGCCACATTTCAGACAGCGTTGCGTTAACGATACTTTCCAAATCCAAACCACACACACGCACACACACACATGAATCAGATTTGATAGTTAAACCGCTTTATAAACATGAATGGCTCTAAACCACTAACGTACAAACCAGTATGGCGTTCATTTTTCCTAATAAAAAAGATACAACAAATTTAGACGTGTGGTACGCCGGAAATCGCATTCTTTGCGAGAGAATTGTTTGTACCCACCCACTGGAATTCTATCTACTCAATGTTCACTGCCTGTGATTCAGTCACCTATTTGGGTTATGCAAATATTATCTAGAATCAAATACATGAATTTCGTATTATGTTTTATGTGTTTCTTTACCAAGTCATTTAGAAAGTCTCTGTCATAACTTCATTTTCAAATTGTTGCCAGTTTACGTCATGATAACGTTATCGTATCTCCCTATATATCGGGAAATATATAATAAAAAAACAGTTGATTAATTAATTAATTTGATTATATGAGTTTCTTAATTTTACTGATCCAAACAGATAAATATCAATACGCCTGTAATTTTAAAATATCTCTACTTTTTATATAGGCACAAGACAATATATTTCATGAGTTGTCGGTTCAAGACGGAGTTAGAAAATGACATTATAAAATATGTCGCGTGAGCGAAATGATGAAATTGTTAACACAACCATGCATCTAAAATCATTTTAAGTAATCTCCAGTTTTATACACATTACATAACTGCTGCGCATGATTAATGCGATTGCAAAAGTTATATCTTGATTTAACAATATAATGTATAAGATGCACCTTTGTCAAATATGGAATGATGACATCATTTGTAATAAAGTGGTTGTATTTATACTTGCGTACGATATATGTCCAATAAATAAAAGAGATAAGAGAATGCAAACTCAGTTATGTTGTAAAAGTTGCTCAGGCAACTCTTCATTTGGCCTGCAATGATTATGTTCATACATAGGTCAACTATGGTCGAGTTCATCAAGATATTATTACCATGTTATTATTTGTAGATGAAACTACTTTATTTTCTAGTTCAAGATAATATCTGAAATTAGACGATACAATAATGAAGACCTCAATTATCTCAGCTTGCCGACTGTATTGCCTGATTTAACTGATTGTAAGGTTTTTTTATGTGTGTAAGGGTAAGGGACAGTTAGACCATGAACACAACCCAGATATAATGTGTATTAGCGAATCATCGAATCACCAAGGATACGTTAACCTTACATATTTTCAGTCTTCAGTCATCAGTGATTATGGATCCCTTTTAAATAAGCCAACGAACGTAGACAATTACAGAGGTACACAATATACACTTAAAGCGCTAAATCAGTGGCGGTTGTGGTGAAGACTCGAGGACATCAACGCTAATGATTTTTGGGATCAAGGCGTTATTAACGTCATGACCCAAAATAATTGCATCAGAAATGTAACATTGTTGCGATTATATGCAGTGTATAGAAAAAATACTATACCATGCCACTATCATTTAATTTTTTCACGAATTTTTAAATGGACGATACGTATTGGAATATTGGTCCTATTTAGACATAACTATGTCCTGCATCCACAGTTTGAAAAGGAAAATTTTAAAAGTAACATTTGTTTGTTATATATATATATATACATATATATATATATATATATATATATATATATATATATATATATATATATATATATATATATATAACACGAAAACGAAAAAAGATAAGATAAGCACTAACTTAACGTGGAAATCCCTTAAACGCTTGCATCTTATAGTGCCTATGACAACCAAATCAAGAATCAGGCCTTCACGGGTGGCTTAAATAAGCCCAGCTGAATCTGTTTAAACGTATTGGAGAAGGAATGACAGGTGAGTGTCTGGCGCTTTAAAACCAGATGCTTTGTGCAGGTTAGCCTTGGATGGTCGGTAATCACGGGGAACGTAAACTGACTTCAAACCTTCTCTGCCGTGCAACTATACCCTCTGATGGGAAACGCTAAGGGAATAAACCCTGACTGACAGTCCCTACGGCGACTTGGAATTGTGTTAGTGTCACATCGGCAACTCATGCAACCATGACGAATCAGCTTATCATTTCCTTTGGATCCATCAGCTATGTGGAGGGTATGAATCAGTATGGTATGGGCAATACAATATTCTCCATATCAACCTGTCCAGGTTTGCGCCATGGATAGGATACTCCTGTTTCGCTTCACAACATATCATTAATCATCGTGCGATTTGCTTAGAGTCAGACTCCAGAGGATACTTTGGACGGTGGGATAGACCATCAGGTTTAACTTGAGAGCTCCAGCCTGCCTCAAGCTTGGCAGACCCCAGACAATAAGATACCGTCCCTCCACAGTTTGTCTGCTCTACGTAGAGCTTACGGTACGCATGTACCTGACATTGCGGATTGTAACTATTGCACCAAGAACAACAAACTATAACGGGAACCTCCAGTCATTAAGCTAGGCACATGGATTATGCAGACCGTACTGACCTGACTCTCAGATGATCACCAGGCAATCAGCTATCTTCGAAAGACTACAGTCATCAATGTCTAACATGCAAGACGCCTCACACTAAAGGAAACACGGCTACCAGATTATGTTTCAATCAGAGCAGAGAATTACACTACGGCAAAGAGCTTGATGTGTTCGAATATCCTTTAGAACTCTCTGCTGTGTGTGATAGAACCCTACCAACATGAAAACGAGAAACTGTTATCCCTCTGTATCTACACCAAAGCCGTGCTTGCCAACGTGATCATCGTTTACGATCTCACATTAAGCAACAATGCGGATAGCACGGATGAGTTCTACGACGAATTAGCCTTGCTTATCTACAAATCCCAAAGAAGAGATCTGTGGTCAGAACATGATATCAGCAACATGAATGTATTATTTCAGACAATACCAGAGCGTTCAGTCTTTCAGAATGTCTGTCCCAAATACTAGCACCAACTGTACTTGATCATTACGAGACGGTCTGCCAAAACATGTGTGCTTCTAATCCGTACCTTTTACAGAGCTGATTGCGACACTGATAACTCGCTAATGTGCTGGAATAATTAATCTTCACAAAAAGAAGATACTCGGCTATAGGCAGGAGATAAACAAAGCATTGACGTGAGTAAGACGCCAGGGACATACAAGGCTGAGGAATAAAATGACGCCCCTATCCAGCATCTTTGATTCAGAACATCTCAACGGCAGCTCCAGCTAGAGTTGGGATCACATCAGAAAGACATTGTAAAGCACAACCACACGGATGATTGGTAAGAAGCAGACAAAGAAGAATGACTGGTTTGAGGCTAACCACGCCACACTCGCGTCAGCAGTAGAAGAGCGATGCAGTGCTTACCTGAAATACAAAATACGCCAGAGGACTATTAAAGCATACAGGTATTCCAGAAGCAAGTTGCAGAGCTTAGCACCGAAGGGTACCAATGCATAGGGTCTTCATCTCTCTCAGAGCATCTAGTTGGCAGCAGATACCGAACACATCAGAGGCATGTACGATGGCATAAAGAACGCAGAGGGTCACACGAAGATAGCGATAGCACAACTGACATCTTCCGCAGGAAATACCATCCATGACAATGGCAAGTGGATGGAGAGTTGGGTGGAGTACTGAAATAAACTCTGAAAGAACGACATAATCAATGGTGCTCTCAATGCCATTGAAAACACCTCACTCATGGCTGAACCGGACGAGAAACCTACTGTGTCATAACTAATGAAAACCCAAGAGAAACTATCCTTAAGTAAAGTCCCAGTGAAGGATATATATATATATATCACTAGCCTTTGTCTAAATTTATAAAAATCTGTATTTTATCGTTGACTATTTATCAATAATAAATTACTGTTTCTATATATCTTAATTACTTTCCGTACTGAAGGCTTGTATTTTACTTACATTGTTTTCCATGGGTTGAACCGTTACTACAGCTTGTTTAGTAACTGATTTGCTGGAGGTGACGTTATGTAAAGTGGTCTGTATACCTCCGCCTGTAGTACATGTACCTGTGCAAATTATTTACACACAATATGTTTTATTGAAAATCCTCTAATGACATAATTGCATGAAATATATTTGTATTAATTTCTTCAATTCCGACATCAACGAACAGTTATATGATTATTATTGATTGGTGATGCCTTTCAAAACGAAACGACCGAATTAATTGGCTCATGTTGAACTATGTAACTATCCTATGTTTCCAACCACTAGTATTTCCATATCATCTAGTAATGTTTGATCTGAAAAGTACATTTTTGAGAGGTAAGTTTACGTCACTCCACCAAGTTTCGTTTCATACTTTTTAGCAATGTCCCTTTCGTGTAAAGTATAAGCTTTTCTAGGCTCTAAAATTTATGTAGTGGGCATTTTAGTATATTAAATTAAAGTATATTAAAGTGTACAATTTTATTTCAATTTTTTCATCATGTCTCTTTGATGCAAACTTCAAAGTTACGTTGAGGCTTATTCATCACTTAAGAATATGGCCTATTTTATCTAACGAATACAAATATTAAAGGAAATAATGTTTTAAACTTTTAGGAATTTCGCCCATGGATTCTCGATTATGCGTCACATATAGTGAAGGCATTTCATGAAAACAACTCATTTCATATTGCATGAATGGGTGCATCACACTCACATATAATAAACACATATATGCAGATTCGTACAACGATTAATTGATCAAAACGAAGTGTACTATCATTAATACATATTAAAGAGCTTTGTGTTTTACAACCTGTAATATATGAACAATACCTTCATTCAGACATGTACAAATGTAAAAATATAATGAATGATATCATAGTTCCTAAAGCTAGAGCAACAACCAGCATATGAAGAAAACTATCCTTAGAAACAAACATCATTTACATCAAGTATGAAGTATTAATGATAAACTGTTGTCTAAGTTATATTCTGAATTAAATATTTCTGATATGATGGCAATTATATAGTGTACACTATTTTAGTCAGTAAAATACTGCTGCCATTCTTACCTTCTACATTCAGTTTTTTGCTACCAGGTATGGTATTTCCATGGAGGGTTTCAATGGTATATAATCCTGAGTCAGACTGTCTTACATTTAGCAACGTGAATAACATAAAGCTTTGTAATGTGTCCCCGTTGTAAAGCAATCGATGCTGAAAATTACTCTTAATCTGTGGAGAATTAGTTTGATGCAGTAACATAATTACTCCCTGATTTGGATGAATAACTCGCAATATCCGTTATATTCCTTGATGATTGTAAAACCATCCAATGGTCATATTATCTCCAACACCGGCACAATGGGGACTATCTGTAAAATATCAATATTTGCGTTGCCATTTTTTTGTTGCTTCCTTTTCGCTTGAAGGCATGCCTTCTACTTCGGTATCATCTACTTAATGAAAAAATATGTTCTTCATTGCTCTACCAAATATACAGTTTTCTATTGTCTCAATATCGGTGATGAGATTGATTCGGGACCATTGGACCGAAATAATACAAATTATCAATTTATCAATTCAGTAACACTGAATACAGTAATATCTTGAATACGATGCTGCGTATCTTAATAACGGTGGCAGTATGTTTTAGCAGTATGGAACTAAGTATTTATTTTCAATGTGTCAACGTTATCTCAATGAATATGATAAACAAATATTTAAATAGAAGAATATATTTTCTCTATTTCCGTTCATAGTGCTACTGCAACACATTCCAAGGGTATACATGAGAACAAAATTAACTTACTTGTTTGTTTGTTTTTTTTTTGTATTAAATGTTCAACAAAATACCTTCGATACTGAAAAAACATCTCCCAGTCTCATTTCTCCCGGAGGCTATTTTGTCAAGTGAAGCATCCCTCTGAGAGACATTCACTATAGTAATCTTGTACATCCTACCGGAATCGTCGGTTGCACATCTCAGTCTGCCATACAAAGAAGAATCCTTCGAAACACTACAAGTCGATCCAGCCAAGAGCGCACCAAGTTCGTCATAGTTATATAAAGTGGAATGTTGTATTGACCTTTCAAATTCCATGCTGATATTTTTGCCAATGTGGCTTTGCTTTATTCCACCTGGTTTTGCGAAGATAGAACATATCTAATCCTATCCGATGCATTGTACAATATAACCAACAAACATCAGTTTGTTACCAGATACGTGTGCAGTTTATGCGTAGCATAGAATATTACAATATTTGTGGATGAACAATTAAATGGTGACGCACACTAATTTAAGTCCAATGTAAGTCAGTTACAGGAATATATTAAACAAAACGTAGGGAAATATTTCAGAGATGACACAGTTAGTAACAATAACGGAATTAGTGCATTTTTTGAAATATTCACGACCGTTAGCCACAACAAGTATTGCGCATCAACGTGTCTAGTAGATAACAATAACCATTCACATATATCTCATGTGCAGTATTATTGATCGCCATAATTGTCGCTCTATCAGCTAAACGACTGTAAAACAATTACCTGGGTAATTTCAAAAATCGCCTTTGACGTTACATGCATCACGCCCATTGTATTGTGTTAACGTACCAAGTTAACTGTTGCAAAACAAAAAAGGCATTCGCTTACGATTCCAGATTCTGGATTTATAAGTAGTATTATACATTAATATACTAAAATTAAACAAGTATTCGTAGTATGAGGTAAAATACAAAATTAATATCACATTCTACCACAAAAAACATAATGTAATTTCATTTAGTAACTAAAATAGGTAATTTCTGTAGTACACGTACCAAGAACGTATGTTTCTAAGTATCACGTTCCATCTTTTCTGTCGTAAGTATCAACTTAAGTCTCGTCGTAGAGCGTTTACGTTCTATAGAAACTTTCTTTAATTTCGTATATCACTCCATCCTCCGTGCTGACATTTTCGGACCATAAACATAGTTTTTTTATGGTTTTATTGTATATCAGGAGTATTAGATTTTTCTGGACTGTTGAATTCTTGTCAATACCTGCACCAATTGACACATCTAAAATGGTGTTGTAGTCCTTTTTAATAGTGATAAACAGAGTTCAATCAATCATCGGCCACCTTCTTATCATGAATGGAGTGTCAGCTATTGCGTCCATTATATCTTTTTCAATCCCACTGAAAGTACTGCCTGCAATTAAAAAGTTATTAAAATATTACACAGAAAATAATCATACGAGTAATGGGAAACGTAACCGTAATAAATGTTTAATACAAACAATATATTTGTGTATGAATGTTAAATATGTTCCCGGTTTATTTTGCAGCGCATAGTTTTTCAAATTAAGGACAGTTTACATATTTCAAATGAAGTACATGTTTAAAATATGCAAATGTGTATACCCGTAAATGTAAGGAAAATAAATTGGATAATATTTCATTTCATTGTGTCTTCTTAAACTGCAAAGTTAAGACCTATACACATGTTGAACATGTTATTTCTTATACAAGACATACATAAATAAAGGATAAGACAGACGGAGTATTTATATTTGTTCTTTCTGTCCAAACGACACCCTTAATTGCTGTACCGAAAAACAATATGATGTTTAAAAAAGAAAAGCTAGAATCAATCTTAAATAGTTTTATGGGTTTCTAATGTTATAAAATAGCATCAAATATTTTTTCATGGACTAATGCAAATACATTTTTCTTGAAAGTGCAATAATATTTATTTGCTCAAATATAAGGCATACAAATGTAAATATATTGTTAATACCGTGATTCACAATCATCCATACCCTTTGTGATTCCATCTGTTTTCTTACTTAGTTGCAGTAATATAATAATCACAGGAATGACATATGGTAATTACCATATACAAAACGAGACATATAATGATTCATTTTTTCAATTCAGTGTTATGTGTTCGCCTAAATATGGGTGTTAATGCCTTGGAACATTTCACATGATATGTATTGATGCACATAAACAAAGTTCTTAATAGTTACATTAATATGATAGCATGTTCACTGATTGATTCGAAAATTGTTATTAATTGAATACGGAATTACACTTTTGTCTCGAAATGGTGCCAAATGTATTTATATCTGTATTGCCTGTTGTTCCTACTGTTGTGAGCAAGAATAATATACTATTCCACAGATGGAGCAAAACCATTATGTCGTCGGTCCGGCGAGGCATTTGTCTTGTGCTCGATTGATTTAGTATCACTAAACAGAATACAGATAAACAGTTATGATCTTTACATATATTGTATTATCTGCACACAAATTGACTTAAATATTAAGTGCATATGTTTATCATGCGCGCTAGGAGATCATAAAGTTCATTTGTCTCTCAGTTACTACATGAAACAAATGATTGAAACTGAAACCACCTGATGCTGTCCTGGTTTCCCCATTTTATTTACTCGATTAGGCCAGTACGTATACAATTATATCATATCTATAAGAAACATGTACCATGTAAAAAGATCCAACTATATATGCTTGACGTTTCCTGTTGCCGTCTGACTTTCCATAATATTTATTAAGTTGAAAGGCTCACAATAAATATTTCTGGTGTACATTTATAGTCCTTAAGAAGCAATATGATTACGATTCTTGATGTGGTGATGTACGTTAACATCCGCTTTAACATTTATTGCTACTACTTTTAATACATTTAATTACTTCGCTCCATCAACACGCGAGGAAAAGAGGAAGAAATATGTATTGATGTCTAAATGATCAATATGAAATTTGCAAACTCGTCATGAATTTCCAACATCTATCATTCGTCGTGAATGCGTGTAGTTGCGTTTAAAATTAACACTTTCTGAAGCCGAGTAAGGTATACTAACGACATGATTGATAAAGGAGACCTAATGAAATTATGGAGGTCAACAATGCATAGTTCTGGTTGTACCCCGGATGACATGAAGTGATTAATATAAATTTCAAGACGTAAATCACCAAAATATGATCTTTGTCTTTTTGTCTGGCATCAGTTTTCATTTATTTAGCCAATAACCGCTTGAAGACCATTATATAAATATCTCCTTAAATACAACAGACGAATTGCTTAGTCGGCCCACAAAGGTATTTTCATTTGAAGGGATACAAAAACAATTGTGTAGAATTATTTGAACACATTATTACTGTATTAAATTAATAAAAAAATAATCTAAAGAAAGCCATAGGCCACCGTAACAAGAAATGTTACGTGTCAGGGTTTGCTACTTAAACCTCAACGGTGGGAATTGCAACGCGAACGTTATGTCAAGATATTGCTTATATGCCCCGACTGACAGTTAAGTATACCTTTGATATTCCTATATAACCTGTTTAGACTTGCTCTAGTTTATAATTAATAATTGATGCATTGTACTATAGGTAACTGTCAATGTTCCATTTATATTGTTAAAGAGTTTAATGTTATAACATTATCATTTTATAGTCTTTTGTTTTCAACAAGTGCATCCCCAAAGCATGTATAACTCCTTTAACTAAATTTATGTCGTTGTTCATATTCTTTTTTTACGTCTACTTATGTAAATGTTCACTTAATCATGGGTAGCTTTAAAATTGATTTATACATATCTAATAAACAAATTCGCAGTTAATCGGAACATATGAAAACCAAAAGCAATTAGATGTAAGAAACAGGGTCATTTACATGATTCGTTTGCCAGTAGTGAATACACGCTATGCAATTTCATGTCAAAACGTACCCATGCTTCACTTTACCACAACTCTAGGCATATTAATTTGCTTTGTACCAACAATGCATATTTTACATAAAGAAATGAAATATAAGTTAGAGAAACATAAAGAGATGGCATGCAAATCTTGCAACTTACACGCCCATTAGAACAGATGTTCAATGCTCACTTGATATCAACTGTAAACTCCTTTCATATGATGCGAAAGTTGAAATATTAAATTAAATTCACATGGTTTGTAAAAAGGACCAAAGGCTATTGAATTGTCAACTTCTTATGCACATACCTGGATAAGGCAATATTCATCTAGTAGAAAGCACATTCCAACGCGCTAATCAGGTGATGCCAACATATCTTCACTAACAATTGTTCTATAACGTCATTAATTTGGCCTTCTCAAGGAAACGGCGAATATAAACGTTTCGAGAATTTAGCATTTTATTATCAAAACAAAGTCTGCATAGCGAACCACATTGAAAACCAAGAAGTCTGAAAATAATGAAATTGATTTGTCATTGCCTAAATACATATTAATATACGCCTGGGTGCCTTTAACACATTGAATATAAATATATGAAAGCATCCCATACCATATAATTGATGGAGACATGTGCAGTATACGTGGGAAAATCTTACCATCCTTAATACCTGAACGCCTCCATACTTCTTTGCTGAAATTGTTAATTTAACATATAGTACATGTAATCATTAATTGATCCGAGTTAAATGACTATAAACTTGGTCTCATACATATAAGCTGACACTACATGAATTTACTTTCCATGAGCTAACTCCGGTCCATCTTTAATTTTGAGAGAAGTTATATATTCCGTCGTGGGTAATTTATTCAGCAGGTTCGGTTAGTTGTTTCCCTTAGTATATAGTCAAGATTTACACGAGAAATATGGATTGGATCACTTTTCTATACAGAACATACTAGCTGTTACCACGTTTATATATATTAATTTGTAAATGTTTGTCTGTTACTTTTAAAGTATTTGTTTTATTACATTAATGATACTATATTGTAATGTAACATTGTTTAATGTTTTTGATATTATCCAGAACTGTATCATGATATCTTCTTGATGAACGTGTTCCAAAATCAGTGGAAGGTTTGGTAAGTTTGGTAAACAAATGTTTATTTCTTATGTATCGGTCTCAGATTAATAATACCAGAGGAGATCACGACATACTTAATAGGATCTCCAAAATCTAATATTGTATCTGATTCAATTTCAGGTCATATAGTAAGGCAGATACAGCGATGGAATTGGTTTCTTGGTGTCAACAGCAACTAATTTATTCAAATAGGTTTAATGTTTCTACCATCCAGTTTTCAACAACATTTTATTTCCATTATTGTTCACTCGTGTGATGCTAGATGATCAATAGTTAATCTTAACTCCTGTACGTAATCTTCATTTTCATAAATGTTGCTACAGTAGTTGTGTTATAAATACCATTTGTTGTTCCAATTAGCATGAATCGCCTCTTTACTATCAATAACTGTAAACAATGGCAGTAGGTGGAAACTGTTGTTATCATTTGACAGTTAATTCACATCCTGGAGGTTTCATGTGATATTATCATGAATACGTCAATTTAAATCATATTAACGAATATTACATGTTGTCAGTGCTTCTCGGCGTTGTCTAATGGTTTCTTTACATTCTTTAGTGAACCAAGGTTTTGAGGGGTTTTAAAAATTCGTTGAGGACATGAAAATGAAATAATCTGTAATCTTAAAATAAAAGTAAAATGTAATAAATCAATGCTTACATTGCGGAATTACTTCATTTTCAGAGTAATTGTAATGTGCTTATTGTTGTTAATGTTGTCAGGTACCTTCTTATATGAGTCCAGAAGCAAAGGAGAACAACTTGTCAAATATATACTCGTGCATGTACTCGTTCCTTATTGCAAATAAGTTGATGAGTTTGTGATGAATAAACACAAATAATAATTATCTTCTAATCGGCTACATACGTGATTTGTGGAGCATCCGCCTTCATGAGCGGCCTATTACTTGAAAAACAAAACCTGACTGCTTTAGTTAATGTAGGTTAGTTGAAGGTGAGTATAATGTTGTTGGTTTATCTTTAATTTGTTTTAAGAATAAGTACAGATTCTTTGAACACTATATGATTCATTTTTCATCCCTTCGTTGATTTCTGTGTCGTAGACTCCAACCAAATCACTACAATGAATGTCGCCTTGATATGGATTTACTGTTGTGTGATAGAAACAGTTTACTGCAATATCATGATATGTCGTAATGTCTTTTTAATATTTGTTGTATGCGCTTTGCGATCACACTCTACAAGTAAACCACCTTATTTAAGTGTTTTGTGTACTTGTTTGAGTTTGCCGATTAGTCCAAGCAAAGTCTTTCAAATTATAGATGGTGGTAATGCATTTAGAATGCTTTGATTGTCGGATTAGATGAAAATGAAGTGCGGAAAATATTCCACGCACCAGGTACGTCCTTTGAGGTACGTCCTTTGATTTCGTTTTCCAATTGTAATTTTGTCTATTTCGTGGCCCGTGTTTGTCCGCCCGCCAAATGGTTACTTTTCTAGTACATGGTTACACAGGTGATATACTCAGTAGGCACAATTACCTCCCAATTGATCCGTTATGCCACCGTCCTGTAGGAAGTCTTCTTAGAGTAGGAAAAAGGAAAACAAAAATGGGCACATGCTTGAGGCAACCATGACATCAACATAGATACATTTTAAGAAGTTGGAGCAATTAAGATGGTAAACTATGTCCTTATAGGTCTTGTTGTGACCAGCTGATTTGTTGAGACCGGGTCAATCCTGCTCAGTGGTCAGTGGTCTGGAAGACACGTAGGCCAAAGCAGTGTTATGCAATTGAAAGTCTCTGCGCCATCTTTCAGGGTAAATGAACACGTCGGCCCAATTGTACAACTCCGGACCCGCACATAAAGAAGGACCTATACTTATAAACATTTCAATCCTGCATATGAAGATTAAGCTTTGTCTTCATTACAAGAAATGTCAAACCATGTACAAAGCAAAAACAAAAATGTCTATTTAAGCCAACACTTAAAATCTCACAAAGAATATCTGAGAGAATATTGAGATGACAACACTTAACAGTTGAATAATATTCATGACACATAAATGCGAATTCAGAGTTGATGTAAATGCTGTCGAATGTGTCAATTCTAACATCTGTAATATGCTACAAGCAGTAGTTGAGTTACAAATTATAATTGGAAGAAGGGTTTGCAAGTAACGGGACTCCAATTTTAACATTGCAACTAAAGGAGATGTAATGTTAAATACAGATGTGTCCGAGAATAAATAGAAGTAAATTCACATGGCTAATATAACCATTGATAAACAGCGATGTAAGAATGGTACAGTTACTGAGATAGTGATGATTATATATATAATTGTTCTATCGTTCGAAACGGGAGTAGGATAGTAGACGATGAAGGTCAATTTAATAAGGTTGTTACATGAATATAAGTCGCAAGACAAAGTTATACGGCCATACGTGTTAGTTTATTCTGTTTCAGATTAACTCCAATATACAGGCAATATGCACCAGAACGAAAAACAATTGACTTGCAGCTGTTTTATGGCAGGCACGTGGATCCTATGTTTAAAAATATACATCCATATTCAAGTTTAGTGTCATGTTGAATTCATTCTTATACCTGATGCTACCACTTTGGCACTTTCATGTCAATATAGTTTTCAGGGAAGACGACTCGTGCGATTGAATTATTTCGAGGGAAATCAAGCATGATTGTGCTAACACCAACACACAGACGTGCAAGAGAGATGAAACAACGAGGAATTAATGCTTGCACTTATCACAGTTTCTTTCGATGGAAAGGTGACGAATGGACTCCTGATGGAATAGGTGAGAGATATATTCCTGAAATCATTATTTGGGATGAGATATTCACAGTGTCGTTAGATGTATTACAAAGGTTTCTCGATTGATTATTGCTAGCGAATACAAAAGTAATAATGTGTGGCGATCATGCTCAACCACCACCATTTTTTGGCTTGTCTCCATATAATGGGCTAAAGAATTGTGTAGACTATTATGAAGAAATTAATACCGATCATAGAGCTCTTGATAATGAATTAAGCGAGTTCAAGAAACCAATCAGATTACAACCGGATAGAATCCACTGTGAAATAGCCCGTGAAATAATTTCAGAAACCACATTAAATGAGTTCTGGAAAGTGTGAAGACCAAACGATTTGATAGTGGCAAGTAGAAAGATTGTCAGAGATTCACTTCATATGAATTTATTTAACACACACACAGACAAATTTGCAAATTTTACAGTGCCGCTGTGTTATAGACCCATGAATACACGAAGACAAAATATTGAAGTTGAAATTCCTGGACAAAGTGAAAAATAAGTTCTCGTGTTATATGATATTGTGTTGGTTGATATCGATGTTGTCGAAGACGCATTGCGTGCTGATAAATGCCCATGGAAGCTAGGATACGCAGCGACGATACATTCTTCGCAGGGGTTGACTATATCCGACACAATTGTTTGGATCATAGATAGTGGTCGAATTAAGTTTATCGTGCAGTGTCTAGAGTACGAAGAATACATCAACTTCGTAGAGTTGTTTTAGACTATAATGATACTACAATAAGTGATATTGTCAGAGCAGCAGAGAGGGTGAACCCTACAACTTTCCGAGTGTCGATTCTGAAATCTGAGGCTTCCACCAAATAGTAAAAAATATGGCGTCTATTCGATAAAATAAGATTTCCTTATATACGCCAACGTCGTTGTCATTCACCCTCTCTGCTGCTATGGGTTAATAATTCTTTTACAAGTTCAACCAAATATTTGATCGAGTCCGATACGATATCGTGTCCGAGGATCATCTAAATTTATTGTTATAAATCCGTGCGAAGTCGACTGAGCGTTACTAAAGAAATTTTTAAATTGATTGAAGTCCATATCAGAGCACCATGTCTGCCAAATATTTCTAAGAGTATGAGTATCAACGCCGTTAAATACACACAGTAAGTTACAGTTGTCTCTAATCACTTTTGGAATCTGAGTGTATCGTTGAGTGACATATATCACGTCAGTGTTTTTGTGACGCCCACGGGAAAAGATCCTAGCTGGGTTTTTTTGATTGTCTAACATCACATCGTCGTATACAACTAAATTGTTAATGTTCCCATCAAGGTCATCCACGGATGGCGCCTCGTCAATATCAGTTATAAAATCAATGGCGTTTTCACCCTTAATTTCTGATGCATTCTCGTTAAAATCTTTTAGCACTTCATAGCATCGTTGATCATCTACGCTAGGAGCAACTAAATACAACTTATCCCATTTCATCCATCTCATTATTAAATTGAGCAACAATTGCGTTTTACCGGATCCAGATGGCCCGATTATAATTGCGCGGATAGAGTTTGGTAGCGCTGCATGATGCTTAACCGGTTCTCTTGCTTTGGTCGCTGAAAAATCAATTATATCCATATTTCTATACATAAATTATATATATTGTGTGAAGTGTAAAACGCGTACTGGCACAGATGACTTGACGACGATTACAACTAGAAATAACCGATCAGCGCTTTCTGGTAAATGCGTGCAATGTGGTACAAAGAAATTTAGATTTGTGTCTATGAGATCTGCAGGAAATGATGATTTAAAAAAAAACGAGGAGGTGATATCGCAGCCAAATTTGCAAAGCTCCCTTGAACCCCATTGACAAAGTACCCGGGAGAAAAGCACCTTCCAGGATATAGCTACTGTGGTCCCGGAACACGATTAGATATCAGACTTGATGATCAAAATCAACCCCGATCCGGCGAGTATCCGATAAACGCTATTGATAAGGCGTGTCATGTTCATGATGTTGCATATAAAAGCAGCAATCTGCAAAACAGGCATCTCGCGGATGTGAAATTAATTCATGCGTTAAATGCTATTCCTGATAAATCTTTTAAAGAAAAGTTGGCTTCGTGGTTGGTAAAATCAGCTATGAAAGGCAAATTGATGATGGGTGCTGGTAATTAATAATATGGAATCTATTTATTATTCTCCAAAAGGATACTGGAGGGGTAACGCTGCAATCAATAAACTCGCCAACGCCGCAAAAGTGAAAAAGGCCACTGCGGCTAATTGATTATCCAAACAGGCTATATGGCAAATTTATCTACCACCGCCTAAACAAATAAATTTCTCGCATTTTGATGTTACCGGACCCAATGAAGTTCATCAAGCTGATTTATTGTTTTTACCACATGACAACGGTTACAAATACGCGCTAACCGTAGTTGACGTTGCGAGTCGATACAAACAAGCAGAACCGTTAAAAACAAAATCATCACCTGAAGTTGCTTCTGCATTTGAAAGGATTTATCGACGAGGCCCACTACGCTGGCCAAATCTATTGCAGGTTGATCCTGGTAAGGAATTTCAAGGCGATGTTTTATCAGCGATGAAACATCACAATGTCACCATCAGACGAGGGCATACTGCGCTACATCACGATCAGGCAATTGTTGAACGATTTAATCGGACTCTTGCTGAACGGTTATTTGGATATCAATACGCGAAGGAGTTTATTCAGGATAAAAGATCCCGTGAATGGGTTAAGAGATTACCAGCTGTGATTACCGCGCTCAATAACGAGATTACTCGAACAATTAACATGAAACCTGTCAACGTGATTAAGAAAGCGTCTATACCAAAAATGGAAATCCAAGGAATTTCACAAAAAGATTTCAAAGAACCAATTCTTGGTAGTAATGTCACTGTAAGGTATTTATACGAACCAGGAGAGCTTGAGGGTGGTAAAAAAAGAGCTACCGATCCTATTTGGAGCGTCACTACGCATAAGATATCCGGTATAACACGATCTACTGGTAGACCTCCAATCTATAAACTGGATTCAACTGCTCCTCAGCGAGGATTTACTCGACAACAACTACAGGTAATTCCCGAGGATACTCAATTACCACCGAGTGGTCTTAACTAGCACCCCTTCGTCTGTTGCACTCAAGACAAGTCAACATCACATTGTTTCTGATATGACCAATGCTGCTATTCTTTCTGTCTACGGTAAATTGGCGAGGATCTTTATCCGAATACTGCCAACGCATTATACAATTGCAACTCGCGCAGTGATTATTCTGTTGTTGCTTCAGCGTAATTATTAATTCAGCATCAATGTCAAATTCTCGTTGTTTTCTTTCTGTCTTGTTGTTTGTAACCGGAGAGTTTTTTATCAATAATTTTAACATCAACGATGCTAGCATCATCCATTGTAGTGTCATTATCATCCAGGACAACTCTTCGAAGTTGATTTATTTTTCGTACTCTGGATACTGCAAGATAGACTAAATTCGACCATTCGATGTGATTATCCACCATCCAAACAATTGTATCCGATATAGTCAATCCCTGTGAAGAATGTATCGTCGCTGCGTATCCTAGCGTCCATGGGGATTTATTAGCACGCAATGCATCTTCAGCGACGCTGATATCAGCCAGCACAAAATCATTTAACACGAGAATTTGTTTTTCACTTTGTCCTGGAATATCAACTTCTATATTCTGTTTTCGTGTATCCGAAGGCCTATAACACAACGGTACTGGAAGTGTTGCAAATTTGTCTTTATGCAATTCAAATAACTTCATCTGAAGTATGTCTCTGACTATTTTTCTACTTGCAATTATCAAATCGTTTGGTCTCCACGTTTCCCAAAAATCATTTATGGGAGTTTCTGAAATTATTTCACGCGCTATTTCACATTGGATTTTATCCGGCTGTAATCTAATTAGCGCTTTGAATTCTCGTAATTGTTCATCAAGTGATCTATAATCAGTGGTAATTTCTTCATAATAGTCTACAAAACCCTTTAGCCATTCATGTGGGGATGCACCGACAAATGGTGGTGGTTGGCCATGATCACCGCATGACGACTTTTGTATTTTTCAATAACAACCACTCAAGAAAGGTTTGTAATATTTTCAACGATACTGTGCATATTTCATCCCAAATTATGATTTCAGGAATGAATTTATCGCCCATTCGATCAGGAGTCCATTCATCGCCTTTCCATCGAAAGAAACTATGATAAGTATAGGCATTTACCCCTCGTTGTTTCATCTCTCTGGCGAGTCTGTGAGTAGGTGTTAGGACAATCATGTTTGATTTTGAAACGCGGTATAATTCAATTGCACGAGTTGTCTTTCCTGACCCACCACAACCGTTTAAATAAACTGTCTTGTATCTACATATTGGATCAGATACCGGTGGTGCATTAGAAAATTCGGATTGAATCTCATCAAACTTTAAGTACTTTTCATCCATGGTAACATCTGCCGATTCACAATACTCATGTAGCGTCTCCTTTTTAAATCTTCAACATCCCCAATTCGCCTCCGGATCTGTGAAATTAGCTACATCTGATTTGTATTTCTCGTGGATATACATAGAATCAGTGGCTACTCTAACTGCGGTATTAGGAAATCTATTTATCATCGAAAAGAAAATAAATTGATAGAAGCACAAGCTAGCATAGAACTTCTCAAATGCGTATATTGTTTAATATATCCATCACAATAGGTAACAATTGTACCTAATCGTCTTCCATCGGATAGGAAAGCGTCTTTACGATTTACAAGTTTTCCCTGTTTCGTTAAATCCGTTACAATAAAATCGTATTCAGCGATGTCTATGATCAACCGCGAAGAATATTTTGCATTGTCGTATCTTCCACCCTGGGTAAATTTACCGATTATTCTTCGTCCAAAATCTTTTGCTTGTTCTTTTTTAATTTCAAATAACTTCTTAGACCAATTCATGAATTGTTCTTCATTGAAATCTGGAAACTGTTTTCGCTGTTCACTAATTATACGATCTAGATCGGGTTGTGGTAGCCAAACTTCTTTCTGAACTCGATAGCATATAATAGCTTCGGAAACAATCAACGATATTAGCATACCACAATCAATCATATATCGTAGTAACACTATTGGTATCCAGGCCTTTTCAGATAGTTGTCTACCAAGCCAAAGATAACTACACGGATGTAACCCTGTAGCGAATTCGAATGATATCACACGAGCGAATCCGGTTAAATCAAAATCAGGTAATGGTCCATTAATCGCAACACGAGTCATTTCATGCGTGGGGTGTCCAAATCGTTTAAAGTACTCAGCACATTTCCCATACCCGAGAAAACTTCCAGGATAACACGCGGATATATCAATTGAAATCATACCATCACGTGAGTATTTTGTATTCCACAGTCCTCCATGACTAAATTCGACGCAACTCAATTTAACGTCCTCGAGAAAATCACTTTGTGTTGGACGCCATGAGTTTTTTTCTCTTGCGAAGTGAGCTACCACTGATGGAATAGTAAAACTATCCGTGAGCAGTTTTTCATGGGAACTCTCCGGTGAAAAATCACTAGCGATTTTTCTCATTCTGTTATCTAATTCTTCAACGCGATATAATTCACCATTTGGTCTTACAAATTGATCAAATCCTATTTCGGGATCTTCATCACTTCAAAGTAACCATACTGACACAGGATCATCTTTACACAACGCATGAATAGCATCGAATAATTTCTCATTATAAAAAACATTCCCGAAGAATTCTTGGGGGATATATCTCACGGTTCGTTCTCGTGGAAATATTGTTACCGCAGGTGTCCACGCGTGTTTGTTATGATCAATAATTTGTATTGGCGCTCCATTTTTGTTATATTTCGGTTCGTATAAAACTTCTCCGGTTATCGTCATAACGGTTATTGGAAATCTTAATGATGTTTCTAATTTAGCTATATCAGAAATCTTTGCACCGTGCTGTTTCACTGTCAGTTCCCATTCGGTTATTTTCCTACGTCGCAGATCAGTTAGTTTATTTCATCGGGATGCATTTGTGAAGTGTTCTATTACCCGTGTTGCTACACAATTCAGTGAACTAGAATATTTCATAGGAGCTAGTTTTGCGATATCGGGTTTATTATTTAACGGATATATCCCATAAACGATTGCTGTTACAGGATAAGATCTCTCGTAGTATGGTTTGTCAATTCCAGTTAGAATTCCTGGTTTGGAATCTCTACTCACAATGACAGTTTTTTACTCTTGAGGATTGGTTCAAATTTATCCCTGATAATCCATTTGCCTTCGACTTCGATAATGAATTTTATTCTGAAAAAATACTTCTGTTGAGAATTGCTTTGCAATGAAAATCCTTTGGATTTTACACCCTTGGATTTCCCCCCCCCCCCCCCCCGTTGGCTCGCCAAGGTGTGAAATTATCTCAGCTGCTCTTTCATCGTTCATAGTAGCATCGATGTTGGGTACATTGACATCTTCATCAATAATTCGAAATGTCGACCAACAGTATGCTGCACCGTCTCGGTAGAATTCATTAAAACACTCCCTGATTTTACCCAGTATAGTTCTATCACCGATTAGACGTTTAGGTGTATCAGAGACTCTATCGAGATTAAAATTAGTATTTTTCCAAGGCGTAATTTTCGATAATCTCTTGAACTCCTTATCGAGATTGAATTTAGCATTTTTCCAAGGCTTGATTTTCGATAATCTCTTGAACTGGGGTAAGGGGAAAATCACAATTATGTCTCAGTTGCGGCGGCAAACGATACAGGGAACTAAAACGCTATTATGACAAACGAATAAAAAATGCAGTCATTGACCCCAACGATGACAAAATCATCAAAACCCCTCAAGATTATATCCAGAGATTTATAATAAATTAGACAAATAGTATTATTATACAAATGAGCCAAGATTTCAGACCTCATCCAGTGCTTATTAATTACGAAGCCTCCAGTGATGGTGTTGTCAGGCACCGCAGACTAAGAGAACCGATTCGATGGGTAAATAATATGGGATATTTGATGTTTACTTCTGGGAAGAAGAAATATCTTTATCACAGAGCCATCTATGAAGCATTTTACGGATTAATCGAAGACGGATTTGTGATTGATCATATCAATAATAACAAGACTGATAATTGTCTTGTGAATCTTCAAGCCGTCTCACAAAGTCGGAATGCAAAATTAGGTGGAACTGGCAAACATGCAAAACGCCCTAGGGTGGTCAGATCGTTTGATTTAGAAAATAATGAAGAGAGAAACTTTCAATCAATAAATGAAGCCAGTAGATACTTTGACATTTGTAGAGCTTCAATACGATTTGTTTCAGAAAATATAATTAAAACTGCTCTGTCTAAAAAAAATGGTCATAAAATAAAATTCGTATACACCTAAAACGATTCAAGGGAGATAAATCCTTTATGGATAAATCCGCCGCAACTCATAACACTACTCACTAAGTTCCCTTGTATTATGACGTCAAAGGAAGTGAGTCGTCTGCTACACCTGTAGAGAGGTATAATTAACTAGGCGCGCGCACGTGACTGTAATGGAGTAGGTAGAGTTGTATTTTTATCAATTCTAAAACCTTTTATTGTCGCTTGGCTAAAACTGCAATTTAAACAGTTATAATTATTTACACCATTTAGTACAAATGCGGTTCAGCGTATTACCTATGTTCGCTCAGCCGAAACGAGCATTGAGAAACACTAGTGTCTCCCATTCATTGAAGTAGGTGGGCGTGGTTAAAATTCCTCTGTATACAGCTCATTGTGATTTAATCGATAAGGCATTTTGTCTAGAGAATTAGAACAGGGAATATCTAACAACCGCATTATTTTGTTTAGTGTTTTATTTAAAGTATCTGTCTGTTTTAAATGTTGTGAAACAGCAATAATAAGTAATAAGGAAATAAAATAACACACCTGTGAATCAACGCTGCTGTATTAGTCGCCTTATATACGTTTTGGCTCGTAATAAGCTTGGGGCTTTCGAAGGCCAAATCCGACCGATCAAAACTAACCAACGCCATTAACACGGGCGTGTGGTTGTCTTTTGTCAATCATGCAACCGGGTTAATTTAGTTTGGTTGCTTTTGATTGGTTGGATTGGCCGTAGAAAATCTGTCCCGTCGTTTCATGTTTGTGCTGTCTTGTGCCGTCCCACATCATTACCATCAATCGTTCCATTGAATTATAATCCATCCTTATATGGAATTGTGCCGTCCCACATCAATCGTTCCATTGAATTATAATCCATCCTTAATTAAGTTAATATAAGTATATGTATGCCTAAAATCTGCCGCAACACTCGAGCGGAGACATAAATGGCATTGTGCCGTCCCACATCATTACCATCATCGGTTTCATTGTAAATATCCATCCTTAATTAAGTATATGTATGCCTAAAATCTGCCGCAACACTCGAGCGGAGACATATATGGCATTGTGCCGTCCCACATCATTACCATCATCGGTTTCATTGTAAATATCCATCCTTAATTAAGTATATGTATGCCTAAAATCTGCCGCAACACTCGAGCGGAGACATATATGGCATTGTGCCGTCCATTAATTAAGGTACTTAAGTACATGTATTACGTCACCTCAAGCATATCTTCTGGGCGGTCTAAGATGGTGTTTGCCACGTTAGGCCTCCCGCCGGAGATGTATGTTTCGGGTCCCCTTGGGCTTACATGGATGCGAAGGCACCCAAGGAGATCCAAAGATACGTGTTGTCACATACCTCTGAGTCTCTTTCACGTTATTTGACGCGAAAGGGGTTCCAAATGGGGTTTTCAGTACAGCATATACATGGACTTAATTAACTTAATTAAGTAACCGCTGGGTCTCTCTGACGTCATAGGGCGCCAGCGGGATTGCCAAATGAGTGTTATTTTTTTAATAATTAGAGGTAAAATGTATTATATCTATATTTTTATAAAAATATAAATAATGGATATCAAAGATGTAAATTCTATAATTGCTGAAATCTCAAATTTGCAGAATCGAGGGATAGTATTATCTAAAGATCTCGACTGTGACAAGATTACCTCGGAATATGAAGACATTGAGTATCAGTCTAGTAGGGGTCGTCATGTTTTACCTAAGATGTACAGACTCGTGAAAGGAATTCAAAAGTCCATCTATGCTTGTTTGTACGGTAACGATATTGATGTATTTATAACGCTATTTAGCACCGTTGAAGCAATACGTCAAAAGCTCGGCCAAGAGTATCAAAAACGAGCTGAAATTAGTTCTAAGGTTAGTGATCTTAGAAAAATTTTAAACGAGGAAAAACCAGTATCCTAACCACGTGAGCGTTACTATAAAAAATAGGCTTTCAGTAAATTTATTAAAAAATTTATTTTTTTTAGCGTTTTTTGTAACTACATAGGATTTTCTCCGGAAAGGATACTCATCAGTTTGGGTTTACTCATGCAATTATGTGCGTACTGGATGATCTGGTCGTGGTAGCAAGTAATCACCGCGACGCCTCCATTTTCACGTAGTTGTTGTTGTTGCCGCGTCGCTAATAAAAATCGTTCATTTCCGTTCTCAGATATTACAATTTTGAAACCCTCAGTGATGTTATTTCTGAAACATTCGCGGATAGCGTCGTACAGTTTAACCTTGTCGGAGATGGATACGTTAGTTTGATGGTACATTATTTAATAACTCAGCTTTTAATTGTGATAGTTTCACATTTGAAAACTCAGTTCACAAACACTATATGGTAGGTGAATCGCTTACAACTAGATTAGCCCGAGAGCGGCTAGCAGCAATTAAAAAGTTTATACCGGTTCGAGATAGACTTCGTGAGAAACTTCAACAACGACAACAAGCGCAGACTGACTTTTCTGTGTCAAGTGAACAACTGTTCGCCCCGGTAACTAAGGCGACCAGCGATGTGAAAACAGCAACTGAACGAGCAATATTTGGGGATATTCCTGAGGAAGGCAAGCGACGAGAAGTGCCCGTTCTTGGTGTGCTTGAAAAAATTGCAGCAGAGACCGAACAAACAAAAAAGTCTTTAGAAACACTTCCAGTAGATATAGTAACTACTTCACGGCAACAACAAAAAAAGAGCGAGTACTAGAAGAACTAGGTGCTACTGCAAGAAATCCAGAAGAAGAGGAAGGAGACGTTACTATAGAAAAAATGTATTCACCGCAAAGTATATTTACATACTATGCATACAGCATAATTAAAAATTTTAAAGATGACAATAATTTAATTAACTTTATCGTGCGGAATTTTTCACTCGATAAAAGAGAAATAGCTGTAAACAAAGTGTATAAAGAGTATATAAAAAACGACGAGAATTGGATAAAAAAGTATACCTGGCAAACCGTGGTAGATTTAGAATCACAGACAGTAACCGCAATGATTTTGAGAGTTTTAAAGACGAAGTATTGAGTAGAGTAAAAGAGTATCCAAATGAATTTTTTGGTAAAGAGGAGTCAACTGGAGATGGATATTTAGGCAGTGGCATAGTTGAAAACACTAGCGTTACTTGTCCTGGTAATATTCTCAGTGATATATCACGGTTAGAGGTTCTCATCGGAGGGAAGCGAGCCGGAAACAACTCCGTCGAGATAATTGATGAAGCAGCTGATATCTGTAGACGATTATTTGCCGGCGGTATCATGGACATTAATGTATATCGAGAACTCATTGCTGAATTAGTTGAAAATCACAAAGACGCTCATGGTTATTACAGCGATTAATCACTAATTGAAAAACTACTAGTTTTATAACAAGATGATCATACACTACAACCATGATAAACCCGTAAACGTCTATGTGGTGAACTCACGATTGCCTGTTTATAGAGCATATTACGGAGATGGTTTCGGCAATACCATTGCGGGGCTATTTACAAGAATGGCCCCAAAAGTGGCGCCGTTAGCTAAACAATTATCAATGAAAGCCATTGATATTATTCGTGATATCTTGCAGGAAAGGCATTTTCTGCCGCAAAAGATAAAATAGCATCATTGGTGCGAAAGAAACCAGGAATGACTAAGTCGGTGGTGAAACCACCAGTGCTGCCATCAACTACAGTGATGCCCGCAAAAATCAGCAAAGCAATAAATAGCGTAGTGGAAGAAAAACTAGCGTCGTTGGCTGCTTCGGTGACTCCGTCGCCATTGACGGCCTCACCGGTAACAGATAGCGCTATCATGAACGCGATATCAGGAAGTGGTTTGAAACGAAAACAAAAACGACGATGATTACAAAGAGTTTCGCAATTGAAAACGCTAGTAATGTTATAAATGTTTAAATGAACAGCTGATCCCGCTCTTGATATGGAAGCCCAAGTGCGCAAAGATGATTCCGTCCGCGATTATCAATACTATTCCTATCATGCAATACAACCCGACCTACGATCGCGAATTGAACTTCAAGTTCAAGATACCAGTAAATACTTTTTGCCATGTGAAGCATTTATCGAAGTAGAGGGAAAACTCGTAACAAATGTTGCAGCTGATACCCCATATGCAGATATGCAAATGTCCGAGTTGGTTTTGTTAATAATGGCATAATGGCGTTATTTGAAAGTGCAAGATATCTCATTGATGGAAAATAAATTGAATCAATAGACCGTGAATTTGATGTTGCAACAACAATAATCGGGCTAGCAAGATACTCCGATGATTATACAAGGTCGGCTGGTCCGTCTATGATGTTTGCAAAGGATACTACTGATAACGCTGACCACCTTCAATACATTAAAGTGTTAACACCGCAAGACACTTCAGCTGCCAATCAACAAGAAGCGGCTAATCCAGAACGTCGAGCCAGACCAGGCGCTGATTTTGACATTCTCGGAGGCGTTAATGGTAATTTCAATTTAGGATTTGCAACACGAAAATTAGCATTGCAGAAACAGCAGCGATATTTTTCATGTGGGATTCCACTCCATCACATATTTGGATTCTGCAGAAATGTCAGAAAAGTCATCTATGGAGCCAAACACACAATCGCGTTAGTGCGAAAAGGTAATGACAATGATGCAATTTGGCGTACTGGTACCATTGATGGTAAAGTTGTTTTGAGTAAAATAGTATTGTGGATGCCAGTAATGACCCCATCAATTACCAGAGAAGAGCGGCTACTTTCATTTATGGACACAGGTGGCAAATCATTGATAAGTTGGCTAACAACAACAACTGATGTCAAACAGGATGATGTTAATGGTACATTTACATGGCACTTAGCAGCCAAACAAGGCGTTTCAGCTCCACGTCATATATTTATAGCGCTGCAGAATCGGAATCGACCAGGCTTCCAAGAACGCAGTCATATGATATTTGATCGATTAGGGGTAAGTGAGGTTTCACTGAGAATAAACGGACAACAAGAACCATCTGAGGATATACAGCTTAATTATAACAATAACCAAATAGCACGTGTGTATCATCGGATGCTGTCATATATGGGTCGTGATCAAAACGTTGATACCGGTTTGCAAATATCGCAACTCGATTTTAAGAACTTGTATCCGATTTATTACTTTTCGCTGGAACATCTTGATTTAATGAGACAATCCGTTGTTGACATACATTTTAGGGCTCGTATAGATCCTGGTGGTGTTGATTATAGAGCGGTTGCTGTTATTCTCAGCGACAAATCAATGTTGTTAGATGGGGTTGGCGGACGAATGAGAATTGTTGATGCACTAGTGGAAAATCTATGATTTTCAAAAATATGTAAATGAAACTTGAAGAGTTTCCAATTAGATCAATTGAAAGCATAAATTTGTTTTACAATAAAATGACATATAGTGTTGTTAGTGTCAATCTGACTGATGGTCAGGTCAAGAAATTGCGATCAAAATCCGCTAAAGAATGTGGAACCACAATAACGTTGAAACCAGCGCAGATGTCCGGCGGTACACATAAAATATCATTGACGGATCGTCAAATAAAACATTTCAATGATGCAATGAAGAAACGGCGAGGAGTTCAAATAGAATTTTCGAAAGCTGCAGTCGCGAACATGATAAAATCAGGTGGTATATTTCCATTGTTTGCTGCGATTCCAGGATTAATTGCAGCGGCCGCACCAGCAGTTGCAAAAGCGGTCGCATTGGGGGCAGCTGGAGCCTTGGGAACAAAAGCAGTAGAAGGCATTGCTCAATCATATGAACCGAAGAAGGGACGAGGATATAAAAAAGGGAAAGGGGTTGTACCTACCAGGAACCCCGTATTCGTGGTACAGCGGGAGATCCGTTCACGGATCCGGCCTGAGAATACCAGGAACGGTTTATTAGTTGAAAGCCCAATTCTCCCTATGTCCAATTTTGATTTAATTGATGCTGCTAAAAAACTAGCGATAAAAAACTTCAGAGGGGTTTTTATGAGAGATCAATTACCGAGAAAATCTAAACGCGTTGAAACCGGTATCATCAATCTTGATAACAGTAACGGATCGGGAACTCACTGGGTTGCATACGCGATCGATCCACGTGGGATTGTCTATTTCGATTCATATGGGTTAGCTCCACCGAACGAGTTTATGCGGTATATAAATTCTTCGATGAAACTCAAAGAGTTTCCGATTTTTTATTCCACGCTGCCAACACAACAATTAAATGATCCACCGATATGCGGCCGTGAAGTATTAAATGTCCTCGCGGAGATTTCATCGTCACAGAAACCACCTCATCTGGTTGTAAATAAATACACGAGTGGGAAATTACAAGGTAATTTTAGAGAATCAATAAATTAAAAATACTAGAGTCTTTATAATAATGATTAATATTTGGGGACAATCTCTGTCAATGTCGGAACCCACCGAGGAAACATCTGCGGGTTCTATCGAGGATGTAAAAAAAATAATTGAAGATGAAATCGCTGAGACGTTAAATTTAATAAATGTTGACCCGAACGAATTAGTTGTATTTCAAGATCGCCAGGGTAAATTGAAAAGCAGTAATATATCCGTGAATGACATTTTGATACGACAACACGATGCCGCTGAAAACTCTATTGCGCTTTATTCCAACGGTGGAAAACTTAAACCAGGCGCACTTGTGTCTACGATCACCGACAGGATTGCCACCCACGACAACAAGATTGCCACCCACGACAGCATGATTACCGCCCGCGGCCGTGAGCTGGATGATTATATACGAGGTTATAATAATTTTCGCAAAAATGTCATACATAAATTCTTTGGGACCCCGCTTGTGGTTGGCATGACTCTCTTTGAAATTAAAAACGTTTTATCACTGTTCTTTTTTAACAAGGACGCGTCGAGGATGATGAATGAAGATGAAATCAAGGCAAATTATCTCGATATTCTTAAACTAATAGAAGAGCTCGAGCGGGTACAAACCCCAGCCAACGACGTCATCGCTAAGTTTTTTGGAAACCCGCTTGTGGCTGGCATGACTCTCGCTGAAATTATCGAGTTTATCGGCAAGCATACTCACAATGCCTACATCGCTAATAGTTTCTTTGGTGTCCCAGTTACATCTACAACGACTCTCAAAGATATTAATATGTTTATGGTGAGACAAACAGCACTTAATACCATCGTGGATAAATTTCTTGGGAGAACACCTGTGTCTGAAACCACATCTCTGACAGGCCCAACCCTCGCTGAAGTTAAAAGCGCTATTGACGAACAAAAGCTCACCAGCGAAATTGTTAATAAGTTCTTTGAGGGCAGTAGCCTCCAAGATATCACGACAAATTTTTCTAACATCAACCGGTATATTGAAAACCAAGCACAGCTTAGAATCACAAGCCTTCTGATTTCATTCTTTTTTAGCAAGAGGGATGGAAGGATGATGCTTTCTACCGAAATCGGAGCAAATTATCTCGAAATGTATAATGATATTCTTAACCTAAAAACTCTCGATGAATTTAAATACCTTCTGATTTCGTTCTTTTTTAACAAGGAGGCGGTGAGGACGATAAATACTAACGAAATCAAGAAAAATTACCTCGAAATCTATAATGATATTCTTAAACTAAAAGAAGCCTCTGAAAAGGTAAACATTCCACATAGTGTAAACGTCGTTAATAACATCGTGTACACGGTTGATAGTGGGACTTTTGATTGGATCCGAGGAAACGATAATTATCTTCGTGTTGGCCACAGACATACTGGTGTACTAGGTTGCTACCGAGTTACAATAATACATCGCAGTAAATTTGATTTGGGATTCAGCAACACAGGTATCAGCGGTGTTAACACGCTGACGTATATACTCGATAAAATACCAATGCCTCCACCCTATTTCCCATTCTCGTTGACAATTACTATAAATAATTCCGACGAGACCGTGGTTAGAGAGTCACTACCCTGGATAATAGAATTTCTATACGGTATCCCCGCGTCTGATCCTAAAACCAGTTCAATAATAGGATAATTGAAAACACTATCAGGTTTAAAATAACAACGATGACGCCGTCGCTGTCGTCGCAATATCGATTCGACACCGTAAAAGAATTTTCCGCGAACTTGAAATCACTTTCTGAGCGTTATCGCGAAAAAATAAAAAAATACCGCAGAAGAATTACAATCATCGATGTAACTGTGTACTCGGTGTCCGGTGTGATGGCCAGCGCCGGGGTTATTTTGTCAACGGTGACCATGATGGCTCCGATTGCAGTTCCAATTGCTATCTCCGCGGCAACAACAATTGCGGCAGTCGCCACCGCGATAACTAAAAAGTTATCATCGTGTTCTCAGAAAAAACTCAGTGATTATACAGCTCGGTACCGGGTGGTATTTGACGCATACTCGAAATTATCCGAGTTGATCTCGCCGTCGATAGATAATTCGTTCATATCCGATGTTGAATTTTCCACGATGACCCAGTTGTATAACTCCGCGATGTTGAAATTGGAAATTGAAGACAGCGTTAACAATAATGTCACTCGAACTGCTTCAACGAATCGCGGAGAATACCACTCCGATACGAACAAGCATGATATCAATAACATCAACAAACCCTGAATTTAATGTGAACTTCCCTTCTCCGATTCCAGTGCGTGAGATCGCGCTGGCAAAATTACGAGTATATCATAGCTGGCCTAATATCAGATCGGTTGCATTTGGCGGTCAGCAACCCAATAACGCACTGGTGTTCTCGTATAAGAATAAACCCGATGATACTCCAGAGTGGGAAACTGTTTCGTTACCAACTGGGTCGTACCAAATTAAGCAAATCAATGCTGAAATTCAGCGTAGAATAAAATCAATCACTGGAAAAGAATCAAAAATAGCTATTAATCTTCATCAACCGACGCTCTCGTCGTCGATCGAAATAAGCACAGAGGGATATGCTGTAGATATATATAACAGCTCGTTGAGAACAGTGTTAGGATGGCCTGAAAAACCACCGGAAAAATCCACCGCCGACTTAACCACGGACGTACAATCATATCATGAAATCAATCCCAGTTATCGAGATAATTTATCTGATATAAGAAAAGGAAAAATCGCCGATAGATTTATATTTACCAACAAAGACACATTGCAATGGGATTTTATCATTAAAAGAACAGCCGACTCATCTGTTACTATTTCATTTACGCTAACTGACATCCGTGGTTATTTTAATGAAATTAAACAATTATATGACACACAACTAGAACAACTACGGAAAACAAGATCGCAAAAACACGTTGAAATAATAAATCAACTTATATCTGACATGGAATATATCTATGAACTAATTATTCAAACAATAATTAATGACAACAGCGACAATAAACAACGATTCCTAACCGATTACAATATCACAGAAGACAATCTGCGTAATTTCAAGTTTCCTAAATACAACGCTGATGAACTAGCAAGAATTGTTAGAACCGATATCAAGGCGCTACAAAAACCAGATTCAGCTATCCTCCTCAGGTATAATAATGATCCAGATGGTGGCGGTAGGCATATTGCCCCGTACAATGTGAATATTTCAACGGTGATTGCGCTCAATTTAGTATGTGATGCAATTGAAGGAAGCTATCAAATTAATCTAGAGCAATCAAATCAAGATCAGCAAGGATATATTCTTTATTCGTTTGCACCAACAGCTCCTCCAAGATTCCTAATTATTGAAAACCCAATTAATCCTGTCTACATGCGATGCCATAATAATTCGTTAACGAGAATTAATTTCCGACTCACCGACCAGTCAAATAATTTAATTGATCTACAAGATGAGGTGTTAGCGATTAGTTTGTTTGTAAAGTCCTAAAGACTCGATCAAATATTTGGTTGAACTCGTAAAAGAATTATTAACCCATAGCAGCAGAGAGGGTGAATGACAACGACGTTGGCGTATATAAGGAAATCTTATTTTATCGAATAGACGCCATTTTTGTTGCTATTTGGTGGAAGCCTCAGATTTCCGAATCGACGCTCGGAAAGTTGTAGGGTTCACCCTCTCTGCTGCTGTCAGCGATGATATAATCAGAAAAAAACTTTCTGGTTATAAACAACAGGACAGAAAACAGAGCAGAAAATTTGACATTGATGCCGAATTTACAAACACACTGAAACAACAACAGAATAATCACTGCTCGAGTTGCAATTGTATACTGCGTTGGTATTGGTCGGATAAGGACCCATGCCAATTTACCTTAGACAGAAAAAAATAGCAACGTAGGTCATACCAGAGATAATGTGATGCTGACTTGTATTGAGTGCAACAGACGCAGAGGTGCTAGTTAAGAGTACGCGGCGGTAATTGAGTATCCTCGGGTATCAATTGTAGATGTTCCAGAGTAAATCCTCGCTAAGGAGCAGTTGAATCCAAGCTATAGACTGGCGGTCTACCCGTAGATCTCGTTATACTAGATATTTGATTTGCAGTAACACTCAAAATAGGATCAGTAGCTCTATTTTTGCCACCTTCGAGCTCTCCTGGTTAATAAAAATACCTAAGAGTGACATTACCGAGTATTGGTTGTTTGAAATATTATTTTTTGGTTTTATGAGTATATCATTTTTCTTAATCGCGTTGTTAGGTTTCATGTTGATTGGTCGAGTAATCTTATTATTCAGCGCAGTAATTACGCCTGGTAATCTCTTGACCCATTCACGAGATCGTTTATCCTGAATAAATTCCTCCGTATATTGATATCCAAAGAACCGCTCAGCAAGTGTCCGATTAAATCGTTCAACAATTGCCTGATCGCGATGTAGTGCAATATGTCCTCGTGTGATGGTGACATTATTATGCTTCATTGTTGATAACTCTGCACTCTGAAATTCCCTGCCAGGATCAACTTGTAATAGATTTGGCCAATGCAGAGGACCTCGTCGATAAATCCTTTCAAACGCAGAAGCCACGTCAGTTGACGATTTTGTCCTTAGCGGCTCTGCTTGTTTGTATCAACTCGCAACATCAACTACTTTTAGCTCATATTTGTTAACACCATCATACGGCAGAAATAATATATCAGCCTGATGAACCATATTAGGTGCGCTGACATCAAAATTCGAGAAGTTAATTTGTTTAGGCGGTGGTAGATAAATTTGCCATATCGCCTGTTTGGATAACCAATCCTCTGTATTATTTCTCACCTTTGCGACGCTAGTTAATTGATTGCTGGAGAATAATAAATAGATTAAATGATGTTTTAGTTATCAACACCCATCATCAATTTACTTTTCATCGCCGAATTTATCAACCATGAAGCCAATTTTTCTTTGAAGGATTTATCAGTGATAGAATTCAACGCATGAATTAATTTCACATCTGCGATGTGTCTGTGTTGCACATTACTGCTTTTATAAGAAAGATCATGGGCATGACACGCCTTATCGATAGCGTTTATTGGATACTCACCGGGTCAGGGTTGGTTTCGATCATCGAGTCTGATATTGAGTCTTGTCCCGGGTCCACAATAACTATATAGTGGAAGGTGTTTTTCTCCTGGATATTTTGCCATGTGTTCGTGGGTGTTTTACTAACTTTGCTGCAATATTACCTCCTCGTTATTTTAAATCCTTGTTTATATCAAAGGAAACAAATCTATACTTTTGTACCACATTGTACACACTTACCAGCAAGTGCTGATCTGTTAGTTTTAGATATAATCGTCGTCAAGTAGTCGAGGTAACACCGAGTATTGAAAAATTGATGGAAGTATTATCAATTTAATCGTATATGATGATGTCATGTTAGACAATAAAAAGAATCCCGCTAGGATATATTGCAGAGGTAGGCGTAAAAATACCGACGTAATATGTCATTCAACGATACGCTCAAATACCAAAAGTGATCAGAGATAACTGCAATAATCTTGCTGTATTCAACGTAGTTGACACATACGCTACGAAATATTTGGCAAACTTGGTGCGGTGTTGAAATGGATTATAATCTCTTTAGAAATTTCTTTAGTCACGCTTAGTCAATCCCACATGGATTTGTAACGATAAATTTGGACGACCCGAGATATCGTGTCGGACGTGATAAAATATTCGTTGAAATCGTAAAAAAGAGTTTTAACCCCATAGCAGCAAAGGGCGCGACAACGACTTTGCGTCTCCAAAGAAAACATTTTTTTTCGATTTTGGAGGAAGCCTTGGTTTGCCAAATAGACGCTTCTATAAAGTTGTCGGGTTCACCCTCTCTGCTGTTCATTACTTTATTATATTGCGTATTTGTCAATATGTAGCAAATGCACTTTCTTGTTGCAGTATGTGCATAAAAGAAGAGATACAGATTCCCTATCGGTCTCATGATAAGTATGATATCAAACACATGTCACAGATTGCGACTTAATAGTACTGACAAGTGACGGAGATTTTACCAGACACATTTTCGTTTGCATACATCTTGTACTCGACACTGGTGATCGTGACGTCACTATGGACACAATTATTGAACCATTCAATTAATACAGACAGATTGTGGCTATGTTAATTTTGATCAAACTATTTGGCCGAGCACGAAACAAACCAGCAAGTGTTCTTTTTCTCTTGCACAATCGACATATATCTGTCTAATTTCCATTATGAAATTTCAAAATTGCTTTGATAAACATCAGGTACCAACTCATAGCCACTCAAGATAATCCCTTAACCTCATAATAATTAATACTTTCTTATGATGACTGTCAATTGTAAATTTTACTAGCTTTTCCATTAAGTACACAAGTATAAGTATATTCCTATGCTCGCATGACCATATTGATATGTCTACTTTCTTCTCCACGTTGTTACTGTCCTATTTTGTACATTATCCAAAAACGCGATTGCGTGTAAAGGCATGGGATGTTGTTCACTTTTCAGTTTTAATTTCGCAATTGAAAATACATTTTCCATTATTTATTCTCGTTGTATTTCCATTTCTTCGTTATTGTTTTCATGTGCCTATCGACAACTCCGGTGGCCTTGCTATCAATTAAAACGACCACTTGGATGTGGGGGAAGGTCGCCGATTTTAATTGCGGGTACGCCTTGCAAAGACTTATACAAACTTAAAAATTATAATAACAGCTGCCTAGATATACGCACAGCATTAAGAGGCTAGTGTTGGTACTGGCCATTCTGATGTTAAGATAGTGCGACTGCGTGTGATAGTTGCATTATGCCCCAATGATCGACATCACAATGTGCTGCCACATGCCGACATCGTAGTGATATGACAGCAATATTGTTAAAACTACGTTCTCAATCAAAATCACACACTCCAGTTTCATATCTTTTCTATGTTTCTCTCTGTCTCTCTGTCATTCTCTCTCTCTCTCTCTGTTTCTGTATCTCTGTCTCTCATTCTCTCTCTTTCTCTCTCTCTCTCTTTGCAACTCCGACTTTCTGCAGATGTTCGTGTCTTTTGCATCAAACGAATTCCAGTAATGATCCGAACAAATTCCAAAAAGGAACTAAATGATATGTGTATTGTCTTGAATGTCTTAACGTGCCAAAAATCTTCAGGTAACAAAATGATATAATTATAAAAGTCTTTGAATGAATTCATTACAATTAAAAAATGGTGACCTTTTCCAAGAAGTAATAATGAAAACCATGGAGTACCAGTTAACAGTCTGATGTTATGACATGCAATAAAGAAATCAGATTTTACAAAAACACACCTAAATTTAAGCCACAATATGGAATACTATGGAATTAAAAAAATGCCAGTGTCCAAAATTCAGACTCAAGTGAAAATGTGTACCTCCAGTAATACTGAATTGTATATATAATCTAAAGTCATGGATAAATATTATCTATGTATTATTTTGTTTGCACGAGATTTCTCAGGTGAGCATTAAACACAATTGCTCAGTAATCTTACAATTTAGATATACATGACAAATCGTTTGGAAATAGGACAACACAATGCTTATTAAAGGGTTATTAAATATACATCATAAGCGTG
The DNA here is from genome assembly GCA_030141615.1 of Unio pictorum. Lineage (NCBI taxonomy): Eukaryota > Metazoa > Mollusca > Bivalvia > Unionida > Unionidae > Unio > Unio pictorum. Next base: position 1,549,114 of record JARLTB010000019.1, on the reverse strand, counting down.
TATGCATGGTTTTATAGCTGCGCTTTTATATGTCAGCGGTATGTAGTCTTGGCTACTTACCGTATTTATATTAAGAGAAAAATGCATTGTGTTGCACCATCTGTACAATATGTACAGAGGCTGACTACCACCAGTTTTACCTTTATTCAAAATACCAGTGTGAGAATGCATCAGTTGAACATAGAGAAAGGAAACGGACGTTTACAGCAATATATGGTTATTCTGCTATGATTTCTCTCAAAATCTATTTAATACTGATATAGAGCATGTCTCGTATCTGTGTCAGAGGGAACTGATAAATTGAATGCAAATATACAGCTCTATCGAACACCGCTCCTCTTCTTAATCAAACACATATTGGGGTATACTTTAGTACAATGATGATGAGCAGGCATCTTAAACATAATTTTTCTACCAAATAAAATAAATAGTTTTATGATGTCTTGTTTGTTCTAAACAAAACAATGGAGTTGACCTGGTGTTCAATAATGACACAACGGTGTTGCTCTTGTCTCGGGCATTATCTCGTGGACAAAGCAAAATAAAATTAAAGTAGGTCTTGTACAGTTCGTAATGATTCATAATCTGCTTTACCTTTCGCAGACAACTCAATCCCTCCACATTAATTGTTATTGACGATGCACACAGACACGATATACAATACAGAGGAAACCTAATTTGTATGAAATCTCTTTCTGACACCAAGTATAATATATTCCATTATCGATTTTGTCTTCATAATGAAAGGCAACCCTTTGTATACGGTGCAGATATTGTTTCCATGTAAGCTGGGAATCGGTGGCTTTAATGACGTAGGACTATTGGTTTAGCAAATCAAAGAACCATACGTATCAAGATACATACCACGATATATCTACATGATTGTGCTGAAATGTTAATTCATGTCACCATCGTAATATAAAGTTGTAAAACACATTAGGTAAGACGTGTTCTACACAGGTGGCAAACATACAAAATATTTACCTGTGTAAAAGGTCCACGTACCTGTCTTACATTCTAAGTAACAAATGTATAACTTTAATTAAAAAGATACAAATTCATAACAAAGAATAACATATCACCTTACGTTGCAGTCGTGAGATAAGACCTTACTAAGTAGCCTAACTGTAGTTAAATAAACAAGAACAAAAATGAAACCTGCGCAAAATTGATTTATATTTATATATGACTGGCAAAATAACTACACTTTTATTTTTCTTTAGGCTGCATGCATACCTTTGGAATCTTTGGAGCCCCTGACAATATGTTCAGATAATACTCTTGATGTAATATCATGATACACATAAGGACTTCGAAAAAACTAAAAATAACATAAATCTTAAGTTAATAATGAAAAAGGACATTTTAATTTCATAAAATATAGTATATCATATCATAGATGCAAAGGTGTACATTTACCTGTTCGAATTACAAAAACATACATCAAACCAAGCATTTTCTATATCTATAAGTATTCCTATGTGAAAAGCAAATATGCTTTCTTATGTCGTATGAATATTGTAACAAAATACAATTTTCCTTTTGTCTGGCTACATTAAAAAGAGGAAGATAAAATAATGTGCCTACTACATGGCCAGCATCATTCAAAACATAAATGTTTTTCTAATCATCGAGGTGTTATCTCAGAAATAATTTGTATTCTATAAAACAACTATTTTGCCCAGTACATCAATAGCCTGCAATAGCTGACATATATATTCATCGGAGGGGGGGGGGTCAACAATTCAGATTCTCCGTTTCAACAGCTGCGCATGTTCTGGTGAGTATTATTTTGAGTAAGTGCACCTGTAGAGGCTGAACAGTTTTCCCATTATATGATCACCAATTTTGCATTCCAATAAAAGTGTTCTCCTACATAGACATGTGGGTCCAAGAAAGTATGTCATTCAGTGACATCACATATGTACCGCTGCAAATCGAATGTAACTTAGTTGTCGGTCCCTATACATAGGTGAAACTGCAGCCAACATATAGTGCAATATAGGTGATACAAGATACTTGAAAATACATTTTAATGTTTAATTCTGTTTTTATTACTTTTTTTATCGATATATACCATATGAATATAAACATATGAATATATATATATATATATATATATATATATATATATATATATATATATATATATCCAAATTATTCATTAGGATCAAGACTAATTAGGTTCAAATTTTAGATGGTATACTAAATGGCCACTGAAAAAAATATCAAGTCCTTCTAATCTAACATGGTATGCTGCAGCTGGCTTTGTTCTAAATTAACTTTTCTTCTGCTTGCCCTATTTGATTATTTTATATATTTTTTATTTTATTGACGTAAAAAACTAATTCTAAGATAAAATATTCAATCTAGTTATGTGCTTAATATTTAGGTAAACTGGAACTAGTAAATAAATTGATATGGGTCAGGGTACTGGAGATTCCGAAGGTTGCTGTATTGTAAATAACAAAAAGATGAGTAAAAGACTATAAGACTCTCCCCAATAAAAAAAACCAAAAATGGATTTTCTATTGTTTATTAAACAGTTAATTGGTCTAATCGTCACAAACCATAGCTGTTTGTGCATTACTTCACCATATAATTTGACACCTTAAATAAGTTACATTATATACAGAATGTATACAATTAAAAGCACTGGGCTTTATTGTGACTTCAGGTTTAGAATTTTAACCATAACTAAATACTCTGAGACGTATGTAGGCTCTCATATACAGTAAAAAGGAAAATATTAAGACAAGTTTTGTACAATTTAACAATTGTTTACTTTCCTCTGATAAACAAAGTAACAATATTAAAAATAACCTACTGTTTTAAGAATCAAATCTAAAAATATTCCAAGATAATTCCAAGTATAAAAACATAAAAGTCCTACTAATTAAGAATTCTAATAAATTTTAATTCTAATACCGACGCAGGTTTTAACGGGCAGACGATTACTTATGCTATAAAGAGTAATACAGCTCTCAATTATTTTTAAGAAACAATAATGTATTAGAATCCAAATAATTTAGCGAAAAATTAAAATTAAACTCCAAATTGAAACAACAGACGAAAAACCATGATGTCAAAGTGTTTTAAAGTCTAACTGAAATTATATCTCAAAACAGTACTAGTCGATGTAGCTACCGGGCAGAAATGACTCCAGTATTTAGGATCAAGCTCTTGGAAAAATAAGATTTGTTTAATAAGAACTCAGAAGCTATTTACATCTAACGTCAAGTGTTCTCAGTACATTCTGGAGCTTTCTATGAAAGTCATACCAACAAAGAATTGAAACACATTTTGAAAAGTTGCTTACTTGCTTGTAAATCAAGGTCAAGAAGTAGATCTGATTGATATACAAAGTTCCAATGTTATGTGTTAAACGTTACTGAATTTAGTCAAGTAAAAAAAAATTACACTACAATAACAAATAATTTAACAAAGATATATAAGTTAATAGTAAAAACGTACAATTAAATCAAAACAAATATAAATATAAATGAAATAAAAAATACATCACAAATGTATACATTATTAAGCGTTTCTTTCAGCTCTACCCAAAAATAAATAAAAGGATCCAGTAGACACGAATTATCTGATTCAATCAAAATAAAAACTACAAGTTCACTATAATCATTAACGATATATATGATATCAGCCATTAATCGATCACACGAGCTGGGCGCCTTTAAACTCCGCTGGTAATGAAAAAATAGTTGCAGAATTCATGAGGAACTAAATAGAAACACAAATTATAAATTGATGACTAGTTACAATGCACATAAGAACCTACTTACCTACCTACCTACCTACCTGCCTACACACACACACACACACACACATATACATACATACATGCATACATACATACATACATACATACATACATACATACATACATACATACATACATACATACATACATACATACATACATACATACATACATACATACGTACGTACGTACGTACGTACGTACATACATACATACATACATACATACATACATACATACATACATACATACATACATACATACATACATACATACATTCATACATACATACATACCAATTACAATCGTTTATTTTTAACAATTATAAATCTAATATTTACAAACCACACAATTCATCGACCGCTCATATATATTTCATCAGGCTAAATTCACCTCCTCTTCATAGCTGGTTGGGAGCATTAGTGTCGTCTTACAAATTTAAATACGTTGTACTCTTATTAAAGAAAACTACAATAACTATGGGGTCCACGTCTATTATTAAATATGCAAAGGTTATGAAGAAAGGTAGCATGTGTAAATTAGTCAGCTGAAGATATAAAGACATTATAATAATCGCAAATTGGCAAATAATTTAATAGAAATATCTGATGAATCGGAATTTAATCAATATTGACATAAATTGATTTATGTATACTAATTTACAAATTTTGGATGGCGTAAAAGTGTATTCAAGGATAGTTGTTTAATAAGAAAATACATCACGAGAATAACAATCTTGATTTGATATAATCAGAAAAGCGTATAAGTTCCTGACTTCTATTTTAAAAATCATATGGAGAGCTTTATATAACATTCGATGATGAGAGCAAACTGATATATTTATATATAAATATATATATATGTATATATATATATATATATATATATATATATATATATATATATATATATATATATATATATATATATATATGTGTGTGTGTGTGTGTGTGTGTGTGTGTGTGTGTGTGTTTGAGTATAACCCTTATAAAGTTAGTGTTAGATATTATATAGGTAGAAAATACGTTACGTATTTGATGCCGTCGAAAACATTGATTTGTATCTACCTTACATAACAGAGACAAATTGAATATTTAGCACACTTTATAAAATATCTAAACCATGATTAAACAGAATTATAAATTATCTGCAGAGAAGAAAGTTAAGCATACCTTACAGAATATTATGACACAATACGAAGCAGCTGTTTTTGAGTCAACTGCATGTAGATAACATGGTGGTATAATATGAAGTCAATGTGTTCGAAACGATTAAACATAAAGATAAGAAAATCGCAGCAACCTTTAACATTATCACGTTCAGTTGATAATATAATAATTTAATATAATATAATAATTTGTTAATGATGATTCTGAGGTTATAAAAAGAGATTTTCTAAATGTAATATTCAGCTCATTATGTAAATTGGTTTGTCAGAGATCATGTGGAAACGTCCATAGCGTAGAACTGCATGGATATGTGTTGCAATGTTTCATATTTAGGTCTAATTAGTGCACATACATTTGTTTAATCGGATCACTGTACTTTGAAACTCCGGGAAATATGATATTGACCGTCGTAGTTTCAGTATTAGTCATGTGTTGCATGCTGTATTTTATAGCCGACTTAAGTCTTTACATGCCTAAATGTACACATGAGATGGGAGATTCGTGTTATAAAGACTACGTCTTAACAGTTTGGTGTGAAGATACTAGACGACTAATAGGAGAGATACTAACTAGGCACTTTTCTGAAAAAGATTTAGGAACAGGAACGCTAGAGAAAGACATCATTGGTTAAATATATAGCTGTATTCATAGCCTTGATTCTAATATGGATGTGTCCCATCTGTTAACGTTTTGTTTTTACTGGCTCGCAGCAATAGCAGAAACAGGTAAGATGCAAACAAATTAATTTGGATTCAGTTTCTGACTAAAGGAAAACGTTATTGCATTAATTAGCCGAGCAATCTCTGCGTCCCGACTTCATACATGTGATAAAACGTGCACGAATAACTTAACTGACTCAAATTTTCGTTTCTCTTAAGGTTTCAATAGTTTTGCATTGTGATTTAAACAATGAATTTATTTGTTGAAATTCACAAACCGTACGGGTTTTTATTGTTTTCTGTCATTATTCACACACCTTACTTGGTTTGATTGTTTCATGTTATATAAAATATATGTCTTAGAGCAGTGACATGAATTGACGATTATTCAGTGATATGAATACCCATTAAATATTTCATAGAAATCTAAATTTATTATGACGTTTCTTTGATTCTTGTTAGAGCTTTCAAATTAAAAATGTATTACATATTTAGAGATACCAACACGCATTCACAATGTCAAATATTTTCGTTAGTAAAGTTAAATCCTTACCACATAACGATTAGTCGTTGAAATGGAACAGGTGTTTGGTCTTGCCAGACAATATATTATTTGGAAGGTAAATAATATTTGGCATACATAGAAAAGACACCAATATTAATACAAGATTTGTTGGACAGGAATATTGTCCATAGCATGTCTGCTTATATGTGTTGAGGCCGCGATAGCTTTAAAAAGTAGAAAGGGACTTCTGTGAAGCCGATCTGGCATTGGACGTTCATTAAAAAAGATGGTTACACCTAAAATTATTACTACTGACAAAAGCAACGAAAACTGTTGTTATTAATATGCAAATGATGATCAAACCATGTCTAACACAATCTCATTCAAATCATACATTATAGCTCATAGAGATGGGATTGTAACTACAAAATGTACTGCAATGATAATATATAATACTAATAATGTTAACAAAACGAGAACAATAATTTGGAGAAAACGATTAATCACTAATAAGGACCAATGTAGATTTAATCAAGATATTGAAACGCTATTTTTGCAAAAATAAAATTAGCATGAATAGCAAACGGATTTATTGTGCTTCTATGCATTTGGGTGGATGCATTTGTATTAAAATTTGTGCTCAAAGCCTAGAAAAAAATGTTGGTATATAACTATCAGGTATGTCTTGTATTATGATATCAATTATTTGGAATTTATTTAGAGACATCCATCATAGTAAAATAGAGACACGGATTGCTTATAATGTAATACGATAAAAGACAAACTAGTACACAAAGGTAAATGAATGTAAGGATGTATAATTGGAACGAACGGACAATAAATCAAATTAAAAAAAGAAAATTTAACTCTATGTTGTTTGAAAGTCTACTTTTTAGCTTGCAATGCGGTAAATGATTTTTGAAAACAGCTTTATTGATCATTTAAAAATACTCCTTGAACTGTGCTAAAGATTCCTTATATTTATGTAGTATGTACTTGTAGTTCTTGCGTGTATCCTTAATGTACAAAGTTTAGACAGTATATCTTTCACGGTTTGCACTGACGACGATTGATTACATTAAGATGTGAAAGGAATGTAGGATTTATTGGTGATTACTGGTGATTATTGGTTTTGACATTTGATCTATTTGGTTAGTATACATAAACTGTCTTGTCTGGTCATATTAAATACATTAATTGCATAAATATTCAAAGTACAAATTCATTTTATCGGTGCATTTGTAATTGAAACTATTAGATTCCGAGGATTATAATCTTGTATTATAATTATAATCTTGATTTATTTTACTCTTAAGTAAAAAATTAGAATGCTATGCAGGCTACCTTGATGAGGCAAAATATCTACTCATGTGGTTGGACCATACGCACCATGAAAAGAACAGCTGTTGACAAGTCCGACTGAATCTAGTATATCAGAGAATAATTATCATTATGCGTATGACGTGACGTCATACTACAAATTAAGCAATTATAAGCAAGACGATGAGATCTTGAGGGTAAATATAAAGCTGCTAGATTTACAGTGAATGTAAATGGTTTTTCAATAGATATTTAGGTGATAAGGGACTTAACATAAAGGATGATATATACATGACATTAATAGAGTCATATTGAAAGTAAAAACTTCATTTCTTAAAAAGACATTTTAATTCCTTCATAATTTTTTAAATGCTTAAAGCATTGTTAATATCAAAATTTTATTCCATTTGTTGAACATTGAGGTAACAATTGTGTGCAGTTTGGGGATTGAAGCAATCTCTCAAAAAGTATCTAACTGTTAGTGGTTCATTGCCAAAAAAGCTCTCAGGTGGGTCATCGATAGTTAGCATGTACGAGTGGGTTATATAAGTATGACCAATTTTAATTCTTGCAATGCCTACCTTTTTCCTAAGAACAATTCTGAACAAAGGAACTCATTCTCCAAGTGTTGGTGTGATCAAGTTGAATTTGTTAGTCATTTCATGATGCATTTACTTAAAATGAAAAGACCTTTTGACACTGCATAAAATCAGTTCTTGCGGAAAGGTTCATGTTAATAGCGACATCGGCTTTCTCATTGCCTTTGATACCGAACAGCCTGTTCAACCTACGGTATATTACATTGAGTGAAGTAAATGTCTCTGTGTATGTAAAGATTATATTGGTCAGTAATTTGCTTTCCAACTTTCTCTTCTGTAGCAACGAAATTACTGAATATGAATTGGGTAAGATGATGCAGTTTACATACATTTCTGTTTGACGTATTTCCAGGCATGGTATATGGAAACAATGCATGTACGGTTTGTTAGGCGAACATTGATTTCGTGGTTTCTATCAATGAATGATAAAGCAGACATTCCTCATTGTTTGATAAATGCGTTAACTAAATTATTTTGTAGCTATTCAATTCAATGAGGAGTTTTTAATATAAGCTGTCTAATAGTTACCAACAAAAGTAAATCTGGTTGTTGAATTAGCCATGGATGTGTCATGGAGATGTGTTTGGATTCATGCATGGTCAACATTTTAATGACAAGGCTGGATGATATTCACATCCCAAAGGTATATATGGCGTACAGTTTGGTTTTAGTATAGTGTTTTGTATCTAAGTTCAAATACAGACACAACAGCAGGTTCAGATGGTTCTAAATGGGATTGTATATTGTATATAACGCATTTGTGTGCTATGTGAGAAAGGCGGTTCCTTCAGCTAAAACGCTTTCATATGGGGATGTCCTAAATGCTTCTAGTGTGCACAAAAACTTTAAGTAAGTCTAGATACTTCAATCATATAGCTTTTAAATGCTCTATATTGTCAATTAAAGTAAACTGAACTCCTTAAAATTTCGGTTATTTAACAACTGGTTCACATGTTTCGTCAAACATGTCCTTCGGTTCCTTATTATTTCATAGTAACTTACAGAAATGTATACATAAGTATGTCTTGTCCTTCGAATCTGATAGCCTGGCCTTGACTCAATTCGGAATATTGTGTATTATATGCATGCGCTTTCATCAATAAAATATTAGGAAATCACCAACGTATATGGAACAATTCACTCGAGGAGCTAAATACTTGCCTATGCTTTTAATGTTGATGTTGAAAACTGTTAAGAATAACATTCGTCTCTGGGGACCACCCAACCCATGTACAAACCAGAAAGGGTGTAACGCACATGTACTATGAATTCCCTGTTCGAGCAAATGTTCGAGATGAGAGTGGTCAGATCATGAAGAGCATTCATTATTACGTCATTCCATGCTGTACCATATGCCTTTAATAAATTGAAGAAGACTGAAGACTAACTTTTCTTCCTCATAAAGGTCTCTCGAATTAAAGGTTCAAGTCTAACCAGATGGTCATTGTTACTACGGCCAGCTCGAGAGCCACTTTGAAAAAATAACTATTAAATTATTAGTATCCGTGAACTAAATAAAAGTCGAGAAATGATCATTCATTCCATAGTGTTGCACACTCAGATTGTAAAATCAATGAAATGGTAATTTGTAGGATGTCGGTAATACTTATCTGATGTGAGGACAGACGTTCCAGTGGCTTCTTTTCAAATGTTTTGGATATTACATGTGGCCATAATTATTTCTAAAGTTTCAAACGAACTAATAGCTATGGTTCTGGTTGGTGTTTAAAATAACTAGTAGTGTACTTAATCAGGCCCAATGGATCGTTCATGGGCCTTATCTGGCAATCCATAAGCTCCTGAAAGGAAAACGGAATGTTGTAACTTTCCGAGGTGTCTGATTTGAATTTCAATTCTGTCTTGTTGTATCTCTTTAGTCTTTCAAAGTCTGATGAATAATTAGATGACGAGTAGCGTTTTGAGAAACTATCAACAATAAATAGTTATGTCAGGTTTGGAATATTGAAATTGTTTTCTTTTAATTTCAGACGTTGGGAAGAATTGTGATTTCCCCTTCTTTCTACTTATTTCTGAGAACGTTTCCTATACTTACTTTATCACGGAAAGTGATTGTAAAGAAGAAACATATTTTGTCTATAATACTCTTTTACATCCTTGAATCGTGCGGCAAGCTTTAGCCCGTGAAACATGTACATATTTGTATTTTCATGCTTCAAACGATTATCAAATGTTCTAAATGCTGCTCGGCGTTTCTTAATGGCTTCGTTATATGCGTTAGTGAACGAATGCTTTTTGGTTCGGTTAGAGTTTGTCGATTCCTTAGAAATAAAATCGTCTGAATCCTTAATTAAAATAGGGTATTAAACTTTTAAAACGATATTCATGTTACATCTAGTTTTACTGTTGCATCAGCAATTCAAAATGTAATTCATTTTCAACACAGGTGGAATTCATTTAAAATATGTGCATGTTTGCAATTCTGCAAATACGTTAATGACTATTTGGACTTTATTTCACAACGCTATACGTATTTTAATCATTTTCACGTGTATTCTATTGAAAAAAAAAATATTTGTGTAACTATACAAATCTTGTTTATTTCGCTCTTTCTTGTTATATCTTGTTTAAGACCATATTTGTTATACAGGCAAGGTTCCAATTGGGTTTGACGGAGATGTATTGGACGCTCTAGCTGGAGAAACGTTTGTAGTTAAAACATGGGCAGATACCCGTCAACTTAAGTCCATTACTGTAGTAAGAGGCAACGTTGTGCAATTGACTGCGTTCTTCATGGAATCTAATATAAAAGCTGTACAGTACCAGCATGGCGTCATTTTGCCGCAATACAACAGTGCTACCAGGGAAATGTCTTTGGTATTAACAAACTGTAGCAAGAAACATGAAGATATATATGGTGTCCACGAAACAGTAGATGACACCAGCCCGAATAATTTTGAAAGAGAAGTTGGTATTTGGAACTTCAAGTTGAACGTGATAGGTATGTTAGATAACATATGGCAAGTATTGACATAATTTTTCAAATAATGTGGCACTAAGGGATACATATTTTCCTTCTCTGCCTTAACTTTTATGTCCTTTAGTAGCATTATTATTATTGGAATTATTAGTATCATTAATATTAGCATTAGTTGTATAATTAGTAGTAATTGTAGTAGTACTAGTATTTTAGGTGTAACATTGACAGTAGTAGCAGTGTTGTTATTATCATCCAACTACTTAAATATTAAGAATCATACTAAAATAATTCGCAATATGGGCGTGCAACTTTGAAAACATTCGTATATATAAAAGATGTTTAAAGTCAATATTGACATCTGTACATGAATTAGAATGATACGCAAAATACCGTTACATATATAATTTGTTTCAGGCTGTAATTACTATTGATAGCATGGTTTGATATAATAAAAGTAAGGTAAAATATAATGCCAATGGATGCAGTTGCAATTCAGTTATGATTTGCTATGTATGTTAATATATAAGGTCTGTGTTTAGTTAAAGGTAAATTCGTAAATATAAAGACAGAGGCCTATAAGCAATGCACTGGTAATTTGATTATGGAAAATGGACCTATACTTGAACAGTAAAGAGCTTGTATACAGAATAGAAATAAATGAATCGACGGATATAATGGTTTGATTTTCTTATTTGCATGTATGAAAGTAAACAAAAATGGATGTGACGTATCAAAGCGTTGTTTGCTTACATATAATTGGTGCAACTATCAAGATATTGTATCGATTCCATAATCATATGTTTGTCATAAAGAACGTTTACGACATACCACCTCCATTTATAACAAATAAATGTTGGATGGTCTGATTGAAATGATGTAAACGAGGACATGAGCAGATAAGTAGATGAAATCATTCCTACTCAATACTCGAAAAAGAATAATTTGGAATAAACTTATGACACTCATGAATAAAATTAACCACAGGGTAATTACATGAATCGATTAAACACTGTTGACAAACGGTTTTACAGTATGTTTAGAAGGCTTGACATCCTTACCAAAAGGCACTATTCAGATATATGGTTAGAAGGACCAAACTATTAAATGTATTGACCGGTGATAAAAATACTTAATCACGACTCCAAAATTCTAGCGAAAACTAACAACATCAGTATAGTTCACTGATCTGCATAATGACCAATTGATCAAGATCATGATTTACAAGGTCATAGAATTAAATATCTTGAAGAAAGAAAGAATCCATCGTTAACATGAACACTTTTAAAAGATGTTGCAAAGCAAATCAAACACGTTATTAACGGGCAAAAAAAGACTAGATTGATGGAATACAAAATATTTATTGCATCAAGTTTGTTTCGCAACTGTCAACATTCAATTTAAAATTGTTAAATTTATTGGTTTCAAATTGTGAAGCCTATTGGTTAAATCATTTAAATATGCGTCGTCCAATTATGAAAACTGAATTCAAGTGTTGCATATTTCCTTGTGACTCCTCATTTGTGAAGAATTTATGTTAACGAATATCCTTCCATATTCCTCTTTTATTTTTTGTCTATTGCTGTCTTCACTGTAAACAGTCAATCTGGTTTTAATATAGGTTATTTAAATATGTGTTTGTTTTATCAGGTAGATATGCTCAAGACAGATTAAGGCATATTCCATAACTGTTGAAAACTTTCCTGCGAAATGTAGTTCCAGATACTTCTGTGAGAAATTTGAAAGTGCAGCACGGTGCTTCAAGTCCAAAACCAAGCTGTGACTCTTCTACACATGTGTCTTGACAGGAACCTTTAGTATTCTTAAAACGTAATGTTTGTCAACGACAAAGTACCAACGTGTACTGTTTTCTTACCTTAGAGATATTACAAGAAAAGCATTTTCGAATTTACAATTGTCTACGTGAGACACGTTGCGTAGGATGCAAAGTGTTGTCCTGGTATGACATTTTAAATGAGGTGCAAAGTAGTGAATCTATATGTGTACATATTAATCTTTGCGTCATTTTGAATGGGTTATATTTGTCTTCTTATTAACCTTGTTTTTTTCTGTTCCCATATATACCAGAATTAATTAGACATATTCCTCATTGTTGTTCACACACACTACATTGAGAAGCGATCGTCTTTCCCTGAGTTAATTGGTTTGTATATAGCTCCAAATTGACTTAATTCTCCAGTATGCCTTGTCATTTTCAGTTCTCTTTAGTTTGCAGTACAGTCTATATTCCCAAAGAACAGAGAGAGATGCACATTTGACGCATGGCCATGTCCTGTGTAGATATATGTCACTGAATAAGGGTGATTATAATATATCAATGGATCATGTGGGTGAAGAATTCAATATCATAAGAAACAAAAGTCAGAGCAAGGGAAACTGAATTAGACTTGTGAGATGGAATTAATAAATTACATATCTGACATGTAGATATTCACCATGGCATGACGAGATTATTTCCTCTTATCTGAAATGTATGCACAACGATAGAATATCAAGCTACTGATTCTTGATTACATAGTACATATCAGTATATGCTTATGATAAAATTATTTCGCAAAATTATGGAAGAGAAGATCACTTATAAATTCGACAATTCACTAACGCTGCATGCAAATCATGTTCAAACAATGCTTTGCTCATTCTAGAATGTTAAGAACAGCTTATTTGCAATTATTATCTACAAGCGGATATTGGATATTCCATTTTTACATTTATAATAGATGATCTGATTAGTTGACTGACCTTGCTACAAATTAGAAGAGTATATTTTCTTATACAAGTTACACACAAAAAGATTATCATGAGGATGATAACCAGCGTAGTGCAAACAAAACCGTTAAGATGAACAAGGAAACTTATATTGGACAAAAATATTAATTGATACCAAGCGTTGCAAGAATTCCTTAAAAACGAGTATTGTTAGGGAAAACTGAGCTGCAACAATAGATAAAGAATGAAAGGACAGGTACTTCCTTAGATATATCTTAGTATTGTTTGTTTGTTTGATTAGGATTTTTCACGTAGTTTTAAAACATTTTCAGTCATATCGCTAGGATGTCTGTGGTTTGGCAGTTTATAGTGATATTTAAGCGAGGCAGCTATTAGTGCCATTTTCGTAAGTCTTTGGTATGACTCGGCCGGGGATCGAACCCACGATCTTCCGCTTCCGAGGTGGATGCTCTAACTGGAGCGGTAAGATACTGGTAAGATGATAACGCCTGTAACAATTATTGTACAGCAATATTAAGATTGTATGTCTGAAAGAAGATATTAAATTATTCCATATTAGTTGATATCAAACCTAATCACACAGAAAAGCTGCTTAACGCTTCCAATGTTACAAAATTAAATTTAAATAAGAAATATGCGTTCAATGATCATGAATCATTGTATGACGCTAATAGTGTTTACGAGAAGTAGAGAAAAAACATACTACACTGTTGTAACTGGTGTTAAGGTTGAAAATGTTGTAAACTCTAAAGATGTTGGATACACAATGAAGAGTAATCAATTTCAAACAAAGTTTTTATTACATAAGATCTTAAAGAAGATAAATCTAAACTATTCTCTAAAAAAGATATCATTATCAAAGTTACTGACACAATTTAGTATATCTCCGTAAGAAACGTAGGTAGTTTTTTTTCTGAAAATATAGGAGAGGATGATTGCAATTTTTGCAATCTCGTGTTCCACATCGAGCTATACCGCATGACTTTGCGTATCAGTAGATTTTGAAAGGGATTTCGATCATTTGCATGAATATATGCAACCTGAACTTGATTATAAGATAGCGGCCGTTAAAAAATACATTAGGTATAACTATATTTATTAACAATTTCGAATTTTTTTGCTAATAAATGTGGCAGCATTTCTGCATAGCAAAATATTGAAAGATGATGCAAACAATGTGAAAAAAAAATTGTCTAGTGTGTCTAGATTTTGACTCAACTATTGATCAACATATGGACATACAAATTATCATTGCGAACAATGTTCAATATACTGGTATCGCAACACTTACTCTGCAGTAGATGTTCTCTTAAACCGTATTTGTTCATCGAACAATTAATATATATATATATATATATATACCATATAACAGTATGAACATTTACATTTTTAACAGAAACACAGACAAAAAGTTGGCCATTAGATTTAATGCTATATGATAAATTCATGTAGAATTAATGAGCATGTTTGAGACCGTACAATTCAGTTTTTCATCCAGACATAAATGGTTATTCATGTTCAACTGTTTATTGTTATTTTGAAATTATTATATTTTGTAACACATAGTTCATGTACCATCAAACTCAACGAAAGAAAAGCATATACAATGTATGGTCTGTTATATGGCAATCACTGTAAAATTTCATCGTCTTTCTTGAAAACACATTTTAGACTTTAGAATAATACTGGATGGAAACTATAAATATATAAACTACTTTACGTATTATCTACTGTACATCTCGTTTTGTTTCTGCTAACACTCGCTGAAACTAATAGAGTTAACGTATATAATCTCCGCAAATATTGCAACTGCAAACGAGCTGAAGACATCTTAATGACGATATTGTAAAAAAATGCCATGTTAAGCTTAAACGATAGTTTCTCTATTCTATTTGCGTGTGATTAAATTGGTTCCATTCGTTTCTATTCTTACTATATATTAATGGTTGTTATGTTTTTAATCATGAAACATTTCTCAGCTGTACACTATGGCTCATTTCTCGCAAATTCTCATTCATTTTCATCTCCAGTACATATTCTTGTTTTTAATAACCTCCACCCCATCCAACCCCTGCATTTCTAGATTTTCTATGATATGCAAATTTTGCTATATTCATTGTTTTCTTATACTTTCTTTTGAACCAGAACCTAGTGAGGTAAAGAAATGCGATGTTGGAGGGATCTTCAAAATGGAAATCAGAGAATGGTCAACACTACGCTATTTATTCTACTATGACCAGATAGTAGTACGAGACCTAATGATATGTACTGTTGCGACAGATTCACATTTGCATGGTCGACTGCGATGTGGGATAGATAGTAATAGATACGTTATTTTTATACAGAATGTCACACAAAGGGATATTGGAATCTACAAAGTAGCAAGCACAATCGAGAGCAAAAACAACGGCAATGCAAGATATTATCTTAACGTTACAGGTATTAAACTAATCCAGTTAAAATGTATTGTGTTATACACATTATATGTTCAATCAATAAATGATTATTCCGTTAAATAACATATGCACAATATCCGGAGTAAAGTAACATACATACTGTTTTTATAACTGCATAATGAACATATCTTTCTAAAGTTTAACATACAGTTTTTATTCCAGAGTTCGTCAAACCGTATTTTTTGTTGCAATCTTCGATTCATGTGTTTTTATTATATTGATTCAGGAAATTTGCACTAACGTGATGGAGCTGTTTTAATTTACTGAAATATGTAACATGTTCTACATGTTTCATAAGTAGCAACATTATATTATCATCAGAAAAATAAATATGACACATGTTAAAACAAGTCTTATTAAGTTCGTCTTAGTTCATTGGAATCTCATAATGATGACACACAATTGTATAATTTCCTTCATTTATATTTTGATAAATGAATCACTTTCAATCAAATAATCTTCACATTAATTACAAATTAGAATGCTTTACCTTAAGATATTGCAAATTATATTTATTTGGCCTATTATTTATATTGGCTTAGATCAAACTACTAATGCCATCATTGGAGAAAATGTGACGATTGATTGGTTCTACCGCCAACAAGCAATAAACCGAACACTGTGGGTTATTCACTCAAACAGTGGGACAATGATGAACTTGCCACCAAACAATACTCCGCAAATTAGGACTGCTTTTCTGAATCGTCTAGTATATAGTGGGGATGTATCGAGATGTTATATGTCATTCACTTTGCTAAATATAGGAAAATCGGACAGTGGCGTCTTCAAAATTGAAACCGTCTATGGAACAACTGTACCTGGTTCCAAGCATATACTTGTGGAAGGTAAGAATGACGTGTACGAATGAATGTAGTGATACAAAAATGCTATTTATTTTGTCTGCTCTACACTCTAAGATGTTCATTGGTTAAGGTACATAACAACGAATATAAGAAAGTTTACTTTTTTGACGTAGTGTTTCAGATTATAATGCATCACTCCAATTTAAATCTTTGTGATAATATTTTGTGGTACACATTAAATGCGAATAGGAATTGTTTCACGCCTATTCTTCATATAATTCATGGTATTGATTTACTATGCGCCATGATCGGAAAAAACGAATCTGCTGAGATGTATATATTAGTGTTGGAATAAAGCACTTTGATATAACATTAACACTGCTTAATCATTAGCGTTGTAATAAAATAATACTACAAATACTGTATATAAGCCCAGCCTTAAAATTGAATTGTGCAAATCTTTATATAATTCCACTATCTCTCTCTCTCTATCTCTCTATATCTCTCTCTCTCTATCTCTCTCTCTCTCTGTTGGATTATCCAATATGTTACTGTTATTTTATCACTACGCTAATGATTAAGCAGTGAAAATTCAACGTCAAGTTGAGGCAATATTTGTATATGGCTATAAATGTGCCATGTGCGAATCTTCTTTTAATATACCATTCGTATTAGAAAATCGAATTTCATTATTCCAAAACTGTAAAACCTTGTTATTGGTAATGTATATATAATTTACTATCTACATCTAAACAAAGTCGTTCATACGTCTATGATTAAGGAATTGCTTTTCGTATTTTATCCGTAAAATGGAGATATATTCATATCACTTATCTGTCCAGTTCATGTAGGGTCGAAATGTAAACTGCTCATTACATATATGTTTTTAATGCAACACATACACACATGGATATATATATACATACATATATATATATATATATATATATATATATATATATATATATATATATATAATGCAGTAAGGGAGAGAATACGGAGATATATGTGGAGTGATAGAAAAGATTAACACCGTTTCCGAAGTAACCTATACGAACTTCGGATTGCATAAATGTTAGGAATAACCTGTGTATGGGATTTAAATACAGTGCTCTCATCACAAATATTACAAGCTGCAATTGGCTACCAAGATTTGTGCCGTACATATATATTTTATAAGAATTAAAATACAAACCGTTATCGCGTAATGATTTGTTTATTTTATTTCTTTTTTCCGCCTTGTTTTATAAAATGTATTTTTTTAAGTCTAAAGACGTATTATTTGGAGTTGATATGTACGAAGGCCGTATGACGCTTTTCCGGTCTTGTTGAATCACTTTATGGGCTGGTAACACCCTTGACTAACTGATCATTTATGACAGGGATAGGCAAATGAATTTATCCATTTATTGTACGTTTCCCTATCACCAACACCCTCTGTATTTCGGTATATCTGTATGTTTGTCTGACCTTCGTAGAAAGACATCAGAGAAAATAGGTAAAGAACGCAAGTTGACGACTGTCTTCTGTAAATCGTGATGCTATGTCTCTGGACCTATAAGCGATGGGAAAAATGTAAAATGTGTGACTACACGAAGCAAGAGAAAAGGGAAAGTTAGAAATGAAGGATAAAAACAATTGTATGGCAGGTAGCGATTCTAATTTAAACATAATAATTACGTTCCGTCAATGCACAGTTGCTTATGGTCAATATTAACTCTGTTGGAATTGCACAATGACATGCCTCGTTCATTTAAATTATATATATATATATATATATATATATATATATATATATATATATATATATATATATATATATATATATATATATATATATATATATATATATATGTAGAGAGAGAGAGAGAGAGAGAGAGAGAGAGAGAGAGAGAGAGAGAGAGAGAGAGAGAGAGAGATAAATAAGGAAACAAATCATATGGCGAATAACAATCCCTTCAAGTGCGCTGGATCCAGCAAGGGGTCACGTGTGTCAGGGATTGATTAAGATAAATTCAATAAACTAACAACAAACAGTGCAATACTAGTATCTAACTATCCTAAGAGCTTTCTACTCTTAATGTGTATTATTCAAAGTGAAATACAAAACATAGACAAAACAAACAAATAAAACATAAAAGACGCTATGTTTGCAAACATTTGCATGGCATTTCTACAGGAATTGAACCTTTATTTATATTATGTTTCAACTAGTTTATTTCAAAATAATGCAGTTAAATATTTAATTCATGTTTAAACAACGATGTCAAGTGTTTCAAACACATCGGTTTTGTATTTGTTTTTGTTTATTTCTTTATGGAAACACTGCAAATAGTACCAATATTCTAAGGCAACTGTAACCCAAACCCTGTCGGGCTAGAACCCTCTTATAATCATGCAATTTAGAAAGAGTATACATCTAGTATGCATATGTTTGGACAGTTATAACAATTCATATAATACGTTTCTAGTGTGTATAAATGTGCGTATCAAGGGTTATATTAATCAGGAAAATACGGTTATTCGATTAAACTGTTATTTACGTTCAGGTGGTCCACTTACAGCAAACGAAGTGACTGAATCGACGTCTGCTCTAACAGAATGTGAGTATACTCTCACCTGTTAATGTTATGTTCTACAATCAGCTATCTCGTGCGATCTATGCTGTTCACATTGTATTGGTATGTGCTGTCTAGTACATGTTAAAGTGCCTGAGAACACTTTGCTTTTATTCACAAACTCTTATAATTATGATTATCTGCATACTAAATATCTGCTATAAGTACAGAGTAAGTAATAATTAAACAATGTTTTGAATCTATTTTGTATTATCATACATATCACTTACTTAAAGTGTATAGAGACTATCCTTTTACACCTTAAATTCAGTTGGTATGAATTTCTATTCTAGGAGGACTTTCTCGGCAATCTAGTTTCTTTTCTTCACAAAACTATATAAATCTAACTAGTACCTTTTGCATTAAAATAATGCAGGTAATGAGAATGCATTTGTATCAAAGCTCATTTTAAATCTGCATCTAAATTCCAACTAAACTAACCAATAAATGCATTGTGGCATAGTGTCTTTCAAAATGTAACTGTTAATATCTACTATGTAAACATATACAGACCTTGATAGTAACTATTACTACTTTCATTGAAACCTAACATTATGACATCTTAGTAGTAATAAGACACCACTCTACGGGCTTTCTCAAATACACTTGTGTGCACGTTAAAGTCCAATACACATATGTTCTTGTTTTGCTTGACATCAATGACTGCAAAGATTGAGTGTCTAGTACATAGATTGATATGTTCGATCACGTAAAGAAAAGCAATATTAGATAAATATATATTTACGAAAAAGTAAATAGAAGTGTTTATAAGTTACGAAACGTTTCCCACTATCGAAGAACTAAAAACAACATCAAAACTGTCTTTTATATAATGAATAAAATATAACAACCTTTCTTTAAATCGATTACTCCGTGAATGGAAGAACATATGAATGACTAATTAATGGACGTATATTACACATATAGATGCTGTCTGCAAGTACTGCCGGTATTGCTGTTGTCATGTATGATAATGTCATTGTAATATAGCTTATATTTGTTCTTCGTTACGATTCCCAGCAAAATGATTGTTATTCCCATTTGAATATATATGTTTTGCCTGTATTAATGTAACCAACCTAACACTAGATAATTTGTCCGTGCCCAGTGGCACTACATTTTGAGAGAATCCACATATTTGCAAGCTTTTTGCCTTAAACGTGGTTTTTGACATTAGATAAGCTATTGTGGTCAGATCATGTTATATAATGAAAGAAAATCTGAGAGAAGATAAGAAATAGAACAACGACGTACAATGGTAAAGAATGTGTCGAATTTGCAAAACATCTGAACATGTAAATCTGAACTTGCAATTGTTCTTAAATGTAGTTTTACCGCGGGCTAGGATATCTTATAGCGGCCCGGACATTCCGAATTAACGCAAAAGGTACAGTTTATATGTATGTGCATTGGACTGTTCGAGATTATTCAACAATTTAGATAAGAATGAGTAATACATTTTACCTAGGGTTTAACAGTAACGAATGTACGTATCGATGCAGATTTTTGTGTTTTGAATGAGACGGTGATTTAACGAGAGCTGAAACAAGTTACCACGGTCTTTAGTTACATTTCATATAAATATTGTTACGGCGATTGGATTTAAATTATTTATTTTTTAATTGTTAAATCCAAATTTATCATTTAGGGTTTAATATCCATTAAATGGGAAATTGTTCTATAAAGTTCAGCTTAACCACTTTAATTGCAAACAAGTTTTGACCTTGGCTTACAGTGGATATAATTCCTGACCTTGCTTTGGACATTGTCAACAAGTCTCTAAAATTTTTGTTTGATTTCAAGGACAACATTTTATTTTAGTTCTTAGGGATAGGAAATATCTAGAGTATGTGATTTTTAGTGACCTTCCATGAACCTCTATCAATTTCTAGAAAATCATGTGATCACTTGTTTACTGAAAAAAAGAACAGTTATATATAGCTGTATTTTGGGAGCTAACATTAGTAGATGTTTGGGCTTTAAGATATTAGTTGTGTATTTCATGTTTGAGTGTTAATATTATTTTGTTCTGGACTTTGTGTCAATTCGTTGGAAAAAGAAGTATTCTATTTATCTGGAAAAGGACATATGTTTCATAATTTCATTTGGATGATTATAAAAAAGAACTGCATCACGTGACATTGTCAGCCATTTTGGATTACATCGTCAAGATTCGAATCTGGAACTATTAGAACATTTATTTATGAGGAATTGCAATTCCATTAGTGGATTATTTTGTGAATTTTATATTTGTTGGATTTGACTCTCTAAAACCGTAAGTTTATTTATTTTATGAAAATAATTGTACTTAATAACAATCATTGCTAAAGTTTTACAAGCTTGTTAGTTTTCACTCTTTCTGTGTTGCTGCTTATTCGAGCCTAAGCACGTAACATAGAAATGATGGCTATCGACCGGGATTGAGATTGAGATTGAGATGGGGATTTAAATAAATTTGAATTTAAATTTGAATTTCCCCTAGTTTTTGAAAAATTTAAATCTTTATTGGGACTAACACGCTTGTATCAAAATGACATCTAAGGTAAAAATATTTCTTTCCAATCCTACCCAGGAGTAACTACATCTTTTTAAAAAAAAGACGAGTTGGTTCAACTTGCCAAGAAATACGATCTTTTTGAAGTGAAGGCTTCTTTAACGAAACAAGATATCAAAAAGATTTTGGTCCAATATTTGGTAGAACAGGATGTTTTGGAACAAAGTGCTTTGATTCCAGTCAGTAAGTCTACACCAGACTCTGACATTAAACTGAAGGAATTAGAATTAAAATTCCAGATGGAAGTAGAGTTGAAGAAGCTGGAGTTTCAGGAAAGGGAGCAAGAGAAGCAAATTGAATTACAAAAAGAGCAAATGCGAATTGAGAGAGAGGAGAAAGAGAAGCAAATTGAATTAAAAAAAGAGCAAATGCGAATTGAGAGAGAGGAGAAAGAGAAGCAAATTGAATTACAAAACGAGCAGATGCTGATTGATAGAGAAAAGAGGAGAGAGAGAGAGAAAGGAAAGGGAGAAAGAAAGACAATTACAATCTGAAAAAGAGGAGAGAGAGACAAGAAAGGGAGAAAGAAAGACAATTACAATCTGAATTAGAGTTTAAGAAACTGGAATTTCTGGAAAGGGAGAAATAAAGACAATTACAATCTGAAAAAGAGGAGAGAGAGACAAGAAAGGGAGAAAGAAAGACAATTACAATTTGAAAAATAGGAGAGAGAGAGAGACAATTACAATATGACAGAGAGAAGGAAGAAAGGGAATTTCAAATTAAAATGAAATAAATAGAGCTGGCAAGTGAGAATCACCATCATACTTCAAATCAAAATTTTGATTTAGCAAGGAATATAAGATTAGTGCCCCCTTTCAAAGAAAAAGAAGTAGACAAATATTTTATTCTTTTTGAAAAAGTTGCAGAAAATTTAAAGTGGCCAAGAGAGAATTGTACTCAGTTACTACAATGTGTACTTACTGGTAAGGCTACATCAAAGTAGTGTTTATGATGTAGTTAAAGAATGCATTTTAAGAGCTTATGAGTTAGTTCCTGAATCTTATAGAAACAAATTTAGAAATTACAGAAAAGAAGCTGGACAAACTCATGTCGAATTTGCTAGACAAAAAGAGCAGTTGTTTGATAGATTGTGTTTAGCCAAGGAAGTCGAGCAAGATTATCAAAATCTCAAGCAAATTATATTAATTGAAGAGTTCAAAAACTGTGTCCATAATTATGTTAAAACTTATCTTGATGAGCATAAGATTGAAACCTTGGAAAATGCTGCTCGAGCTGCTGACGAATATTCTTTGACACATAAAGTTCCTTTTGTTAACAAGACTTATACTCAACAATTTAATGGCAGAAAAGAATTTCCGCTTAATTCAAGCCGTTCTAAAACTCAAACTAACACAACTTTCAAAAATCAGACTTCAGAGAAGTTTGATTCTAGATCCTTGTCTCTCCTGACGTGTAACGTTTGCAGGAAAAAAGGACACGTTATTTCTGATTGCTACAAATTGAAAAATGGCATCAGAATCAAGATAGACCTGTTCCTAATGCTCTTATTTACAAGAGGTCAAGGTTACAGTTATGTATTGAAAGCAATACATTTGTTGGGTCTAATAAATCCCAGTCTGATTTTGATATGGAGAATTATGAACCATTCATATCGAAGGGTTCTGTATCACTCTTGGGTGATTCAGCCAATCCCACCCCTATTAAAATTTTAAGAGACACAAGAGCTTCTCAGAGTCTTTTATTCTCAGGTACTTTGCCTTTATCTGAGAAGTCTTCTTCTAATGAAAGTGTTCTTGTTCAGTGAGTAGAGTGCGGCTTTGTTAATGTTCCTCTCCATTGTGTAAATTTGTCATCAGACTTAGTGTCAGGACCTGTGACAATCGGAACAGTCTCGGTTTTACCTGTAGAGGGAATTGATTTATTGCTAGGCAACGACTTAGCTGGGGACAAGGTTGTGGTTAATCCACTTGTGACTGAAAAGCCTAGTTTGGATCAGAAAGTTGATCCAATTGAAAAGGAAATCCCTGATATATTTCAAGCTTGTACAGTTTCTAGAGTTATGGTAAAGAAAGCTCTTGAGAATGAAGTTGAAAAGGGCAGTATTCCCTTCATTGACACATGCATGGGTCAGGTTTATGTTATTGAAGGCAGCATTCCCTTATCTGACACCTGCGTGGGTCAGGCTTATGTTGAAAAAGCCAGTATTCCTTTAACTGACGCTTGTAAAGGTCAGAGTATCAATGAGGACACATTTACTTCTTGTTTAGATCAATCAGAAGGTATTGATCATAGTGATCCTCTTTTAACTTTATTCTCTTTATTCTAATCAGGGTGATGTTTTTGAGAATGATGTTACAGTAGACAGCATTTCTTCAAGTGACACTTGTATAGGTCAGGTTTTTTATGAGATCTTTTTTACTTTTGGTTTAGATCAATCAGAAGGTATTGATCATAGCGATCCTCTTTTAATAACTCATTCTCTTAATCAGGGTGATAAACGACAGTCACTTGTCGTCGAACAGGAAAAATATCCTGAGATCTCCTGTTTGTTTCAAAGGGTCATAAATGAGACTGAAGTTACTGAAGTTCATGTCTGTTATTTCATTAAAAATGGAATTCTTATGAGAAAATGGAGACCTTCCGAAGTACCTGTTGGTGATGAGTGGTCAGTGAACTATCAAATAGTAGTTCCAAAACCATACAGACAGGAAATACTTAATCTGGCCCATGAAACTCCTTTGGCTGGTCATTTAGGGATTAATAAAATGTATCACAAGATCTTGACTCACTTCTATTGGCCAAAAATCAAAAGTGATGTTGTCAAATACTGTAGATCTTGTCATACTTGTCAAATGGTAGGAAAACCCAATCAGAAGATACCTAAGGCTCATCTGCAACCTATTCCTGCATTTGATGAAACATTCAGTAGAATTATGGTGGATTGTGTGGATTCCTTACCCAAGACCAAGTCAAGTAATCAATTAAAGTTAAAAATGAAACTATGGTTTGAGATAACTGAAAGAGAGAGAACTTTTCAGTTTGATAATGGAGTTACTTTTGTTCATTCTTCGTACTTTTCTTCAAATTAGATATTACGGCCCTTACAAAGTTAAGAAGAAAATGAATTAGTTAAATTATTGTATTAGTGCTCCTGGGATCTAAATAAATTATAGGAGTACCAGTATATTGAAAGAGATAGCGATGTTAAATATGTAATTAATTTAGTTGTACCAGTCCCTATTAGTGAAGGAATATCATCAGGATTCGACTGATATTGTAGCGACGAATTGTTGGAATTCAGAAATTATGAAAAATCTAGACCAGAAACTTTCACATTTGCAAGTGCAAGGAAGAAATCAACTAAAAGCTATTATTAATTATATGAGCACTTATGTCCAGATATTCTTACAAGGACAAAGAAAATTATCATGACGTTGAGATTGAGAATTTCATGCAGGATGAGTCCACTCAAACAGGAATATTTGAAAAAGGAAATTCAGTTTTTGCTGAAGAATGATTTTATCAAGACCAGTAAAAGTGATTGGAGTTCACTATGCATACTTGTTCCAAAACCAGATAAAACTTTCCGTATGTGCACTGATTATTAGGAAGGTGAAAAGAGTGACAAAAACAGATTCATTCCCATTAACAAGAATTCACTATTACATTGATAAAATTGGGAATGCCAAGTACGTCACAAAATTCTGACCTTCTGAAAGTATTTTGGAAGATTCCACTACGGAAAGAGCGAAGGAAAACTCAACATTGCGACTCCAAAAGGACTCTACCAATATAAAGAAAGTCCATTTCAACGTCTCATAAAAATGTTCATCTCTGGTCTAGAGATATGTGACGTCATCATCTACAACGACACCTGGAAAAAAACATCTAGCAACAATTCTATAATTCTTTAACAGACTCACTAATGTATGTTTGATAATTTTAATTTGTCTAAAAGTGAGTTCTGCTGTGCTTGTGTGCCTTTCTTGGGACATTTGGTGGGACATGGACAAGTTGAAAATTTGAGGCTATTTCTTGATGATATAATTGTAGACACTCTTTTCCGTGTATAATTTATAATATTGTGTAATTTGTACTAGTTCTTTTAATCTCAGATGTAAATTGGTTTGTGATAAAAGGAAAGTTTTATCATATAAACCATTATTTTTATTTTATGGGGGAAGGTGTTACGGCTATTGGATTTAAATCATTTATTTTTTAATTGTTAAATCCAAATTTATCATTTAGGGTTTAATATCCATTAATTGGGAAATTGTTCTAGAAAGTTCAGCTTAACCACTTTAATTGTAAACATGTTTTGACCTTGGCTTACAGTGGATATAATTCCTGACCTTGCTTTGGACATTGTCAACAAGTCTCTAAAATTATTGGTTGATTTCAAGGACAACATTTTATTTTTAGTTCTTCGGGGTAGGAAATATCTAGAGTATGTGATTTTTAGTGACCTTCCATGAACCTCTATCAATTTCTAGAAAATCATGTGATCACTTGTTTACTGAAAAAAGGAACAGTTATATATAGTTGTATTTTGTGAGCTAACATTAGTAGATGTTTGGGCTTTAAGATATTAGTTGTGTATTTCATGTTTGAGTGTTAATATTATTTTGTTCTGGACTTTGTGTCAATTCGTTGGAAAAGAAGAATTATTCTATTTATCTGGAAAAGGACATATGTTTCATAATTTCATTTGGATGATTATAAAAAAGAACTGCATCACGTGACATTGTCAGCCATTTTGGATTACATCGTCAAGATTCGACCTGGAACAATTAGAACATTTATTTATCAGGACTTGCAATTCCATTAGTGGATTATTTTGTGAATTTTATATTTGCTGGATTTGATTCTCTAAAACCGTAAGTTTATTTATTTTATGAAAATAATTGTACTTAATAAAAATCATTGTTAACGTTTTACAAGCTTGTTAGTTTTCACTCTTTCTGTGTTGATGCTTATTCGAGCCTAAGCACTTAACATTATATAACATTTATAATTGATAGCTTTTGTAGACGTAATTATGACTTTATGATATTCAGCCTTCAAAACATTCGAAGGTAATCATTTATGCTTTTCAAACAAATTTAATATCAATAAACCCTGTTGTTGTATAGAAGTAACACATGAAGGAGTTCATTCAATTGTGGAGTTCATTAATACATTTTTTAAAGTATCTCAAGTCTTGCTAGTTCTCTCTCTCTCTCTCTCTCTCTCTCTGTGTCTCTCTGTCTGTCTGTCTGTCTGTCTCTCTTACTCTGTACCTCTCTCTCTCTCTCTCTTACTCTCTCTCTCATATGCACATACATACTCTCTCTCTCTGTCTCTCTCTCTGTCTCTCTCTCTGTCTCTCTGTCTCTCTGTCTCTCTCTCTCTCTCTCTTACTCTCTCATATGCACATACATACACGCAATGTAATTCATCTTTATAGGATACATATACACAAAGACAACTTTTAATAAATGATATCGATAAAAAATATGTTTGAAAAATTTGAATGCGGCCACGTCCTTTACAAATTTGTACACGAGAATTGCAATGGTATGTGTCTTCTTAAAGCAACACCAATAGCATTTCCTTATGTAACAATTTGTACAAACCAGGCTGATTTAACTCTTAGCGTTTATTTCACGTCTGTCATCGACGAGGTCCCTAAGCAATATCACTGCCTCCTTCCATCCGTCCCCCGCTCTCCCTCTGTATGTCTGTCTGTCTGTCTGTCTCTCTTTCTCTCTCTGAAACAAGTGCTTATAAATATACATTTTTTGTGATTACTTGTAAACACTAGAATGTATTGCAATATCTAAGAAACAACGCCTCAATCTATATTAGTGAACTTTTTACGCTATCTAGGATGCATATGAACCACTCTTCAATTTATGCATCAGGTTATCAAGGCAAAGGTGATCTACCAATTCCAAATTGTTTTAATCTAGCCATATGCATATATATCCCTACCATGAATTTCACATTGTACATTTTGACTAGATAGTCCAATGCTCATAAGGCGAGTTAATGTCATGGCTGCAAATGATGCAACTTTTCAAACGTTGTTCATATAATTAGCACAGCACACACGTGAACGTTAATATCGCAGACTGTGTGACATCATTCTATATTCACATATTATATATAATCGGGAAATATATTCAATTACCAGACAGTGACTGTGTTCATGGAGCTTTCTTTCTCGATGAAGGCAGAAATTTAAGTTCACGTTATATATTAAGAATTTAACTAAATACTGCGCAAAGAAGTTAATTCCATTTCATTATTGTATGATATAATACTTGTTTGAACCCGAACCAGCATATTTATGAGTTGCATTATTATGTTTGTATCAGGCTTAATTTAATTTATATGAAAATAATTGCATAATGTAAAAAAGTAGTGTAAATCCATGTTTAACCCATCACACATATATCCTTTGAATAGCTCTATGCTCTTGAGTTTAAAGCCATATTTAACCCCTCACACATATATTCTTTAAGTATATGCATAGTTTTGTTATTAAATCCATATTTAACCATCACGTATATATCCTTTAAGTAGTTGCATGGCCGTGTGTTTAAATCCATGCTTAACCCATCACGCATATATCGTTTTCTTATCTGCATGGTCTTGTCTTTAAATACGTATTTTGTTATTTATGTGTACAATTACTTATATTTGTTACGGCTATTGGATTTAATTTATTTTATTTTTTATTGTTAAATCCAAATTTGTCATTTAGGGTTTAATATTTAATATCCTTTAATTGGGAGATTTTTTTCTAGAAAATTCAGTTTGACCTAGACTCTTAGTTGTAAACAGGCTGACTATCCTTTAATTGTAAACAAGTTTTGACCTTGGCTTACTGTGGATCTAATTCCTGACCTTGCTTTGGACATTGTCAACAAGTATCTACAACTATTGGTTAATTTCAAGGACAACTTTTTATTTTTAGTAATTAGTGGCTTATTTTTTTCTGGATTATTTTATTATTACGTTACTAGGTGAAGGTAGACTCTTCCTCTGACCTTCTATCAATTTCTAGAAAAGCGCGTGATCACTTGTTTACTTCAAAAGAACCGTTATATATAGCTGAATTTTGAAAGCTAACATTAGTAGAATCTTTGGGCTGTAAGTTTTTAGTTGTGTATTTCATGTTTGAGTGTTAATTTTATTCTGGTCTATGTGTCAATTCGTTGGAAAAGAAGAATTATTCTATTTATTCAGAAACAGGACATACGTTTAATAATTTCATCTGGATGATATTAAATCAAGAACTGCATCACGTGACATTGTCATCCATTTTGGATTACATCGTCAAGATTCGAACCTGGAACTATTAGAACATTTATTTATCAGGACTCTTACAATTCCATTAGTGGATTATTTTTGTGAATTCTATATTGGATTAATGTTGGATTTGATTCTCTAAAACTGTAAGTTTATTTATTTTATGAAAAAAATTGTACTAAAAAAATCATTGTTAAAGTTGTACAAGCTTTTTAGTTTTCACTCTTTCTGTGTTGCTGCTTATTCGAGCCCAAGCACGTAACATATTTAGCACCTGATTGTTTACATACACGGGATCAATTTATGAAACCAGAATTAGTAGAAACACTCATTCATGCTTCAGCAGGTGGTTGTCCCTCATATTAGGTATAATATATTGAGACATTTATAACTAAATTCCATTGATAAAGCAACGGCGAGGATGCAACAATTGTAACGGTAACAATCATTGCACTTTCTAAAGTGCAACGTTGTCTTATTGACGATTATATAGAAATGCATGCTGAAAATCTACATGTAAAATGTATTAATTTGTGAAATGTGTCTTTAATATTACATGGAGAATATGGTATGTATGATTTGTTTCTTCAATTGTTTTATGTGTATACATTACATTTTGTACAACTGTCTCAAAGGTACAACCACAGATTCAAGCTCTACGGGAGGACCATCTTTAGTACCTTCAGCTGAGATATTGGATTCTGAAGAATACACAACATCACTATCAAGCATCGTACAACAGACATTTCCTGCCAATCAGCTTTTTATTAGTGAGTATCATGTTAAAAAGACGACGTGATTCTGTAAACATACTACAAACTGAAAAATCTTGCCATATATTGTTTTTGGTTGAGATTATGGTGTGTTTTGATTAAGAAAGAGCTATTTATAAATCGGCTCACATTGAGATATGCGCCATCATTGATAATGAAGACCGTATGAAACTCATATTTATCATTGTATTGATAAGTCATTTGGACTTCACATGTACAATAATGCCATTTTTCAGTGTTTCTTTAAGATTACATACAGACCAAAAGTGTGTATGATTTGTTTCTTAATTTATGGTTTGTCTGTAAAAAGAATGTGTAAAGCTGTCTTATAGTTCTAACCAAATATTTAAGGGAGGACCTTCAGTTAAGATATTGGATACTGAAGAATATATATCACTTACACTCATTGTGCGACTGAAATCTCCTGATACGCCAATGTTTTCAATGTTTGAGAATCACGTTCAGAATAAGACACGGGTCTGAAACTTATAAAAAACGGAATCGCCGTAGTCCCCGCTAATATTCTTGCGTCTGTACGCCAATGCATTAATGAGCAGTCTTCGTTTCCTTTAAGTTAAAACTTTGCATATCTCGTAATCTATCATTGATACAGTGTACGCATTATGCATTTATGCTATCTGCATATCCATCTCTCTCTATGTATGTATGTATGTATGTATGTATGTATGTATGTATGTATGTATGTATGTATGTATGTATGTATGTATGTATGTATGTATGTATGTATGTATGTATGTATGTATATATATATATATATATATATATATATATAAAGAGAGAGAGAGAGAGAGAGAAAGAGAGAGAGAGTGAGGGATATAAATATAGAGGTATATATTTAGATAGATGTATATTTATTTTTTGTATTTAGTTATTTGTTTGAAATTATTAATTTATTACATTTTTGTTTATTCAAACGAAAGATGAAAAAACAGAGCAAATTTTCTTCTGTTTTATGCCGAACATACTCTAATGAAAATTATGCTCTAAGGTCAGATGAAATAACTATCTAATCCTGTTCATGGTGTCAACGTCCAATGCAAAAACTAAAGTTAATATCAAAGGATAATTCGTAAATTAGTCATTTATGTATATTTTACCTTTAATACATTAGCCGAAGTTTTACTGGGTAATCGCAATCGTTAATCCCTCATGCAATGTGTGTAAACGTGCAATATATACATACTAATCAGGTTTCTAGCAATTTAAAGTATAACACAATTTCCCAGTCAACTCTCAACTACATATACATTCAGTATTTAATTATTTTGTCATATTCTCCTCCTTTGAGTTTGAAGAGATCCAAATTAGGCAGATAGACAGAATCTCTTAAACTGCAGGGTGAAAAAGACGTTTTATTTTAGCGATATAATGAACGCGATACCAAAATGCGGGGTGCTTGAACAAACACAGAAAAATACGGTTTATATTTCTGAATGCGTGCATGTATGTGTGTGTGTTGAGATAGGTTTGTATGTATCTTCTAAATTATGTTTTAAGTATTATTCTTTATCATATCTTACAATAACGTATAACGATATATGTTATGCATCTGTGACATACATGTCATATGTTTCTTTATGTTCAAACTTTATTTCTGCCTATATAGTCATATTCTAGACCTCATGTCACTAATAACGATTTGTATAGTAAACTATTACGTAAGATAAATTGCCATCGTGTTATTTTGATATTCCCCAGAATATGAATCCTTTCGAAAATATATCACTTGTTAAAGGTAAGATGTCAATTATTTACGATATATGTATACACCTAAACTTTTTAGTTACTTGTTTACTTACTCGAATATCGTCCTGTTCTGACTTGATGTGAGGTGCAATATTTTGTATTTGAGGACTGCATATGGCATATGCTGAACATTGATAGTTTATGACCACAGACAACATTTTCCAATGTGAAATATATCCAGGTTAAAGAATATGCTGACAACATCAGTAGTTACACAAGTATGGTATGGCAATGAAGTATTCGTCTTAATTAAGTTGTATGCATCTCACATACATTCTGAATTTCGCCTGAATAGAGAAACAATTTTTAAAATCATGCAAAAATATACATCACCTAAAATGTTACATGTTCATCAATGTTTTGTCCTAATCAATTCTACACTGTTTAGTTAGCTCTCGTAGTGGCCAAATGTTTACCCATTGCTAAATGTTTTGGACTCTAAGCAATTGCATTTATCAGAAAAATAGTTGCTCAATACTACTAAAATTATTGAGCTAGCACAAGCGTTCAAAAACATATAGAGTTTAATATCTACACACAAACATTAGAAGACCTGCATTTATATATATCGGCGACTTATTACGCTAGTGCATGACCTGTCGCATCCGTTATATTTGGGCCGTAAGTTTAAAACCCACACATACGTATTAAACACACGCATTTTTAACTTTCATAGTTAAGTATTATTATATGTTTAATATACTACACATATACAGCCAGATAATAAGATAATTAGGTCAGACATTTCTTTACTAGTATTATTTAGGTGACTGATCGAATGAAATCATTCAGCGCGGGGTCGGTACCCCGTATCGTATACAAAATTTGCTATGAGTTTATTCAGTCACTAATATATATATATATATATATATATATATATATATATATATATTATAGGTATGCCTATCTACGTCGTTATACCAGTGGCAATTATAACCCTTGCGATGGTTGCGTATGTGATATGGATTCATCACAAGAGGCTCTCTACCTTGGAACCAGGTATTATCACTAATATTAATTACACGTAAATTGGATATAATGATGCCAAATTTTAAGATGTCAACAAAGGGGTTATGCCCATGCCAAATATGTTTATATCATTCTTGATTCAGCTAAATGTATCTGCAATCTAATTAATCTTCACGATGAAGACTTTTGATCAATATTTCTCTAATAATTCAAACTTATGACATGGATGACTTCACTGTGATCTTTAATGAGTAAAATATGCAAGCTTAGAAAAGAATGTTGACATTTTTGGGTCTGTAAAGTGATTAGCTGATCTCCAACCGCGGCACTCTTTGCAAAAAAAACAAACAAGCTCCAACAAGCTAATAAACCAAATTAAGCTGTTCAATTCGAACCCTTAATACACTACTTTCTAGATCTAAGTCTAAATTCATGTTCCAAAACAATTAATGATCACATATGCATTATATCTGGCGATTCGGTATACAATAGTCATCCCTAAACACTAATATCATGCAACTAGTACGCTTAGTACTGGAAAACCAGCTGTTCGTTGAACAAATCCACTTTTAAATGTTACTGGTTTGTGAACTGCACAGTATAAATTCAAAAAACGTCCTCCGTTTTATATTACACGTAAAGAATGAAAGGTTATTTTATTGGACATCTTGTATAAATGTGACGATCCATGAAAATGCTATTTTTAAACGTACTTTGGCAAGACCAAAATTCAAACGTATAAATGGTTTTAAGAGACAAAACGAGAAATGCCAAGCCGGATGCATACCATTATCGTAGGATCTTTAACCTAATATGTAAACACGGAACCTCAATCTCGATTAGTACAAATCAATGTATTATTTGCATTTTACGTAGCTCATGTACCTTATATTTCGATGGATGGCAACATAAGTGAAAGATATCAAGCTTATATTTGTAAAATAAGAACAATGCAAAATATGGCGCTTTCACAAAATACGAATAAAGTATAAAGTTTAACGTTTCAGTATCAACCCAATCATCAGAACATAACGTGCTGAACTGATTTGATAAATTAAGCAAATATATTGCTTTTTCTTCACTAACGTTATGTTGTAATACCATCCATTTTGTTGCGTTCCGAATCTATCATTTGAACATAATAATAGTCCGACTCTCCACCTCTCTTAAAATATATGTATATTCGTGCTCAGCAATGCAGAGTACGACGTACCTATTATAATCAAAGTTTGATCAATTGCATGATTTATAAATGCATCCTAGAAACACAAATTATAAAGAAAGAACGACCACGATGCTGCTTTAAATTAAAGTTTACATATCTATTATAATTATTCTTCTGAAGATTTGACTTTTCTTTGATACAATTGCTTTTATTAAGTTGACCAGTTTTTACTCTAATACACTATTTTATAGTTCTGAGGCTAAATTCAAGTTCCAAAACAAATGAATGGTCACATATACATTATGGGGATTCAGTATACAATAGTCATCCCTAAACACTGATATCTAACAACTAGTATGCTTAGTAATTGAACAACAGCTGCTCTTTGAACAAATCCACTTTTAAATGTTACAGGTTTATGAAATGCAAAATATTAATTCATATAGCGTCTAGCGTTATTTATTACACGTAAGAAATTAATTATTCACCCACTGGGTATCTTGTTTTAATAACAAAATCCATGAAAATGATGTTTCCAAACCTACTTTGGCAAGACCAAAATTCACATGTATAAGTGGTTTTAAGAGACAAAACGTGAAATGTCAAGTGGGATGCATACCATTATTGTGGGTTATTTAACCTAATATGTAAACATGGAACCTCAATTTGTATTAGTACAATTGACTATTATTTGCATTTTTACTTAGATGATGTACATTATAATTCGATGGATGGCAAAACAAATGAAAAATATGAAGCAAATACAGAATAATGCAAAATATATCGATTTACAGATATGCATATATTATAAAATTAAACTTTTCAGTATAAACTCAATCATAATAAAATAGCATGTTTAATTGATTTTATAAGATAATAAAATATATTGCTTTTATACGCTAACGTTATGTTGTAATACCATCCATTTTGTTGCGTTCCTAAGCTATCATTTGACCTTAACAATAGTTCGCCAAAGTACGAATAATAGTTCTTGGAATATTAAATGATTTCACATTATAAGACAATACAATATCACCAAAAAACACTCTTTTTTAAAGTGAATCCAAGGAGAGTACTTTCCGGTTCCTTTGGCCCAGTTCGTTTCTACTCTATCTCCGCCTCTCTTAATCAATCTGTACATTCGTGGTCAGCAATGCAGAGTACGACAGGTACTGTTATAATCAAAGCGATTGGTTGGATCAATTGCATGATTTATAAATGCATCCTAGAAACACAAATGATAAAGAAACAAGTACCACGATCCTGCTTTAAATTAAAGCTTACATATCCATTAAACTTATTCTTCGGAAGATTTGACTATTCTATGAATTAATTGCTCATATTGGCACTATCAGACATGCCAAGTGTTGTACTACATGTTCGCTACAGAGCTTTAACCACGTCTGAAGTATAAGATGTTCGCTACAGAGCTTTAACCACGTCTGAAGTATAAGATCTTTTCTGATATTCTTACCTCCAGCAAGACTATAATTCATCTTCTGTTCGAGCAATCTTTATTCCAAGGTCGGGATGGTTTATATTGATATATTTCAATTTAATTATGTTAGGATAAGATATTCTATAACGATATGCAGTCAAATGGACATAAAACGCGTGAACTGGACAAACTGCTTAATATATTCATTCGTTTCATAAGACATATCATTTTCAGTTCGAACGTACAAAATATGTTTAGTGATGGAATCTCTAACCTGTAAAAAAGCTGTACCTTTACAAAAGTAAAATTCACTATTCTCACATACGATACCATAAACAGGAGCGTTTACTATATAGTTAAAAATGGAATTTATTAATGATATGTCCATATAGATATTCACCTTTGTCGTTGCAGAACGACCCCATTCTCTCGAAGAATATGATCACGAGTTATATATTACACCTATTGGTGAAGATATTCATCTGCCAATAACTCAGATGAATGACGGACGTGCATCTGATTTAACAACTGTTCAGTTTGACTCCCGCATGCTAATATTACACACAAACCAAAATCTGTGTATGGATGGATATGAAATGGTTGATATTTCAAGTATTGTTGCTGGTGAACGTTTATGTAATAGTGATACAACAGTTTATGAGCCGACAGAAACCATTAACAAGCCTGTTAATGATAATTTTGGATATTTGACTGTGGTGTGTTAGAGACAACCGTTTGAAACAAAATGCAGTTCATACCTTAAGGGTTTCAAACACAGCATTGATACATTTATCGAGGATTTGCCAATGTCAATAGATGAACAGGAAACTATAATAAGCAGACATGTACATTCTAACTTTATGAAAATATCAATCTGATTTTATGGTCTTTCGTTGGGAATTTGAATTTGAATTGTATGCACAGACGGGTAAAATAGAAAAATAATATTATTGATTATACGTGTCTTGTATATATTTTGCAAAAGGCATCCTTGTATTCAGCTGGGAAATGGATGCAGTTTATTATGTGCAGCCTTTAGTCACGGTCAGGATTCTCGTTCATGTTAGACATATACCGAGAGACCAATTTCGCAACCTTTGTTTTGCAGTGTTTGTTTATGTTATCATATGCTAATAAAATACTTTTGCCAAACTATGGTTATAGAGTGACGATGGTATTTCAATTTTTACATGTTGCTGATGGACGCTGTCAATTAAAACTCTCAAGATGTTGATATCAAAGCATGGAGTATAATGTCATGTATACTTTATGTTTAATGCAATACAGATATAGTTTTAAATGTGCAAATATAAGTAGTCATAAGACAGTGAAGAATATAAGCATTGTTATCGATTATCAAATTTAAAACAAAAGTACTAACATTAATATATGCCTGTTTGAGAATACTTCTCAGGGTTAAAA
Source organism: Unio pictorum (assembly GCA_030141615.1). Taxonomy (NCBI): domain Eukaryota; kingdom Metazoa; phylum Mollusca; class Bivalvia; order Unionida; family Unionidae; genus Unio; species Unio pictorum. The sequence goes on along the minus strand of JARLTB010000019.1, from coordinate 1,512,173 downwards.
TGAATGTATGAATGTTTTCACAGGTATTTACATTGGCAATCGGTACGATAGTAGGGTACCTACTACTAAACACCACATAATGTGATGTGATTTGAAATTAGAAAAACAAACACTCCTATAATTCTGTTCAGGAAATATTAAAATCAATTGTATGCGATACGATTCCGATAAACTACATACAATCATTTACAAATACTTGATATTTTTTATTGAGGTCGAGTTCGCATAGATTGCGATTGGAATTCAATTGGAAAAGGATTTTCATAGTATCATACACGTTCTTCGAAAGTTTTGCATTTTATCAAAAGTAGAAACAAAACACAATTGAAATCACAGCACTAGTAGTTTGTACGTTTGCTATCAATTTCAAATGGAGAAAGCAAATGAATAGAGTTGAAAAAACAGAATCAATATAAACTTAATGAGAAAAACTTGGTAGCAAGCTGTTTGAATATTCCTTTGTTTATGGGACAGGACATTTGTTCCTGCGCTGGGCTTGAGACATGTTCAGTGCGTTTAATTTGTTGAAAGTGCTCTGAAACTGAAAAGATATGTAAACTCATCAGACATATATCGCAACATTTCGTATCATTGTATTAACATTCTTATAAATCTATGTATTCTGGGTTAAAAAAATTCATACAATGTTGTAAAATGGATAACAAGTTGAAAGAGTATATATACTTTCTAAAACAGTCACTACCTTTTTTATCAAAGAAAGACAACGGATGAAAAACATGTGTATGTAAATGGTCTGTCTGAAACGGTGATTTGTGTAATTGTGTTCCAGTCGAATATCTCCATATTTTACAAAACAATTGTTATGATACAATCATAGTAAATTGGTGCGAACCTTTGAATGTTGATCTCTTCAATCTTAATTATTTGTGTTCATTTACATTCAATGTTTTATAGACATTTCTCAAACTTAACGTTTTCGAATTCATTTGTTTCTTATTTAATATATCTAAGTCCACAATGTCTTCTCATTATATTTAACTAAGATATTATACAGATATTTTCAGTTAAGTCTTTCGTAACCTCTTCAAACTAGGTTCATGTTATTGGTAAATAGTTTGAAACCAATACAAGGATAACTTCCATTTAAATTATTTCATTATAATCACATAGTATAGTCTCTGCTACTTCTCCTGTCGTTGTTTTGACATATATTTACATTGTATGTGATCAAAGTTGTTAAGGAGACGTTTGAAAGGGTCTTACCAGAGATTTATCACTGTGTGGGATCTATTTATATTCCTTTACCCAGGTTAGTATCATTAGGACGTTATTTCTGCCTTTGATGTTGATAGTGATCAGTACCAAGACTTTATCTTGTTTGTATGTTACTTTTGATGACATATTTGCCTTTTTGTATGACTGGGTACCGGAGGTCTGGTATTTGATATTTGTGTATCTCTTCCCTCTTAACGGAGCTTAGAAAGATTAGAAGGAAGCACAGTGAATGAATTGATTTATATAGCTATTTTCATGATGAAAATTTTGTGGTAGAGGTCAAGTGTTATCACCGATGATACAAGTTCACTGATTGTATATTATGTGCTATGTCGGAGTTGATGTTTTCTTTTGATACATTTTTTCGATTTTCAGACTAACTATTCGAATTAGCTGCTCTATATATGTCTGAAATTATATTCAAATCTTCTAGCAATATCTCAGATAAAGGTTTGTAATAATTCCAGGTTATATTAAAGGCATACATGTAATTCATTTCTTCAAATTCCTAACAAGATGTATTATGTTCTTATCCTGAGCTACCGAAGTTTACCTTTCCGATACAGCTAAGCACGTACTTATAAAAGTAGAATTGATATTTGAAGACCAAGCATAACAAGAAAAACAAATCAATTTTTAGAACGTCCATGTATCTTGCACGTATTCGATATGGTCAAAATCGACACTGATCACGCAGCATAAGCAATATTACTTAACATTCGAAAATGAACACAGGTCTTTAAGTCAAACGTCATATTCCAGAATATGTCCAAGCTTTCAATTGATTTGTCTGCAGGTATGGATATTTACTGAATAGTAAAGTTCATTTTTCTTATCTCGATTACTGGCCCACATTAGCAATAATAATGTATAACAAAGAAAATGCACACCATACAAACCCTATAACAAACTCAAATGCGAAAACTTTGTCATTAATCATAATGAATAACTCACCTTGTTTTGACACAATGGTGACCTTTCAGACAGAAAGGACAAGTCACGGAGGAAGAACCAGAGGAGAAGACAGTCCATGCTAAATATATAAAATATAATTCTCACACCTCTGTGCGTACTTGAAACAAGGCTGGCCAGATAAAGGGTAATTGTTTTATAATGCAAAGCAGATGTTAATATATAGCACAAAGGAATTACTACTAACTTACAGATTCAAATATTATTATGTCATTTGTGTTTTGAACATATTATTGGATATATACTAGCTTTCAAAGACTATATGTTTTACAAGTAATAACATGTTTAAATCACATCACGTTTGGTAGACACTCACCCATTCACACCCCCATTTTTTTAAAAGTCTATGCACACAAATACGCAATACAGAGACAACCTCATTGATCTAGCAACTTTTTCTGACACCGAATATAATACTTGCCATCTTCAACGTGAAAGACTAGCTTTTTTATAAATATAAACTTGCTACACACATTTAGGTAAGACCTGTTTTACACAAGTGTCAATCGAACAAATATTTAGCATTGTCAAAATCAACCCTTTTATAATCTTTAAACGTGTAACTGTTATTAAACGAAAGAATGAAATGACGCCAAATGAAAAAAATACCTACTTACTTTGCACTCTAGTGAATGGTCCTTTCTAAGTAGCCATACTGAATTGAAAGAAACAAAAAAAGTTTTATATCTATTTAGGTCTGGCAAAGTAATGTTTATACGTCTTTTCCTTGTTTTCAACTTGATGCAAGCTTTACGGAGTATTTATTTAATCCAAAATGGTTCATGATAATACTCTATATGAAAAATCATGGCAAATACAAAGAAGGCATAGAAGAAACACAAAATTCCTTCCTGTTTTTAAGAACCTCGGTACTAATTTTTAATTGCCCATTCTCCTGAGCATTCATCGTTCCACCGGTGGAAAGGTGATTGCTGTAAATTATTTCTGTAATAAGAATGCTACTTGTACAATCGAATAGTTTTAATTTCTTTTAATTTTCTGAAGAACTTGTATGTATAATTTCAGTATCTTAATGCGTATGCAGACAGCGCTCCTGTACAAAATATGTACCACATCAATGTTTTGAATAACTGTATATGTGATACGTTACACAGTTGCAAACTACACACATTACACGCTGCATAAGAACGTTAAACATTCCTTCTGTAAAGATAAAATCATAATAATGCATACATTTACACACAAGACTATAAAACTTTGGTAGCTAAGTTTACAATAGAACATTTGCATGCAACGACTGTGGCATATATTTACAATGTTTAGTTTTAAAAATGGATAATGTCAGATGTAAATATTTTGATGTTTCAAATATGTTTCCATGTCATTGTGAATTTAGCTTTCAATTGTTCTTGCAATTTGTATGCTTAATATATAAAACAAGTTTCAGATCATACAAAATGTACGATCTTTTAAATCATAGCGTGCAATAACCCTGCCGCCCTTGTCTTTTATGTGTTGGATCAGGTCAACGGCATAGTGTTGGTCGTCATGTTGCAACGGACACGGCGTGTGGAAAATAGAGGGAGATGCCCTTAGACCAAAAAATATGTGTTTGGAGATAAACATCACTGTACATCCCTATTTCCGGTAATAACAAATTAGCTTTTGTGTGGAATTCGTAATGTCTTGTTACGAGTTAATCATAATATATTAAATAGGGTATTTACGTTAGAAAATTGTAGAACGTGGATAGAGACCAAACGAGACATGATCTTCGTAACTACTGTAAATGATATTCAAAATTGTCAAGCAACCAGTCATACATACATACATACATACATACATACATACATACATACATACATACATACATACATACATACATACATACATACATACATACATACATACATACATACATACATACATACATACATACATATACAAATATTCAGGACGATTGTTTTACAAAAGTTTGAATCAGTGCGTATTCTACTATTGTTTATGTTTATGTCCATTCACATTTTAGGAATATAATTTTATAATGGAAACATTTGTCAGGATTTTTAAGTTCATATCCTGGATAGGCTGACCTAGCCTCAACCAATTTGTATAGATGGAATGTTCCAGTCCTTCCTGATGACGTTGATTGGATGAATGCAAATAGACATGCATTATATAGGCAGTTCATTCTGTGCAAGCGTTATAGTCTGGTGTCTATACAGAGACCTGTATTTCGCTTTCTATTTCGGCATATCATATATCCGCACAATAAACAATGTGGACAACAAGTCAGATACCATTATTATTATTAAAGAGACAAATCCTTTTTGTGTAAAATTCCCTAATGTATGATGTGCTATTTTCCTTAGATGCAAAAATGGATCATTTGCAACGTGTCTTGTTAAAGCATCGATGATATATGTTTGTTAGATAAAATTGGTGTCTTAAATTCTGTGCCAAATATCCTAACCCATATTTACTTTTCATTCAAAATCAGAGCAATGTTCCTTCAATAGCTTCGTTACTCTGACATTTCAAGTAGACCCCATCTCACTGAGTACTTGCCAACAAGGCTGGATGATGTATTAACATGGGTATAATACATAATACATATTAATACAGTCATAATAGAAGAATTAAGTAATGCAACTTGATTTCATAAATATAGACTAAATTACTGTACAGTTGCAAACGTTTATATGCATCTGTTCGAAATTAAAGTAAATAAATCTCAAAAATAGTGTATAGTTCCCTGAAGTCTTGCATGAAAACCAAAATATAGTCTGCTGTATTTGGACTATGATAGCTAAACAACCTTTTATATATTTAGTTTGAAATAAAGATTATCAGCCTTGCATTTCTTACATCATTGTTTTCGGTAAAATGAAAGTTGTGACAACCAGAAACAAAATACAGAAAAAAGTCAGAAAAAGATAATTATTACCCTGCATGATCAGTAGGCACCACAATGTCTTTATCTTTGTGCATTGCAAAATTCATAGTCCAGACTTGTATGTAAAGCATGTCGAGTTAGAGGCCGTTGGATCACCATGCTCGGGTAGATCTTTTGCTACATTTTTGTAACTGGACTATTTGTAATTAATTAACATTTGTTTATAATTTATAATTTAAATCTGTTTTGATTTTTATTATTCAAATCATCACCTAAAAGTGGTTTAATTAATTATAGTAAGAATACATTATGGTAACATATCTGAAATGTTTTCTAATACATAAAACAACCATACTTGCAGCTCAAAACAATAATTAATAGCATAAGAATAGCAACCTGCCAACATCGATATTGTTGTTATTACAATACTTTATAACAAATGTACTAGGAGTTGAATGAAGTGCAATACATCGTAGCCTCCAGCCGATCCTGAACATGACAAATAAAACATTTATATCATGTTGTGCAAACAATATGATTGTTTTCATTATTTCAAGGTGTGTGTGTTTGTATCTGTTTGTGTGTGTGCGCGCGCGAGATAGAGAGAAGAAACAGCAATTGTACATGAATATAATTTATCTTGCGTAATTTGACAAACTGGTCTCACCAATGTAAAGTACATGTTACAAATTAACTATGTACACTGTTAGCTACCACTCTCCTCAAACAACACAATCACCGAATAAATATTAATCAGCCAATCCTATTTTGTCTGGGAATCTTGCAAAGCAAATCAAATCTGCGTTGAACAAACATAATAAGAATACCATGTTTTTGAACATACCAGTATATATAACAAGCGGTGGAGACTTTATTGAGTAGACATTGGTCTCTTTTTCAGACAACATTTTTGTCATTCCAGTTCTGAAGGATAGTTGTACACTAAAAATCTTGTATGCCCATTAAAACATTGTAACTGAAAAAAGTATTCTCTTTAAATTGTTTCTTAAACCAATGATTATATAATCCTGTTTCTTGAACGTTATGTACCTTAACTGTAATCAAAAAACTTCCAGACAACATGTATCGATCTCTCTGGTCTTTTACAATAGCAACTATGTAAACATCATGGGTCAAGAAAGGTCACTTCGATCGGAATCGTAAAACTATTGGGTAGTTCATTTTAGTTTATCAATATATCTAGCTTTTGCCATCACATAGTGCGATGTTCAATCGGGAATGACCAGTTCACATCTTTAGGTTGATTTCATCCAAGGTAAATTCCTGCTTTCGCAGTTTCTAAATAAGAGCCTGAAAAAAGGAATGTGGGGTGTAAGAACCCAAGTGAAGTGAGTACATGCCACTTAAAGGAATAAAGAAACAAATTATATACAATGAGATGCATTACTGAAGTAGTAAGTGTTAAATGCCTACATGACCGTGGTGATACTAATTATCACTTCTCCAGCAATGCTCTCGATCGAACAAACTGACCCCCATGATGATAGACTCAGGTCTATTTTTCAGACGTTTCTGTTTGGAACGCGATTAAGGCCGGCAACAGTTACATGTTTCCTCCCTTGTGCGTAATCCACTTTTGATTAAAATATATATTTAAATACAACCGCGTGGCTCATAAACATTCCACTATTTGAAGATTATTTGGTGACGTGAGGTTTCAGAACACGTTCATGTCCTATACGTTTTAATTTGAGACGCACTCCCATAAAATGTTTTCCGTCATTTATTAACAATTATCTGATAGAATGGTGGGTAATACACCAATGGTTTATTGCATTTTTCAGCTATAATGTGCTATATTAAACTATTATCATCTTTACTATGCATGAAAATGCATACACTGTGCGCTCCATTACCTGACGAACTGATAAACAGATTACACATCCTAAAAGTTACATGGAATCAAAAAGTGTTAAGCATGCCAGTTTGTGTTTACTTTCTCATATTGTGATGTTTATTGTAAGCTTAAATATTGAAAATAATTTCCTGTATCTTGGTAAAAAGGTCTCGAGTTGTCATCATCCATTGTCAGCACAACATATTGAATGTCACGTCCGGTCACACAGCTGAGGACATCAAACCATGTTTTATTAAGGACTAATTATTAATGTCACGAAACACAATAGTTCATATATTATTTTTGCTATAAATGAAGACAACGAAAGGTCATATTATAGAGTACTATGCATATGTTAATATTATACTCGATTTCCTTTATTAAATAAATTTATGCCATCGCATTTTCTTTGAAGAAATTTAGTAGACGATAATAAAATTATAACTTCAGTAGACGCTGATCAGAATGTATTTGCAGTGCATTAAAGGAAGTCACACTAAAGCCCTAATAACAGACGTTTACCACACTATTAAGAACAAATATGATGGAAATGTGACTTTATGCGACACCATATATCTGAAAAAGACTTTGGTAAGACGTAATACAGATTGACATCAAAAAGTGACAAATATATTATTACTATCTCAAAAGTCGTGTGTATTTAAGAGAACATTGCTGATCCACTTACATTTCGAAAGAATGTACTACGCCCGATTCCGGATAGAATAACCAATAATGGTGCCGTATGCATCGATATCAGAAAGTAAATCAGAATTAGAGATACAAATTACAGTAATTTGGCTTTTGCAGTTGTAAATTTTGAAAAAACCGTTGTTGACCTTTCAATATGCATTTGTTCAAATGACATTAACCTCCTCGTCATAGAATGTTGGGACCCTATTTTGGTCTTACATTTAAATGCATAGGTACTCAAATTTAATACAAATTCAACCATCGAAATGTCCTTATCTCGAATGAAAAATGCAAATCTATAAACAAAGAATATATGGAATGTAATCAGATTAAGATGTTCACATATTATAATAATGCACTTGGCACTCGACACTCTTCAAACAAAGTGATATGAATATACCATGAATGGCATTGAATCAATGTTGACATATATATACGCTCTATACTACATTTTAAGTTTGGGTTACATTAACGTGTACAACGGTAGTTATGTAATAACGAAACACGCAGAGCGAATAACAATCTTGATTGGTTAATATTAGAAAAAGTTCAAGATTTGTATTTTAAAAATTCGAAAAAGAGCAATATATTACATTGGATGACAATAGTATGCTGATAAATATGTAAAACTGTATGTAATGTATAAAACATATTATTTAGACAGATAAGACATAACGGATTTGATGTGGGTGATTACATAGATTGGTATCCACCTAACGTAACAGAGCAAAATTGAATATCATACACACTTAGCAAGATATGTCAATAAATGATTCATCAAAAAGCGTTATAAATAATCTGCTAAGAAGAACGTTGAGCACAGAATACAACATAATATGATACATAAGACGAATGAACTGTTGTAGGGTCAATTGCCAGAATATAAGAAACTGCATAACAAGAAGTCTTTAATGTGCTTGAAAGGATTTAATAAACCATGCAAGTTATTGAAACTAAATTTATCTTCTAGATCTCCTTTTTCAACGGTCAATCATGCACCATTATTTGGAAGGTATGTGACTGTTTTAATTCAAATATAAACTATCGACTTATCCGTCAGATGGAATATACACAACACAAACACTATTAAAGTGTATTTGCTAGGGTCATATACATCCAGCTGCTTCTATAAGTATCATTAAATGGTGCAAGCAAATTCAACTGAGAAAAGAAAAGGAAAATGAAGTAAGCTGAAACGAATGAATAAATATACTTCAAACAATGTATATGAGAGCAGGGTTTCCTCTAAAGAATGAAGCTCATGTAAACAACTGACTTCAAGCACATTATGTTTACAGAAATGCAAACATACAGTGTTAGATTCAATTAAGTTTGAGCCACAGAAGTGTTCTAAACAAGCTTGAATGGACACAATGTGAAAACCAAATGAGACTGCCATTAATTGTACCGACTTATGAAGTAAAGAAAGGCTGAAAAGATACACTTTGATAAGAAAGGTTCTTTTCTAACACAAGCGTCATGTTTAGTAAAGGAACATTTCAGCATTGATTTTGTTTTATTAGTTGTTGTCTTATAGTCATGTGACAAATGTAAAGAGAAAAGACAATACTGTATGGAAATATCAACACAGTAGTGTTGTGTGACATGCCTGCGAAAAGGAAAATTATAATATATGCATCATTTTTAAGCACTTATATTAGAAAAATGAAAATATAGATACAAAATGATAGCATTAAAATGTAGTTTGATTTCAGATATTAATATAATGGCTGAAGTCGATACATATACTGTTGCATACAATGTTCCTTTATATAAAACGGAAATGAGGATATGCATGAACAACTTTATTCCCGTTTTGGGAAGTCCAAACACGTTTCAAAAGGATGATATAATGTTTCACGACATATAAATGTATGAAACATCTAGTAATGTATTAATTGTGTCTTGCATGCGCTGCCTCACCCAAATGCCATATTATCGTGATCTTGTGCAAGGGTTTAACACGCCATTATTTACTGGCGTTTGATTTAGCTGTCACACGATAACATTGTTCGTCTGCTCTTCAACCTAAAATTATAGACTATGTGAACGAAAAGGGCGAACACCACAAAGGTTCATGGTTATGTATATATAGTTATTAATTTATGTTAAATTTTCCTAATGAGTGTATGTTATGATCATTTGTATTTTGACCTTGGCCTTCTCCAAAATCATGATGTAACTGACTAGTAACATTTGTTTTATAAAACACATAATGCCTCACTAACATTATCTCAATGATTGTGTATTAAAGTTCAGATCACTATGAATTGTTAACTGAATTTTTATTCAAGATACAGTCTTGATTCTAACCTTTAAAACGTCTAGAATGGAAGTGTCAGTTACGTAGTTTCAGAACATAGTAATTGACATCAAGGTCAAGTATTGAAGGATTTAGTTTAGTTTACTTAATTAATATTGATTCTTGATTTCATATTCAAAGCAGAATAATTCTTATTGTTGTATTCATAATTTGATGTGGGTGCAATCATTTAGTCAAAAGTATTATTCACAAGAATTCAAATGTGACAAAAAATAATATTGGATTTAACTTAAATTTCCAATTAGAATAAATTTAGATAAGAACATCTTGGATTATATTCTTGTGATAGATTATAAGAATGCTAACCAATCACTACATTCCATGTCATTGGTATAGTAACCCAATGACGACAACAGTAAGAGTGAATGCGATTTGATCTCAGTTGCTTCAGCGAATGGTTCTTTCATTTTAAGAGCCTATTGAAACATCGCTTTAAATCGCTATATCTCGGCTTACCCCACATATATGTAATCATAATATCCAAGTATTTTCTGTCAAGTTATTATGCTATTCCGATTGTTGCATGTGCTCAAGAATATGTGACATTTACCCAGTTTAAAAGTAATGAAATGAAAATTCTATTGTTGATATATCATGGGAAGAAATATTTTTAAATCTGTTAGAAAACTGCGAGGACCTTATCCCTGTCCCTGATTTTCATCACAATTGTATATGACGACATTCAGTCCACAGTTGACCGATAGTGGAGCCAAGGAATTAGTATACCTGTGTAGAATACACGAAGCAATGGATAAATCTTTCGCAAAATAGGCCATTCAGAATCAATATGATTACATAAATGGTAATGGATTAAATATGTTGAGTGTCTTCCTTAGAGTGGTGTACATTATGAGTGAATGAATGCACAGATAGATTCAGAAAATTAGATCAGAATCATCGATTGGTCAGACTGTGACAGGCGAGAGCTAGGTACGTTGTGCTATATGGGGAGAGCATACATTAATTTACGCAGAATCAAGGCCTGTGATCTTGAACCAGAGACAGGTAACGTAAAACGAAGGCGAGATTGGAAATAGCATCACCATGGAATTCGAAATCTTGTCAGAAATATCAGAATTATGTAACTATGTATCGGTGATTGCGCACGTGATTAAGCCAATTGTAGTATATTAACGCAGTCACATTTTTATGGCAGGCTAAGGTGTGCCTGAGATACGTTCCATAATATATACAAGAGTTCTATTGTATATTAATAACGTCAAACAGAGGGATGCCGGATTCTACAAAGTATCCACAGAGAGTGATACAAGTGTGGGTCGCTTCCTCAACATCGCAGTTATTGTAACATTGACAAAAATTATATAAATGGATTGCTTTTTGTTTTGGTATCATTACAGTGCACAGAAAAAAAAACGATATGGTCTTATAATTGTAGCAGTCTCCTTATGTTTTAGCAGCTCGTATAATATGCATTGCAGTAACAATCAAGCAGGAAAGTTTGAAACTTGTTTCCACACAAACCAGACACGTTTTGGGAATTTCCAGTACCTGATGAAAGAATAATATGTATGTAGGTACTGACAAATTGCTATGCCAATATTTCACACGATTTAACAGAAAGGGTCTTGATTCATTATGCCCACATTCTGGTAATGAAACCAACATATATCGGATGAATAAAGAAAACATTTTATCTGCATTAACTACAATCTATTAATAGAAAACGTTTACCTTTAAACAAAACAACAACAAATAATCCTATTTACAGAGAAACCCATTTGTGCTGTTGTTGGAGATAATATGACAATTGGATGGTTCTACATTCAACAAGAAAGTAAGCGGAGGCTGCGGGTTAGTTATCCAAATCAGTATGTAATTATGCACTTGGCACCAACAAATGGTTGTGAAATTAAAAGTAAATTTCAGCATCGGTTATCATACAAAGGGAACATAACAATAAGGTATATACTGTTTTCGTTACTGAAAGTAAGAATGTCTGACGCAGAATAATATACCATGAAACCCTACACGGAAATACCATACCAAGTTATAAACAATTGAATGTCGAAGCTAAGAAAGGCAAAGTTCTGCTGCTTTTTACTGTCTAAATCTAATTATATAACTAAGTCTTGAAACGTCGCATTTTGGTGAAGGATATTTATTCTTGTGATCTGTACTTTAGATTGCGCTTCCTGATGCAGAAAATGATTTCTTGTATTAGATTTGCAAATATAGCAAATGATTAATTCCCAGAAAATAATAAAGATAATGGATTGGTTATATAAATGATACTCTTGTCTAACGATTCGTTTGCTAATCTTATAGCTATGGTGATGTTAGAAAGAAACTTCTGTTGACATCTGAATTGTCTCAGCTATAAATCGACCCCATCGGTTGCCTAGTTGGTCAGAGTGTCTGCCTTATGCTGTTATATGTCCGCGGCACGGTGCCGAAGTGTTAGACACCACTAAAAAACTGGCACACTGAAACCGTCATAGCGATATGTTGAATAATAGTCAAAGCTACGTTAAACGTACAAGTTATACAGTTTTTATTCACAATTCTTTTTTAGAGTCTTTCATACATGAACAAAAGCAAATTATGTTATCGTTTGTTTTTAATTATTGTTGTCATTATTTAGGTACTCTTTATTTCAGAATATACATCAACGTATTAAGAAATATTGAATTTAAGATAAAATAAAAGTAACTGGAAAGTACATATACCTTTTATCATAATTCTTCGTTTTGTTTCTTTTACTATTTTGAGAACCTTATGAAGTATATCAATTCTACTGTCGTCCAGATTCGAGGGATCATCTTAATGTTATTTCTTTTTTGTATGTCCATACGTCTGATATCACCTATTGTGGATGAAACTCACTCTTGCAATACTTAATGCTTAAGGCTTAGAAATGTAATGCTTTGTTCCCAAAGCCCTCTACACTAATTAAAAATAACCGCAATATTCCTATTTTGTACATCTGTATAACTGTGTTGTTTTAATATTGTTTAAATACACAATGAGTTATATTTTAACCCATCAAATGCTAGTGTCAATTTACATATTTCCTATTAAACACGAATTATTAAAAACTTTCTTATGCATCATCATTCATGTATCCAATTAATATATATTGTTCTATATTATAATGCACAACATGAAACGGCCTCTTACATTTTTCCTTGATAGAAAGGACAGATTAGTGGTGTAAGACATGCAATGGCAAGAAGAAAGAAGATCTTACAGACGATCAGGTACTCCACACGGTGGTGGAAACTGGAAACAACAAATCATAACCTTCATTATGATACGTTTAGAGAGAAATGAACTCTATCACAAATAAAAAGTATCAAACTATTGGCATTTTTGGCATCACATATATAACGAGTTGAAAATTATATATATATGTATAAATATATATATATATATATATATATATATATATATATATATATATATATATATATATATATATATATCTATCTATCTATCTATCTATCTATCTATCTATCTATATATATATATATATATATATATATATATATATATATATATATATATATATATATATATATATATATATATAAAGAGCTTCTGTTTCTAAAGGTGTGAAATGCTAAATGATTCATGTTGGCGATGAAATGATTGACCATATATTCTCCTACTGTCAAATGGGAATGTTCTAAATTGTGCGTTCTTAATAGATTTGATAATATTAACTGCTCTTTATGAATATATGCCATCAGTGGGTATGCAGTTTGATGAGGCATTTGTCACATTAAGATCATGGTAATTTGGGAACTTTACAGATTTATAATTTCAACTTATTTGTTAAAAATATAAATGATGTTTCCTAACTTTTATATTATTAATGAATTACACATTACTGTTGAATTAAATTCCGAAAGAAAATATTATGACTTGTATAATAATCTATGTCATGCAAAATTAATGGGAACATGAAATGGCGGATCTATATATACTTATATAAATCAAACAGCGATAGTCGTAAAACTGATATCTTACATTTCGCTGTATTATATAAATTTGTGTTGGGTTACGATAGTCCAGTTTATTACTACATGTTTTTATTGTTATTGATAATGTCTGAAGTGTATTAAAATGTTCTTTCTCTCTCTCTTTCCCTCTTTCTCTCTCTCTCTCTCTCTCTCTGTCTCTCTCTCTCTCTCTCTCTCTCTCTCTCTCTCTCTCTCTCTTTCTCTCTCTCTCTCTCTCTCCTGGTTGCATCGGGTCTCAAACGTTCTTTCATTGATGGCATTTCGTAGGTTTGGTGTGACTAACTTAAAGTACAATACTATACAAAAAATGCGTAATTACTATTTCAACAAAACCTTATTTTCCTTTTCGGAAGGCAATGCACACATGAAGTGTACAAACAATGAAGTAATGGTATACGTCTATTTATCATCACTGTCTTGCAAAGTGTCTGAAAAAAGCAAAAGAGTATACAGATGTAATGAATCAATATTTATGTTCCATTAAATCCGAAATTAACCAACTTCTGACACCATTTGTAAGGAGATAAACTGGTGGGATTTCCGGATTAACAGCAGTCCATTTTGGATGATAATATGAATACAATGTTATATAATAAATGAGTTGAATGAACAATTATTTGTGAATAAGGGCCTCTATATATAATCTAAATATTTTAATAATTAAGATACTAACGCACAAATGTAATAATTAATCATATAAAAAATACTTTACTAAATACAAAGACAAACGATGATTATACAATCCAAAGATGGATCTAGTTTACTCAGCTAGTAAACAATGTGGATTTTTACTCACGTAATACAATTAAATCACTCAGATTTTGCAGTTTTGGTAACAGTATGGGGCAGATATACAAATTATCTTTACAGTCCCAAAAGATACAAAGGATTTGACGAAGACCCAAAATAAACCACGGCTACAAAATTATATATAAGCAGATAAACTGTATCATCATCACACATTATGTTAGCTAACACAGCTATTACAGTCACAGCTGCTACAGTTAATTCCTCTGGTTGACATTACAGCTTGTGCCACCTCGACCCTGATCACTCCTATAACTTTGAACGCTCGGGTCCCTCTGGTCCCGCTAAACACACTAGACACGTTAGGCACTCCAAACCATCTGGACACTCAAGAAACTCTGGACCGGTCTACACAGCTCAGAATACTACGGACAGCTATACAGCTAAACATTTGCAATGACTTATGGTAGACCGATGATTGCCAGGACTATCCGTAATATTAAAAGCTCTACACACGGTGAGGTATTTATGCACATATATCGTAAGTCCACTAGAAACATTAGGTTCTTCCCATAAAAAGCACTCAATATTTCGAAAAACAACACAGTATATATAAATCACCCTCAGGTGATTTGTATACATTTCTTATAACAAAGTAAAACAGTTATCGTATTATGTTATTCATATCGCTTTGCAAGATATCATTCGTCCCGGTTAAATGGTTGGATTTCATCATATGTGCACACTCTTTCTCTCAGAGTTTACATCCTGTTATGTATATCTATATTGTGTGTTTAACATATGTCCTAGGTTGTAGAAGTTTTTGGAAGATAATTATTATTTGTAAACAGTATGCACAATTGGATTTGATTTCATAACCTTGGTATTACTTTCGAATGTTTTGCATATGCATGATATATGTCATGGTGCTTACTTTTTCTAAAGTTTCTATCTGACCCTATTTACCATTTTGACTATTTTCTGACACATACGTGATAACAAGTTTAGTAATGCTGCATAGGATTTATGATATATGAAACAAATATACGAAATTGTTACATGATTTTCTTAGTCTACACACGATAATGTCAACATTTCAGCTACTACAAACGCCATCTTTGCTATAACTATAGCTGTAATAATGGTAGCAATTATCATACTTTACACTGCGACCAATCTTATCAGATTTCACCTTATAGGCAATGTTTAACGTTTGAATTGTGATTGGTCTCTATAATCATGATTAATTATACAAACTTATTTTCATGACGTTCAGTACGTTTATGTAATATACTTTGTTCAGCTAACTTTTTTTGCTGTTAAAATTTCTATAAACATTCTTTTCTTGTATGTAATACATTAAACAATGTATATATATATATATATATATATATATATATATATATATATATATATATATATATATATATCGTATCATTTGAATTATATTGCATGGTTCATAATTACCCTAAGTATTTTTAAAATATTTTTTGTAGCTATGTACTGTACTATCTGTTCAATACCTATTGCCACATGTATATCAATATTATGTTAAATATAAATGTGTCGAATTCGAATTGATAGTTCAGGTTTATAATGTTAGATTATTATTACATTTAAAATTAAGTACAGTCTTTTGAAGATAAATCTGAATCTTGGACAGAATATTAGCAGCTATCGTTCTATTTCCAGAAAATATTAACGATGACAAGGATATAACAAATCCAATCGTAGCTGTAAATGATTTATTATGCATGGTTAGAAATGATACATTTGAGTTGAACTAGACAGACAAGTAAATCACCTGCATATATTTGAACCATCGCAAGCAAAACAATTGAAATAAGAAATGTCAACATTACGTGAGAGAGTAACATTAGTTCAAACGAAAGATATTACTGGATTGGATACAGTACATTTGCTTTTAGATAATTACAATCATCATATAACAACTACGACGCTACTAACGCACTTCAAAAGTTATTATTACAAAATTGGTTAGGTCACTAAACCGAATGAATAGTGAAAAAATATAATCTCGAAACAAAATCTGGTTCAAAAAATGTCCTGAATCTTTCAAGTATTTAAGTAGGATAAGATGGTAGTTCAACTAATCATAACAGTACTTAACACGTTATAATTAACTCTCTGTCTTTCTTTGTTGTAACATATATCATGATTATTTTTCTTAAGGATGCAATAGCTTCACCAGTAAAGCCGAACATTCTATTATTCCAATAATATTAAACTATTTTTCTTGGTTAGGCATTGGACGTTCAAAAATAAGATGGTTACACCTAAAATGATTACTACTAGAAAGTCGTACCACAATGGTTAAATTAAGAAGCAAAGAAAGTTTTGATGCTAAATATGCATTCAAAGAGCCAAGCGTGAAATTAGAAAGTAAAGAACGTTGTTTTGTTAAATATACAAACCAAGAGCCAACCCTGTCTAAACATTCTTATTCAATTCATGCATTTTAGTAGTTTCTTTCATAGCCATGGGACAGAAACTATAAAATGTACAGCAGTGCCGATATTTAATATGAATAATGTTAACAATAACAAAATTTATGATTTTGGAGAAAACGACTGAGGACTCAAAAGACAAACCAATTAACACATTCAGATTTAATAAATATACTCTTTCGTACCAATGTAATTAGCAGGAATAACAAACGGATCTAATGTGTTTCTAATATGTATTTGGCTGGATGCATTTATATTAAAATGTTTGCACAAAGTTGTGAAGGAAATGGTGTTATGTAACGATTGATATTATGGTATGTAAGGTATTTATTATATTATGATATCAATCATTTAAAATTTATATAGATAGTAATGCATCACAGCAAAATAGAGACAAGGAATGCAATACGAAATAAGACAATATTACACAGAAAGCCACAATACTGACGAGAAAACACGAAAGAGGCAAATTAATGCAACGATGTTTAATACAAAGATGAAATATCTTAACTCTTGTTCGAATTTACTCTTACATGTATTCTATATTTATTTTCAGAACATAAAGGCATATAGCATATCTACGTTTTGTGAAATGGATTTGGAATCGACTAGACAGACACAACCATAAAGTGCTTCCATCCTGTGTTTTGTCAAAACTAAAAGAATCTTTTTCCTTAGAGGAATATGTTGGCTTCAAATATGCTGCACCATAAAATTTATTGGATTTCAAAAAGCATGATTTTTGCTGTATGATGAGTTCATCTTTTTGAAAATTGTTTGTATGGTATAATGCTGTGAGCGGTGGTGGATACCGAGATTCCCCTTTCATGAACATGTATGCCCCTGTGTGTGCAGGCAAGATGCCCCAAGATATGAAATCAATAAACGTTTTTTTTCAGTTTGAACTTTTATATTGTCTTAATGATTAATATTAACCTGTGTCCCAACATAATGAACTTTAATAAAAATTGATTTCATGAACTACACGTATTTAATTATTTTATTTCTAGTTCAGATTTTACTATATAGAACTTTATTTCTTCTAATTACTTGCAGTGCTGGATTACCCATTAAGCACACTATACTTATGCTCAAGGCACCAGCCCAACAATGGCTTTTGTATCACTATGAGGGAGCACTTTCAAGGATACAAAAGGCAGGTTGCATTGGCTAGCCTTTGCGGATATAAAAATTTGCTCAGTAGTCTAAATACATATCTCTGACAATTTCAAAAGAACAAGTCGACTTCCCAGTAACCTAACAATTACTTGTGCTACGATTTAATTAATCTAGTGCATTATCTTGAAATAATTTAACTTGATAAAATTGGATATAGCAGTATTATCAAAGTACAGACTATAATGTCTGTGAGGGCAAACAAAATAATCTACATACATTCATCAATTCTGCCAAAGTAGATTCGGACACCAGAACATGTTGCTGATTTTCTGGTTTTATATCTTATCAAGCTTAACGTTCATATGCATATCTTTAAAGTCACTGTCTCTCCATCATAAGTATCTGAATGTGGTTCATATTCTGAATCATGGTGTGTATCAGGGTCAATGTCATCCTCACTGCTTGGTTCATTTTCATTATCAGAATCCTTTCTTGGTTTTAGGAGCTCAGACTGAATTGCTATTGATCTTGCAGCTCGAACCTGAATTTTGCGAGTCCTTGTGGGATCAAATTTAGCCTGAACTTCACACTTTGTTTTATTTTTTGTGGTTGGGCCTGAGGAATTGGTACAAATAATTGTATGCTGAGTTCAGCATCATCTACCTCTACCAGGGCACCTGCACTTGCAGGTGTATCAAGCACATAATTTGCATTGTAACTTTGCATTGCTTGATGTAGAACCTGAAGGAAAAAAAAACAATTATTATTGACAAGAAAAAGCATTTGCCGTATCTTTGAAACATTTGAGTAGTCACATGACAACAACTGATTAATTACAATGAAGGCCGCACTAAAGGTGAAAAGGAAGTTGAAGGGGAGGCACAAATAAGTATTTATCATATGTCATAGCCTAAGGCGTATATTTCTCAGGTGATACCAGTAGTGAAAAACATGAAATTATGCATTCCACTATATTTTAAAAACACATTAGTGTTACTCTAACGTTAGCGTCATGAACAACTCTTTCCGAGATAAATATTTTCCAGAAATATATACAGTAGTATATGCAATTATTCAATTTCAGCAGCACTTGTGGTGGGGTGGGATGTGATAATGTGTGAGAATATGAGATGAATAAAGCTTTATTTTATGTAGGTATTATTGTTTAAATACTTCAATTTCATTATGCTCACGACATTGATAGAAATTAGAGTGCATACAACATATTTATTTACCTCTGCATTCCGCAGTTTGTGATAGGCTCCTCTTACTATTTTCAGTTTGACAGTTGTGAACCATTCGGATCTGTCGGTAGATCTTACCCCAGTCCTAGTGTTAGAATAATATCTGGTACTGCTGTCGGCCTTAGCTTCGACTGTCATTGAAATATCCCAATTCTGCACATCTTTATACTGATCGTTTGAAAATTGAAGACTGCAAAGTCTATGAGTTACCGGCTCAAAGTTCTCACGGGGTCATGGCGACAGTAATAGATCCAAGCCGTTCGTCGGATTTTGTAATTCGGAAATCGGAAAAATGTACTAGTCGAATTGTTGTTGCATCCAAACGCTGCACAGAGGGGCATTTTGGAAGATTCTTGGAAGATAAACTCTAATATAAACAGTAATAATCTGCCTACTCTCAAGCTCAAGTGGATCAACATAACGCTGAGCCGATAGCAGCTAAGATCCTGTGACGTCACGTTTATTCAGCCTCGTTTCCACTCGACAAATATGCATATCGGAACGCTCACGCAATTCTTACCATATAATGTACTGTATATCTTTTTCGGTGCAACTGGGTCGCCCCAAACTACTATTTAATTTATCATATGTATCAAAATGAGTAATATAACCACAACTTTAACTGTAAGTTCCCTATTCCTTTAATGTACAAAGTTTAGACAGTAAACTTTCACAGTTTACATAGACGTCGATTGATTAAATTCAAATGTGAAAGGAATGTGGGCATTACTGGTGAGTATTGGTTATTATTAGTTTTGAAATTTGCAATGAATCATTCATATCAATGGATTGATCTATTTCGTTAGTATATAGTAACTATTTTGTCTGCACACATTAACTGGATAAATATTAAACGTAGACATTAATTTAATCGGTGCATTTATAATTGTACTTATTAGATTCAGACGAGTATAATCATGTTTTCATGTAACGCTTCAGTAACATATCCGAATATTAAAAAGTCAGTAGTTCTCTGGCCATTTTATACTTTGACCATAAAACAGCTTTTTAATTTGTTAATTTCATTTTACTATTGTTTGCATAATCCCAGATCAGTTGTTCTATGGCGAGCTATTCCTGGGGAACCGAAACCAAGGCCGCCCTCACAAGAGGTACAAAGACAACCTCAAGACAAACATCAAGTGGGCAGACCTTCATCCACGCCAGCTCGAGCTCGCTGCCTCAGACAGAAAGCATTGGCGAGCCCTGACCAGAAAAGCCTGTTCCTCCATTGAGGCTGACCGTCGCCAGCGTCTTGCTGCAACCCGTGAGAGACGCCACAGAAATGTATCCCAGATACCAACAACCACCGGTGTCCCATGCCCCACCTGCAATCGCATGTGTGTATCGGAATTTGGACTCCGGAGTCACATGCGCGTCCATCGTTGAAGGAAAGTGCACAACTTGTCTTCCTCGACTCGAGAGACTACCAAGAGAGATTGTTTGCATATAAGTCACGTTTAGTTATTAAAATGAAATGTTGATACAAATTGACTATATAATGCACCTTATATCTTGTTGTATTGGAAAGGATCAAACATCCGTCAAAAAAAGGTATAACCCATGTGTACGCATTTATCGAAATAGTACCTGATTCGTTACAGAAAATGTGATATAACAAGTTAAATCAAAAGAAATGCTAAACGCGTTTGACATGTCTACTGGGACCATAATGCACCTCCTATCCAGCTGATTTATGAAGGTATCGATGTCATCAATGAATTGCAAGAAGCTACTGATTGCTGAATCAGAAATTAAATACTTCACCAATATTCCCAATGGGTGGGAAAGGTAATACATTTTTCAGAACTAAATTTAATGGTGTAACTTATATATTCAAGGACTATTTTTCTATACAGAATGGTGCAAAAAAGCCACTCGCTGCCAGATTTGTATGTATCATCGCACCATTTATTTCGGTTTTTGTTTGATGAGTTCTTACCTACATTTTTTTGTAATTTTTTTTGAAAATCACATCAAAACCTTTAATAAGTGACAGGATGTGCTTTCGCTGAAGATCAAATTCATGGATCCATTTGAATACGGATAAGTTTAACTATGGTAGGCAAATGATCAGCGCTACCAATTGTCATTTTGTTATTTGGGACATCGTTATGCTGTTGTTGATATCATTCGACACGATTAGGGGCTTGAATGGTTGCAGTAGTTGCATGTTGTATTGTGGTATAACCCTAAATGACTTGTACAACTGGCGTGTAGCAGCGGAGTTCGTAATGAAATAATTAAAGATCATATGCTGCATCTGCAAGACAATCTCGCAGGAAACAATACCCTAATGGTTAGTGAAATAGACTACTTTTTGATACATAAGGCTTTCTAGTTGTGTGTTATTGCCTTGTGTTGAGTTTGTTTGATCCGACTTTAGGATCGCCTTCATGAATTATTTCAAATGGGTTTTTCTCCATTAAATTTCACCACGTGTGACCCACTTTAACTTTGGCTGTCAGTCTCCATACTTTGGGAAAGAGAATACTGCTCGGTGTATTATTCGCAAAATTATAAACCTGCTCTAAGGAAGACTTAATTGTTCTGTCATGAGTTTGACGTTCCCGGGTTAGAGGCGAAGCTAGTTTTAGAACCAACTATGTCAGTATCGAGTCGCAGCCTGAACTCCGCATCCTGTGATTTATTTAGCAGAAACGACAAATCTGAACTGAAGAGTGTCTTGGACAGGGTAAATAAAACGGCTGATGAGGTTCGCGCCTTCTTTGACATCGAGAGTCGATGATTAAGACGTGCTTTTTTTCTATGTGGGCTTAATCAACGTTACCATCTAATCGAATATATGTTTGAACTGCCGTGCCTCCTGGATGTTGATTGTGTCGGAGTTCTGTTATTTTAACAAATTAATGCACGTTTGTCTGCTGGACTATACTGGCTGAGGATTGTGTTGCCATTCCGGCTCGTGAAACATTGAAAACAAGGTTTAAAGTTTAAAGTTTGAAGATGAAACCTTCCAAGGCCAGTTTTAAGTCAAGGAATTAGTACACAACTTACTGCTGTAACAAAAATCTCATATTGCTCTATTTCTAAAGTCGCAGTTCATTGCAGTGAATTGGTACACAAGTATATATCAACACATCTAAGTAAATAGGTTTAATGTTTGGAAAACATTATCATTTTGGTAATGCGACTTAAGTAACACTGTAATGGGGTTCGGAACCTACATACGCAAATAATGCAACAAGTATGTTTAGAAGAAGAACCTTAGCGGTATGGAGACAAATGGTGAAACAGAACCCAGTGGATTGAAATTAACTGGGACAAGCACGGTCCAATGAGACTGAACCAACAGGTGTAAACTGGAGACTACTTAGTAAATGTTAGGGCTTGGTAGTAACGTTATGAACGAAACTACACAAATATTCACGCAAATAGACACTGGAACTACTGTGTATTAGCACTGCTACATACATCGACATGTGTAGAACCAACCTAATCTAATCCCCATAAAACCATCCAAACCCCAGAAGAAATATAACTCAACTGACATAAAACGTCGTTATTAGAGAGAATCTCTCAGCGCAAAGCTAGTGTTATGTCACTTTAATTTGATGGATATAACATACGACCCTAAAACTATCAATATTTTTGTCTTTTCATCTGGTTATGAGATAAAGCTGGAACATGTAAATGCACTGACGTTAGCCAAAATGTCCTTACTCAAGCGAACATTTTTTTATTTATATACATATACAGAGAGTGCGATAACGATGACTAGACGTGTAAAATTGCAACTCTTTACTTTCAGTTCTAAAGGATCCATATCAAGAGACTATTTCCGCATTTGACTCACATTGTGAGGGACATTTCCTTCTATTCGAATTTATTAGCTACTTAGAATTCTTAGGTGATCCAGCAAAATAAAGTTTTATGGTAACCCAAATTTGATAGGTTTGTGGATTGCAAAAATGCAATGGTCGCACTCTTAATCAATAAACAAAACGACACGCGTAGTTGCAAAAATAAATGGTATTATCCTCCATCTGCATATTAAAGTGTTTCCTTTCGATGCAAAGGGAACTGTTAATAAATTTTAAGTAATGGGTAACGCAAACATCGTCATTTTGCACATTCTTGCAACTCGCGTTTATCAGCTTTAAAGATATATATTCAGTACTATACGATTCTGTAAAGAGTTAATTTATATCACGAGCAATACATAAATTCCACATTCGCCTCATGTATAGCTATTAGATAAATAAGTTTAACAGTAATTAACATTTACAAGTAATGTGTAAGTGTTTTGAAAGTTCGATTATTATCACTATTTAATACTGCTTTGATTTTTGACAATGTCTAAATATAAAAAGTTGTATGTCTTTTTTCTCCTTGCCAAAACTTTGTCATCCATACAAAGTAATACAATACATCGAAAGTCACATTTGCGCATGCGACAGTGGTCATAAACCATTGTTTTTAGATGCTGCTGATGTTATTCTTTTCTACGAAACGGCATTGTTTATATTCTACTTGACAACCATTGATAGCAAGGAGAAAGGTCATGTCTAAATGTCCATTATAGATAATCGGTAGACACGCACTACGTCATTTCTTGTGCTTATTTTTATCCATTGCCATTCGTTTTACTTCATTCGGTGTAATACATGAGTACATGTTATCTTTAATAAGATCAGGTAGGTTGTGAATGTAGTGACAGCAAATGAAAAGACCAAAAGATATGACGCAGATTAACACACAATGGGAGAATTTATATTCAAACGGGGATTGGCTGCGATAGTGTAAGTGTTGAGCAGGAGTGTGTGTTACAAGCAGTTGACAGATTGCCAGTATTTTGCACAAAAAAGTATTCACAGCCACTATTAGTGTCTCTGGTACACGTTTGGGATGTCATACGCATTGATAGAGAGAAAGACTATACCAGGTTTAAAGTTTAAGTATGGTGATTTGCCATTTTTAATAAGGTATATCCTGACAAATAAATGTATCTTCTCTATTTGATTACACTAAAATACGTTTAGCTCC
The DNA here is from genome assembly GCA_030141615.1 of Unio pictorum. NCBI lineage: Eukaryota > Metazoa > Mollusca > Bivalvia > Unionida > Unionidae > Unio > Unio pictorum. Next base: position 1,487,666 of record JARLTB010000019.1, on the reverse strand, counting down.
GTTGGACTGTATGATGCATTGGTGTAATCTTGCAAACTGATATGGAAAGATATTCCTAGATTTGAAAAAGCAGGTTTCTTCCGCTATCGTGTAACTATTTCCAACGATACCTAAAGGGAGAAAGGTCAAAATAGAATTGCAAAATGAAAAGAGATTAACATAGTTTGATCTAGAATGTCATAATTGTTATATGTCACTCCCACGCACATCATTGATATATGTATCTCGCTACTAGACAAATGTATTGTCATTGTAGGCTATAGCAGTCTACATTTACAACAACTGAGGTGGAAGGTCGTTGTCCTCCTAACAATGCCCCCTGCAAAACTAAATTTTAAACATTTTTGCATTAATTGAAATTCCACGCATTTCTTGAGCCAATTACTTATTATTTGATCAATTTAGTTGCTACTGCATAACAACAGACCAAATTAGTGAACATCATCCTTAATAACTGCACTTAATGTTAGTTAAATTCCATAATTACCGGATTTGCATAGATGTAAACTAGGTTTATCTTATGAATGTTGTTTTGATTACATAAAATAGTATAAAATAAGTATTTTGCTTAGCATAGATAAACATAATGTTTCGCAACACTAACCGGGAATACCTATGCCTGTAGAAACACTCAGAACACAAAAATTGTTGTTTCAGTTGCACATGGAAATATGTTTTTTGAAATAATATAACTTACAAGGGTGAAGTATTTGCTGAAATGCAGGTCTCAACTATGAAAAAGTCTAAAGATGTACAGATTTGTTGTAAGGTTTCGTGTTAAATAAAGAATAAGGTAAACATAAACGAAACTAAGAAACATGTTGGATCAGTGATTGCAAGTTCTATCCAGATGAAAATAATAGTAAAAGCCAAAGCTACCTAACACCATCAATAAACACAACATTGCTCACGTCTTGACTGTAGAGGCTGTATGTTTAATGTCCGATACCCAATATACATCCCTCTAGTCACTCTTAGTATATTAGAGTAAGAACATCATCAGTTTATCAAGAATCTAGTGAAATTGATCCAGGTCATGAAATACAGTACACACACTAAATCTGCGATATTAACACTTAAATCAGCAGAGACGTCTTAGTAAACAGGTCCCTGCAAAATGGCAGGAAAATAACAGTAAAACAAGATTCGCGCTTTGATTTCCTTTTCAGTCTTTAATTGATGACAAGTGTGTTGGTGCTATGTAGGCCACCTTGATGAGGCAAGACATCTCTCATTTGAATAAACATAGTTTCCCTAAATTAAAAATCGACCATATGCACCATGAAAATAACAGCTGTGGACAAGCCCGAGTGACTCTAGTACATCAAAGAACGATTAAAATTATGTGCATGACGTGATGTCATACTTCAAATTAAGTATACCAGATTATATTACAAGAAATATCCACCTGCTCTAGAGACAATTCTACCAGATATTAATGAAATAACATACTTGGACACGACACTGATACATGATTGGAGACATGCAATAGCGAACGTATTAAACTATTGAATCATTGAACAGAATATTATGTGATGATTTTTGTGTTTCACACGATACCATTTTTCATATGCTCTTCAATTTTAAATTCAAGACAATGTAAGATAATAGGACGAGCAATATATGTGTTCTTTGATTTGTGCATTTAAATTGTTAATTGTTGGATTTTCTTATGTAATATATATCTGTATTTTGGACATGACCTTCTCCAAAATCATGTGCATGATTAAATGACCAATTCCATTTCATGCAGTGACTATCCTACGGTGTCTGGTTTTTATTTCTTACTCGGTGCACCATTAATAGCTGCGATACATTAGTAATGATCTATCTTTGGATTTTGCAAGGACTGGCTTCATATGTGTTACGCTAATTGCCATAACTGTGTCGAAGATCATTTTCAAGTAGTTGGTATTGTTTTATTGAAGGAAACATATCAAATGTGCACAATTAAAAATATCAGTTCAAAGTATTCGATACGGTAATATTTCAGTCAACTATAATCTTAAATATTAAGATAAAATTTCATTAGTGTAACATATAGCTTGGCACAAATGGATGTCACTTCTTCCATATTCTGGTCTTCCTTCCACTTCACACATTGTTATCGTTTTCTTCCTTGTCTACTCTAAAATCGAGCCATCGGCTGTTACAAATACATGTATGCTGTTTCATGTTTCACAAGTCTCAATTTTGAAAGTGACTATAAGTAATGGTTCCGGTGCATAGGTCGGATTGATCATGTTTGTTAATCAGACACAAATGACATGAAGTCCCAAGCCTTCAGTTCGACAAATCTTAAATTGTGGATGCGACTGCTTTCCTTGCTTATTATAGGTATGGGAACAGGTGATGCGGAAAGGAAATTTGGTAATCTATGTATCATAAGTGCTCCTTGTGACACATTTTAATATATTATAGCCAATCATATGTGCCAATGAACACTTGCTACGGTCGCCAACGTAACTATCAATGTATATCCAGCAATGGCTTGCTATAGAATATGTACATCTTTGGTCCAATTGATAATTCCGAAATGTTCGAATCATTTATATGATCTTTTATATGATTTATTATATGTATTCTGTCAAACACAATATAATATTAATAGTCGTTTTTACGTGTAAATTAAAAGCATATTGAGCTATATGAACTTTTTGCACAATTAAGCCGATGTCGAACGAACGAATCTAATGTGTTTCGTTTCGTTAGCAATACTTATTAGCGCATATCAGCAATATCCTGCAAATGACTGCTTTATTGTATTTCATGCATCTATTATGAACGAAATTTAATAACCTTAACTTGAAGATAAATCCGATAAAATTATCTTAATACATCCATAGTTGTATAGATGTTTCCAAACACACCATATACACATGTATGCAAATATTTAGTATCTGAGTCTCATTTTTAATTAAAATTGAACTATACATACAGATAACTTGTAAAATATTGATTTCCAGCTAAAAGGGCAGTATGGTTCGATGCGTATCCATACTAACTATATTTCCTGCTTAAATACAGGGAATGTTTAAATTGGGCGTGACGGAGATGTGTTGGACGCTATAGCCGGACAAACGTTTTTAGTGAAAACATGGACAACAACCGCCAACTCAGGTGTATTACTGTATCAAGAGGCATGACAGCGTTCGTCATTAAATCTGAGCTTACAATTTTAAAGGACTTGCATGGTGTCATTCTGTTGACCTACAACAATGCTACGAAGGACATGTCTATTATATTAGAAAATTGTGGCAAGGAAGATGAAGGCAAATATAATGTGGACGAAATAGTGGCTGACACCAGCCCGAGCGCATTTGAGAGAAAAGCTGATAAATGAAACTTTACGTTGAACGTTATAGGTATGTTAGATAACATATGGCAAGTATTGACATCGTCATCAAAGTAAATGTTGGACTAACGTATACATATTTTTCATCTCTGCCTTATATTTTGTGTCCTTCATCATCATTATTATTATTATTATTATTATTATTATTATTATTATTATTATTATTATTATTATTATTGTTATTATTATTATTATTATTTGTATTATTATCAACGTTATTGTTAATAATATTACTGGAATTAATTTAGGAGTAGCAAAAATTGCAGTGTTGTTATTATTATATAACTTCTTAAATATTAATAATCATACGAAAATACTTTAGCAATATGGGCCTCAACCATGTTTAAAGTCAATATTCAGATCTGTCTATGATTTATAACGATAATCATAATTGCTTTACATGGTGATTTCGCTTAACATTGTATTTACTATTGATAACAAGGTTTGATATAATAGAAGTAAGGTAAACTAAATGGATAATGCTGACAGTGGTTCTAAGCAACACTGATATGGTAATTTCATTACGGAAAAGGACGCAATACTTGAACTGTAAAGAGCCTGTAGACAGATTGAAGCAATAACGAAATTAACGGCTATAATGGTTTTATGCTCCTATTAGCATGTGTCCACGTCACAAATATATATCGAATAATGTTTGAGAATCAATTTTCAGCGCAAACTTAAAGCAAACACAAATGGGTGTAACGTATCAAAGCCTTGTCTACCTTTATATAATTTGTGAAACTCTCAAGAAATTGTTTCGATTCCATACAAATGTGCTCGTCAGAAAAAACGTTTACGAGACACCACCTCCGTTTATAACAAAATGAATGCAGGATGATCTGATAGAAAGAATGTCAAAAGTCAAAGACGACATAAGCAGTTCGGGAGATTAAATTGTCCGTACTCAACATTTGAATGAGATTAATTTGAAATAAACTGTTTGACACACATGAATAGAATGAACACAGGGTAATTACATGAATGGACTAAACAGTGTTGACAAACGATTCTACAGTACGTTAAATTGGCTTGACATCGTTACCAAAAGGCACATTTCAGATCTATGGTTAGAATCACCAAAACAATAGGAATGTTACGTTCATTGAAAGGTAGTAACTATACTTAAGCAGGACTTAGAGGTTCTAATAAAAACTCATAACATCAGTATAGTTCATCGATTGGCTCATTGCACAAAGGACGAATGATCATGATTTCCGTATTGGGTTTAAAAGATCAAGAAATTAAATGACGAAAGGAAGATGCCACCGTTAACATCGATACGTTTAAAAGAAGATGTTGCAAAGCAAATCAAACACGCTCCTAACGAACCAAAAAAGACTAGATTGACGGAAGACAAAATGTTTATTGCATCTATTTTATTTTGCACGGCACCCTTAACCTTTCAATTTCCCATTGTCAAAGTTAATTGGTTTTGAATTGTGAAGCCTATTGTGGGTAATGATTTATATATACGTCGTCTAATTATGAAAACTGAATTCAAGTGTTGCGTTTTTCCCCGGGACTCTTAATGTGTAGAGAATTTCGGTCAAAGAATATCATTCCAGATCCCTTTATGGCTGTCTACACTATGTTAACAGTAAAAATAGTTTAAATATACGTGTACTGTTTTGTTACTTTAGAGATATAAAAAGGAAAACATTTTCGAAATTAAAATTGTCTACGTGAGAAACGTTGCGTAGGTTACGAAGTGTTGATCTGTAATTACATTAAAAGTGAGGTGCTAAGTAGATAATCTATATGTATACATAGTAATATTTGCGTCATATTGAATGTGTCATATTTGTGTTATTATTACCGGGTGCACCTTGTTCTTCTGTTCCCATATAGATATTAATTGGACACATTGTTACGTGCTTAGGCTCGAATAAACAGTAACAAAGAAAGAGTGAAACTAACAAGCTTGTAAAGCTTAATAAACAATTTATTAAGCGCAAATAGTTTTAGAAAAGAAAAATTAACGTACGGATTTAAGAATTAATTCCAAAATTAATACAAAAATATTTCAAAATATTATCCACTAGAGAAATTGCAAAAGACCTGGTAATAAAACGTCCAATTAATTATAAGTTCAAATTCCAGCAAAGTATCCATGGAAGACGATGGCAGTTGATTAAGTCAGTTCTTGTTAATAAAAGCCTCTATGAGCACAATTCTTTTCCAGATGAATAACAAAATAATTCCTCTTGATCCAAACGAATTAACAGGAGCAATTAGATCTTTCCAAAAAAGATGAGTTGATTCAACTTGCCAGAAAATATGACCTTTCTGAAGTAAAGGCTTGTTTAACGAAACAAGATATCAAAACGATTTTGGTCCAATATTTGGTAGAAAAGAATGTTTTGGAAAAAAGTGCTTTGATTTCGGTCAGTTAGTCCGCATCAGACTCTGACATTAAACAAAAGGAATTAGAATTAAAATTCAAGATGGAATTAGAGTTGAAGAAGATGGAATTTCAGGAGAGAGAGAGAGAGAGAGAGAGAGAGAGAGAGAGAGAGAGAGAGAGAGAGAGAGAGAGAGAGAGAGAGAGTGAGAGAGAGAGAGAGAGAGAGAGAGAGAGAGAGGAAAGGGAGAAAGAAAGACAATATGACAAAGAGGAGAAAGAAAGACATTTACAATATGAAAAAGAACAGATGCACATTCGGTTACAAAATAACAAATTGATAAAGAGAGAGAGAGAGGAAAAAACGAATATCAATGTACAATGAAAGAATTAGAGCTGGCAAGTGAAAAACACCTTTATACTTCAACTCCAAATTTAAGTTTTGATTTAGCAAAGAATATTAGATTAGTGCCCCCTTTCAGAGAAACATAAGTAGACAAATACTTCATTAATGTTGAAAAAGTTGCAGAAAATTTAAAGTGGCCAAAGGAACATTGGACTCAGTTATTGCAATGTGTACTCAGTGGTAAGGCTAGTGAGATTTACACGTCACTGTCCGTTCGCCAAAGTGGTGACTATGATTTGGTTAAAAAATGCATTTTAAGGGTTATGTGTTAGTCCTGGAAGTTTATCGGCAAAAATTCAGACATTACACAAAAGAAGCTGGACAAACTCATTTCGAATTTGCTAGAGAAAAAGAGCAGTTGTTTGCTAGATGGTGCTTAGCCAAGAAGGTCGAAGAAGATTATCAAAATCTCAAGCAAATGATATTAATTGAAGAGTTCAAGAGTGAATCTTTTTACGACAACTAATTATTAGTTTTGTTGTCCCTGTAAATTTTGAATCACTATAGCGGTTTTATTGCCAATGTAAATTTGACGCCATGGCCAGGTTTTATGCATGGATTCGTCACTGAATAGTGGTGGTTATAATATGGCAATGGATAATGTTGGTGAAGCATTCATCTGTCATACAAATAAATTCAATAGCAGGGGCAATTGAATAAGATTTATTCAATTGAAGTAGCATCATTGACATATCTAATATTTACATATTCACTCGCGCAAGACTTGATTCTTTCCTCTTATCTGAATGTAGGCATACCGATTGCAGATCAAGCTGCTGATTCTTGGTACATAGGACATATAAGTCAATGCTGATGATCAAATTAATTTGCAAAATTATGAAGAAAAGATACCTTACAAACTTGACAATTCACATTCGCTGCATACAAATCTTGTTCAAACATTAGTGTGCTTATTCTGTAATGTTAGTAACAGCTTATAAGCAATTGGTATCTATAAGCGGATATTCGATGATCCAACTTTACATTTATAAAAGATGATCAGATTATTTGACAGACCTTGCTGCATATTAGAAGTGTGTTCATTCCTTATACAAGATACTAACAAACAGATCAGCATCAGGATGATAACCAGCGTAGTGCAGACAAAACCTTTAAAACAAACAAAAACAATTATATTGGATAAGAATATGAAATGATATCAAGCGTTGCAAGAATACTTTAAAAACGATTATTGTTAGAGTAAGCTTGGCTTCAACAAAAATTAAATAATAAAAGGACACGTACTTCCATAATTAGACAAATATTGATGTTAGTAAAACAATGACAGCACTTAAACAATTGTACAACAATAGAAATATTTTATTTCTGAAATAAATCTTTAAAGATATTGCATTATTCCACGTGAGTTGATGTTAAAATTTTCTCGATGTCGAAAGTATTCACACAGAAAAGCTGATTAATGCTTTTAATATTACAACATTAAATTTAAATATGAACCAAACGATTAATGAATCACTCTATGAAGCTATAGTGTTTATTAAACATCGAAAAAAAACACAAGATAATGTTGCCTGATGATGTTAGTTTTGTGATTGTTGAACGAAAGTTTGGATATATATATATATATATATATATATATATATATATATATATATATATATAGTGGTATTTATATTGTTGCAGATAATGATTTTGGATACATAATGGAGTGTAATCAACAAAAACTTCATAACAAGCCTCCTTAAAGAAGATGAACCTAAATTATTGTTTAAAGACAGATATCATCATCGAACTGTCTGACATAAATGATTATATCTCAATGCTTCTTCCACTTTGGAACCCTGCCTGTTCTTCAGCAATTAATTCTTCTGCTTGTGGGTTCAGTCTGTTCAAGTTGATCTGCAGCATCACTTTACTAGCATGGCTGATGAAACATGTAGTTCAGTTCAGTGACTGATCCACTGTGTTGGGATATTGTCTATCTCAGCTACCTTCCCATTTTTCAGGGATCTTATTGCTGATTCTACTTCTTATTTGAGAATGGAGAAATCATCATCATTTTTGGAGTTTGGACCTTCAAACACCTCTGGGTCTCCTGTTGATGGATGGTTGTAGAGTTCGTCACAATAATCAGTCCATCTATCTGCAATGTCACTTGCTTCTTTGAGGCATTTTCCATTTTCGTCTTGAAAAGTACTGACTCTTGGTTGTTTCTGTCTGGTGAGTTCTTTTTCAAATTGGAATGACATTTTGCTGTTTTTTATGACACTGCTCTCTATCTCTGTTCACTTTTGTCCAATCCAGTCTTCTTTTGCTTTCTTCAAGTTTCTTCTGATATTTTTGTTTATTTCTCGATAATCAACTGCCCCTGTTGTCTATTTGGTGTTTTTGAGGTCTCATCGGGCATCACACAGATTCAGAATCTCTCCTGTGACCCAGGGTTTTTTCCTTGAGCGATGGTGGCCAATGATGTCCTTGGCAGCTGTAGTCATGACTGTGTTTAAAGTGTCTGTCATCACGTTAAAATCAACATCCATCACAAGGAGTGGAGCAAAGTGTCCTCCAATTGTGTATTGGAATGACGTGCTGATGAGATATTAGGGTCCTTCAGTTCTTCAAGGTAAAATGTCGGCTTGATTTTCTTTGGCTTGTTAATTTTCTTGAACCTCACTCGGAAGTTTATAATGACTAGGTTGTTATCACTCCCAACTAAAGCACGTGGAAACTATCTTGTTTTTGCTCTTTTGATGCCAGATCGGTACCGGTATTGAACCAGTATGTAGTCGATCTGGTTATGATGGGTTCCATTTGGTGCGTGCCATGTACAGCATCGTGAATCTTTATGTTAGCCCTGGGTATTGGTTAGTACCAAGTTGGTGTTGCTTGCAAACTCGAGCAGCCGTCTTCCTCTTTCATTGGTAAGCTCACTGCAAGAAGGTCCACAGAAATTATCCCAGTCTTTTAGAGCAGCTTTGCCAACTTTGGCATCTGAGTCCTCTTGGATAATGAGGATGTCTTATTACTTGCCATGTTTATTATACCCTGGAGTTTGATGTAAAACACCTCTATTACTTCAACATCATCATGCTCAATAGTTGGATCACAGACTTGGATAATTGTGATGTTAAAGGGAGATGCTTTTAGACGAATGGAGATGATTTTGCTAGATATGGGGCGACATTCAAGCACAGGTCCCTTGATGGCATTGTTTACAAGGAAGCCTACTCCATTTAATGACTTGTCCAAATCTCCACTATAGTATAATATATGCCCATCTTCAGTTTGGTATTATCGTAGGGCTTTCCATCTTACTTCAGAGTTCCAGTATGTGCCATGTGTAGTGTTCCACCTCATGTGTCAACTCTTGGAATATTAGAGTTCGCGCAAGAGTTATAATATTCCAGGTGGCGATTACAACGCTGTCTCTTGCTCTGATGTTATGCAGAGTCCCAGTAACACACTTGTGACCTGCGTCCTGCTGGACAATAGCAGACGGCGACCAATCTGATTTGATACTTTCAGATTTGTCCAGCATTATCAGTGTGTCTTGGGCAAAAGTCGTTTTGCGTAGCCCATCCCTCTCCAGACTAAGGAGTTTCCAGAAGGGAACGTAGTACATCTTTCAACTGCGTTAGGGTCTCCAATCCTGATTTTCTTTAATTGTTTACTCCCTTAGACTTTGGCTAACCATAGTCAACCTGCAAGGTTTCAGGAGATTCGTTGCGGAATATAACACATTACAATACTGTACTTCAGCAACTATATTTGCAACATTGTTATAAAAAGACATATATGAATGAACTTTGTTAAATATCTCCTGCACTGTAAAAGATTATCTTAGTCATACCTTTGCAATATTTGACAGCTACTTTCCTACCTTTCAAAAGTCGAAAGGTGGAAGGAGATACATACTGAGAAACAGAGTATGGCATTATATGACTTGTTATCTTTAACGTAAAATTGACAATAACATAAAACATGGAGCAAGGGTATTATATGTATGTCCTAGGCAAACGTTTTTAGATGATAATTTGTGTGTTAAATAAAAGGTCCTTGACGTTTCAAATATTTTCATAACCTATTCCAACCATGTTCATTTTATTGGAAAATAGTTTAAAACCATTACAAGGAAAACTTCCAATTCAATTATTTAAGTAAAATCACATAATATAATCTATGCCACAATTACTTCATTGTTTTGACATATATCTACATTGTAAGTTACGTCAGTTCTTAAAGTAACTTTTGCAATGGTCTTAATAGAGATTTAGCACCTTTTGTCATCCATCTCTATTCCTGTACCCAGTATATTATCATTATGACGTTAATTCCGCTTATGATCTAGGTAGTGATCAGTACTAACAATTAACAGTTATGTCGGAGTTGATATTGTCTTTTATTACATAATTTCAATCTTCGGTCATACTATTTTGAATTAGCTCGCATGGTTCATCAATTCTCAATATATGTTTGAAATAATATTCAAATCTTCATGCAATATTTTAGATAAAGATTTGTTATAATTCCAGGTTATATTAAAGGCAAAATGTAACTCCTAACACGTTTTATTATGTTTTTATCCTGAGATACCGAAGTTTATTTTTTCCAATACAGCTAAACACATTGATATACTTACAAATGTAGAATTGAGAATGGAAAACCAAACAAAATTACAACAAAAAATTCTAGAACGTCCCTGAATCTTGTTCGTATTCAATACGATAAAATCGACATTGGTCACTCAACATAAGAAACACTAATTAACATGTGAAAATTAACACAGGTCTTTTTGTCAAAGAAGGTCATATACAAGAATATGGCGAAACTTTCAAATTGATTTGTCTGCGAGAACGGATGTTTACTAAGAGTAAAGTTCATTTTTTTTAATCTCGATTACTGGCCCACTTCAGCAATAATAATGCATAATGCAAAAGATGCACACATTACAAAGCATATAATAAACTAAAATGAGAAAATTTTGTTCTTGTTCATAATGAATAAATCACCTTGTTTTGAGACCATGGTGGCCTTTAACACAGGAAAGATATGCTATGGAGGAAAAACCAGAGGGGAAGATAGTCCATGCTAAATATAGAAAACAGAGTTATATCAACTTGTTGCGTACTTGCAACAAGGTGGGCCAGGAAAAGGGTAATTTGTTATTCAACTTGCAGATTAAAATACCTTTATGTAGGTAGTGTTTTACACATATTATTGAATGGATACTTGCATTGAAGGACTATATATTTTATCAAGAATTGCATGTTTAAATTGCCTCACGTTTGGCAGACTCTCACCCATTCCCGTTCTTTTGATAACGACCATGCCCATATATACAAAATATAGAGACAATCTCGTTGATCTTGCAACTTTTTCCGACACTGAATATAATACGTACCATCATCTAATGTGTCTTCAGTGTGAAAGACTAAACTTTTCATATGGTTAGAAAATGGTCTTCTTTCTAAGCTGAGATTCACTGCATTTAATGTTGTACAGCTATTCGATTAACAGTTCAAGCAAAACGACGTATCAGTATGCACACAATGATGTAAATAACTAACTTGTACAAGAAGTTTAATTCAGGTGATCATCTAAGTATAAACATGCTAGACACATTTAGGTAAGACATGTTCTACACAAGTGTCATACGAACAAACATTAAGCATTGTCAAAGTTAACCCATTTTGTAATCTTAAAAAGTGTAACTTTTATTGAAAGAAAATATACAATGACCCAAAATGAACAAAACCGTATTACTTTGCACTCTAGTGAAAGGTCCTTTCTAAGTAGTAGCCATTGTGAATTAAAAGCAACAATAAGCAAACGTTTAGATCAATTTTAGTCTGACAAAGTAATGAATATACGTCTTTTTTGTTTAGAACTTCATGCATGCCATACGGAGTATTTATATAAATCCAAAATATTTTAAGATAATATTCTATATGTAATATCAATATCTATTTAACATCAGGTCAAAAATAATCCTAAAATGTCTTACTCAGAATTTACGAATAAAATGAAGGCATAGAAGTAACACAAAATTATTTCATTGTTCTTTAACAATCTAGTTACTAATTTGAATTGCCCATGCTGCTGGGCATTCAGTTTTCCACCGCTGGAAAGGTGATTACTGCAAAATATTTCTGCAAGAAGAAATTTGCTTGGTACAATCAAATTTTCTTTATTTTTTATTTTCTGACTAACTGATATATATTATATTACCATGTTAGTGATTATGCTGATAGCGATCATGTGCACAATATGTATAACATATACGTTACATTGCTGTAAACTACACACATTATACACAGCATATGAAAATTAAACAGTCCTTCTGTAAATATAAGGTCATAATACTGCATACATTTACACACAACAGTATACAACTTTGGTGGCTAATTTTGCAATAGAACATTTGCCTGCAACCACTGGGTAATCTATTACAAAGTTTAGTTTTACAAAATGTATAATGCCTGGTGTAATTAATATGATGTGTTAAACTTTGATGTATCCATGGTATTTTGTTTTAGCATAACATATTTTTTGCACCATATACAAACAGGGCAGTTCTATTCTTAATGTAAAAAAACAAGTAATCTAATTGTGCAGTTATCCCGCCTTCCTTGTATTTTATATGTTGGACAAGGTCCGTGGCATGTTGGTGGTTATCATGCGCAATATACATGGCGTGTGGAAACTATTGACAGATACCTATAGACCTAAAATATGTTAATGGTGAGAAACATCACTGTCCATCCTTATTTCCGGTAAAAATAAATTAGCTTTTGTGTGAATTCATAATGTTTTGTTATCATTTAATCATAATATACTAAATAGGGTATTTAACATCAGAAAATGGTAGAACCTATAAAGAGACCAAATAAGACGTGATCAATGTAACATTTGTAAATGACATTGTCAATTGTATATCATCCAGTGAGGCATACATAAATATGCAAATATTAAGGACGATTGCTTTACAAAAGTTTGAATAAATGCATATTTCTTCCATTGTATATATTTATGTGCATTCACATTTTAGGAACAGCATTATAATCGAAACATTTGTCAGGATATTTAAGCTCTAATCCTGGATCAGCTGACCTTATCACAACCAGTATGTCTAAAAAGAATGTTCCAGTCCTTCCTGATGACATTGATTGGATGATTGCATATAGACATGCATTCTACAGTCCGTTCATTCTGTGGAAGCATGCTAGGCTGGTGTCCGGACAGCGACCTGTATTAAGCTAATGTTGCCATTGACAAATACATTACACGTATGATGATAATGTTGAACAAACAACACTTGCTTCTTCCCCTCCAGGATTGAATGAATATCGACCTTTTGTGTATATAAATTAATAATGGTAATGTTTATTTGTTTTGTTGCAAGCTTACACTGCAATATTACCTTTCTATTTCGGCATAGACTATGTCCGCCCTATAAACAATGTGGGCCACAAGGTCAGATATAATCAATGTAACATTGGTGCTAGAGTGAAGACTCTATGCCATTTTTGTTTTCAACTTCTGTTATTTACAGAATAGTATCTAAGTAAGATCCTACAGTAGCAGACTCATTTTAATATATGATGTAGCTAACGCCAAACTCAAACGATCTTCACGAACTCTTAAGTAGATGACAATTCTTAAGGTACCTTGTTTCTAATAATTATTATGGCATCCACCTCCTTGTGCTCTCTCATCAATATCATAAACTGCTTGTCATAAAATAGAGAGACAAATCCTTACTGTGTAAAATTTCCTAATGTGTGAGGTGCTATTTTCATGGACGGAAAAATGGATCATTTGCAATGTGTCTTCTTATAGAATCGTTGATACCTATTTGTAAGATAATATTGATTTCTTAACTTGTGTGCCAAATATCCTAACCCATATTTACTTTCCATTCAATATCAGAGGAATGTTCCTTCAATAGCTGCGTTAATCTGACATTTCAAGCAGATTTCTTCGCACGGATTACATGCCAACAAGGCTGGATGATGTTTCAACATAGATATAATACATATTAAAATCATTCATGAGAGAGGGATTAAATAATATAACTTGATTTCATAAAAAAATACATTAACTTACTATAAAGTTGCAAATGTTTATATGCATCGCTTAGAAATTAAAGGAACAAAATCTAAACAAAAAAATAGTTTAGTGTGCCCTGCAGTATTGCATGAAAGCCAAATATAGTCTGATGTATGTGGAATATGGTAGCAAAAAAACCATTTTTAATTTCGTTCTGAACTTTGAATAAAGGCTATTAAAATAAAGTAATGAGTATATTATCAGCATCCATCAAAACATTGATACTCTTCCATTTACAAAGGCTTTATTACTCGAGTTATTGTCATTCTATAAAATTAAATCTGCTTTTGCCTTGTTCACCATAAGCCTGACATAAATGACACATTCTCCAAGCAGTCAACAACATACTAATTTGTTTCTTTTCAACATCTCTGCCTGTTCTACTGATTACTTTGGAGAGAAATTTACAGTTCATACAAAAAAAAATCACAGAAGTTCCCACTTGCAAAACCAAACATGTTTTCCATCCAATGATCTCCAACATAATTTTCCAAAGTATTTCTTCTGGTGCACATCCATGTTGGGGCCAATACATAACTTCAGTCAAAACTTAGCGCAGTATAAACGATGTAACTTAGTTGCTGGTACCAGTAATTAGTAACTTGCAACGAATGTGTAGTGCAGTATGTCTGAATCCACATTCATAAAATATATATTCTAATTTTTCATTCAGCTGTTCAATTACTCGTTTCTATCTATCTATCTATCTATCTATCTATCTATCTATCTATCTATCTATCTATCTATCTATCTATCTATCTATCTATCTATCTATCTATATATATGTTTATATATCTATCTATCTCTCTCTCTATCCATATATCTATATATATATATATATATTTATATATAACTATCTATCTATCTCTATCTATCTATCTATCTATCTATCTATCTATCTATCTATCTATCTATCTATCTATCTATCTATCAATCTATATATCTATCTATCTATTTATCTATATATCTATCTATCTCTCTATCTGTCTATCCATCTATATTTCTATCTGTTTATCTAACTATCTATATAACTCTCTCTCTGTCTCTCACTCACTCTATCTATCTATCTATCTATCTATCTATCTATCTATCTATCTATCTATCTATCTATCTATCTATCTATCTATCTATCTATCTATCTATCTATCTATCTATCTATCTATCTATCTATCTATCTATCTATCTATCTATCTATCTATCTATCTATCTATCTATCTAGCTAGCTAGCTATCTGTCTATCTTTATATCTAACTTTCTTTCTTTATATATCTATCTATCTATCTATCTATCTATCTATATATCTATCTATCTATCTATCTATCTGTCTATCTATCTATCTATCTATCTATCTATCTATCTATCTATCTATCTATCTATCTATCTATCTATCTATCTATTTATCTATATAAACTCGCACAGTCAGTTCGAAGCCTTGTTGTTATTCTGCACAGTTCAGTCACATTGCACCAAAATGTCATGAACAGATGCAATGCTACAGATCTTGAGCTGAGATGCATAATCTCCATTAGTAAATATCTTTCAGTTGATGCAACAATCACTTGTGTGTTCATTATCATTTTCAAGACTGTACTACTGTAACTCAACTATACCTAGTTCATCCCAATATCTACTTCAGAAACTTCAAAACATTAAAAACGCATCTGCTCAGATCATCCATAGAATGCCATGACAAAAGTACAACATCCCGCCGCTCTGTGCACAACATTGGCTATCCATTCGATCCAGATTCAAACACAAAGGTTGTTCATTGTCTTACGTTTAACTGACGGACTGTAGTCCTAGATAACTTTCTCGTCTCACCCATGTGTGCACACTAGCACGATACTTACGCTCCTCATCTGACAATTTATAATCATCATTCTCACTATGAAAACTATGTCACATGTACATCGTTCTTTGCATACCAAGGATCATCAACGAGGAACGAATCGCCCATTGAAATTAGACACGAATAAAAAGTGATCCACTTCAAACGTAATATTAAAACTGACATTTTCCAACTGCAGGAACAAACTTAAAGACCTAATAATGTTTCCTACCTTAACTATTTCAGCATGTTTGATGTTGTAGTTTATCATGGTGTTTTCTTTTTTTGTAGTAATATCATTATTGATCTTGTAAAGTGCTTGGAGCTGCTGAAGATTAGGCACAATCGAAAGTCATTATATATATATATATATATATATATATATATATATATATATATATATATATATATATATATATATATATTAAAGCATATTTCCCAGTTTTTGTAAGTCACTACATTGTTAATAAATTATGATACTTTTGGAACAAATTATCTTTATAATAAAAATGGTTATTTTGCATATTTGTTCGAATCCAATATATCAATGATAAAATCCCTTTTTTCGAGTTTGTTCATAATTGGAGGAGTAATATTCTACAGAGTGGTTAAAAGCCAATATGAACTTGCAAGATCACCTTAGTCCTAATCAACCTTTTACGATCGTGATATCATAAGACTCTGGTTTGGTCCGAATTTGTTAAATCAAGAGCAACAGTGAGAACACGTTTAGTAAATGTTACGAGTTTAGGCTCTAGTTATTGGTAAGAAAAGAATAAGTGAAACTTACAAGCTTTGTAAAATTATAAAAATACGTTATTTCTCTGCAAATTGAATACAAAAATATTTTGTATGTTTAAGAATCGAATCGAAAAATAATCTACGACTAATCCGCACATTAAATTACAAAAGCCCTAGTAATGTATTTGTCTACAGTTCCTTGTATAATCATCAGATGTAACACTTCGGTGATGGAAATCAGAATCAAATTTTGATAAACTGTATTTGTCCATGAATGTTGTATATATATATATATATATATATATATACATATATATATATATATATATATATATATATATATATATATATATATATATATATATATATATATATGGGCAGTTGTACTTCGGAATCGTGAGTACAATTCGCTCTATGCCGCACGTGCAGGGTGTTCTCGATACAGAGAACGAAAATGTATAAATACTATACTATATGTGAAGGGTCTTCACATTACTAAGGGTTTTGTCAACAAGCGGATGGTTTAAAGGACTGTAGCTGTAGGGCTATTGATCCGAGGGAGGGAGGATTGGTACAACTTTAGCTGTAGGGGTAAGTACATTTTTGGTACTGAGTGATAGCTTTTGTATTACTATATTTACCTTTGCATGTTTGTTTTATAGTTTTTACACGGCATAATGCGTGCAGTTTCTACTCTTGTTTGCAAGGTATTTAGATTGGTAATGTAAAGCTATATTTTTTAAAAATAGAATTGTTTACTATCAGTATTATCGAACAGGGAAGGTTTACTATAGAACCTGTCATTTTGAAATTGTGATAATAATATAGTCTTTATAATTTACTGTGTATAACGTTATTACGTTATGTCTGTATCAAGGTTAATACACGGTGTCTGGTATATTTTCAGCTATTGGTACGAGGGTGTTAAACGTCCGGGGTGTCCGGAGCTGTCAAACGTCGGGAGCTGTGTTTAAATGCACTGGTGTGTCCAGAGCTGTTAAATGTGCCGGAGTGTCTCATGTCTAGCGTCCGGAGTGTCTAATGTCAAGATTGACAAGGGTGACCCAGCTGTAGGTCTGTCTAAATAACCAGAGTGTCCGGAGGGTCTAATATCTGGAGGGTTTGGAGGGTCTAATGTTTCTTAGTATTCCGAATGTCCGGAGTCTGTAGAAATTGTGAAGTTTAATTGTACCAGCTATGGAGCTGTATACTAATAGTCGAATATATCTATTTATTTGTAATTTGTTAGCCATGGGCTAATATGGGTTTGCGGAACCCAGTATATCTTTTGGGACTGGAAAGATAAGTCGTTATCTGTCCCTTTATTATTTTCAAATATAGTTTCGCTACTTGAGCGTATACATGTTTACTATATGAGTAGTCCTGCATTGTTTACTACGTGAGTAAACTGTATTTATCTCTTTGTACATTTCTCTGGGGTTTTTGTATCATTGTATCATTGATTTGTATCATTGTATAATTTGATAGCATCTTCGACTCTGTGCGTAATTATGTTTAAATAAATCCAATATTTGGATTACACTACGCACGCATTTCATTGTTTTGCTATATATATATATATATATATATATATATATATATATATATATATATATATATATATATAGCCACATTAAACCATAATTTTTATATCTGTATCATAAAGCGTGTTCTGTTATCAATCCGAAATATCCGTCCCGGTTATCTTGTTACAATGACATGTTTACTTAGTTGACATCAAGCTTGAATAATAGTACGTATCCAAAAGATAATTCAGTCCAATTAATTGTCTAATGAAAATACTATCATCTGTAATGAATACATTTACATTACGTTAGTATGTAATTGAAGAAAAAAATAGAATTTATATATATATAATGCAAAACCTGACTAGTAACAGTGCAAAACTTGAATCATTCTAGCCTAAGCGCTTTCGACTTTTAATGAGTCTTTATTAAAGGCAAATACAGAACGTAGACAAGACAGACAAATAAAATACAAAAACCGTGTTTACAAAACTGTACATGCCTGTTTCTACAGGAATTCAACCTTGAATGTTTAATGTAAATGTAAACAAAACACAATGCAAACTAAAGCCAGATAACGAGATAATAACATGCATACAATAAAAGAGGCCATCAATTAATATGAAAGCTGCAAATACAAATTTATTAAACGGATGATTTAAACTTTTTGAATAAATTGCAATATATACTATTTGGATTTCTAAATACAGAAACTGTTTTTCAGTTCAAGTTTAGAAACATAAAAATAGACTTTTTAAATACATTTTTCAGGGACATATTTACAATAAGGAAGTAATATTACTTGATATCTTTTAATCACTGGAAGACGTAAATCGTGATGAAAAGGAATGAATATTTTAGAAAGAACAGTCGTGTCTATAGGGCAGAGGAAATGATACAAACATAACTCAAAAGTTCACATGTAAAAACATGAACGGCAAAATATATGTCCGCGTTCTATTAACCAACTCATCAATGTAACTATCAAAGCGCGTGCAAAGAGTTATTATTAAACCATATTTAGTTTAAGTAATGCTGCAGAGTTGATGAAACATTAAACTATATTATTAAAGGAAAAAACATCAATAGAGAGAACTGGAAGACAAAAAATACTTCCACAAAAAAATCAAAGAAAGAAATTAATAAATTTTAAAAAGGCACATTCCTTAATACGACCACATTATTCAATCTTAGTAATACTTTACATTATGCAAACAATACAAATATATTGGATTGGAAATGTAAAGTTGATCAAGCTACGCTTTACCAAGTTAAAATAAACTAAACATTAAAGACTAAATCAAGCACATACAAAACTATAACAAACCAATGGCAGTGATATTGTAATGGCAAAAAGGTTAACAAAAAGATGACAAAAGTTGAAACATATATGGAGACATTTTAAATTTATATTTAGCGTTATTCAGATTAACATTTAACAATTAACTTAGAGTTAACGTATTCCAAAAAGACCCATGACCAAATGATACATTTAAGTAAGCGTTGGACAAATGTTTAGCACGAATTGTTTAGGAGATATACACCACATACAAACATAAGAAATTAATCCAAATTGAAGATCAATCAGTAAACATTGTAAAGCCAAACTGATGAAGACAAGTCCACATCAACTCTAGCGCAAATCCTTTTTATTGTATTCATAACTTTAATGTGTATATGTTGTCATTGAATTGCTCAGTTGTTAAGTTTTTTACTTAATGTGTGCTTGGTAAATGATCTCTCGCGATGAGGTTAATATCTTGTGTAACTTAACGTTTAAACAGATAAAGAAGACTTTAAAGTGGCTAACCGTCCGCACAATGGCCTTTACAAATGTAAGCCTATACGTTATATTTATATCTGGCTTAAGTATCCTGAATTATACACATGTTTATATCCACTTTTTGGTAGACTATAACATATAAGTGGAATGTGAAACAGCAATCAACCTTTGATATCACCCAAACAATACATACAGCGTTAAAGTGAATAAAAGAATATATAGTACTAGTTAGTATATTCATTTAAAAAAAGTAAATTGCTTTTGATCAATATTTGGGTGATTGGACTCAATATCGATTTATTTGCAACGTTAAAAGAAAGGATGTCATACTCATTAGTAGTACAACAGTTTAGATAACTAAATCGTAGTTAAAATATTAGTCGTTGCACAAATAATAAAGGAAAAGCTTTGACTGTAATTGAATACATTTTATTGACACGCAACTATAACAAGGTAAAATGCATCCAGCATTTAACTTAAATGGTACAATCCAGTCGTCACGTGCTGGTAGACATATAATATACTCTACATTGAATTAGACAAGGCATCATCAATTATTATCAAGATACTTGTAAAATAATCAAATCATCTTTTTCACAGTAGTGTTGACAAATGTTACTAAATTTCGCTTTATATCTTTACCAGTGAACTGCACACAGTTCAGTTGTATACATTGGATTTTTTTTGTTATACGACAAATAGTTCAACACATTAAATTCTAGAATCTTAACAGTTGGAAAAGATATGAAACTAGTCAATGCATAATCAACGCCTTCTAATGGTCATAGACATCCCTTCAAACTATTGGTAGATGACCTTTTTTAGGGTGAATCATGGTTGAAATCTTACGATTTGTGAAGGTTTATTCCAGTGGCGTAGCCCTGTACGTAATATATATATATATATATATATATATATATATATATATATATATATATATATATATATATATCTATATATATATATATGTCTCTTAAAATATTATATATATATATATATATATATATATATATATATATATATATATATATATATATATATATAATATTTTAAGAGACTGCCTGCGATTGTCATATACATTACCACAGGCACTGATCAGCGTTTCATATATATATATATATATATATATATATATATATATATATATATATATATATATAAATGGAGAAAAGGTCCCTGGAAACTGTTCTGTTGCGTTTAGGTTTTTTAATCAAAATGGTTTTAATGGCTTTGAAGTATCTTGGAAATATGCACGCAGACGTTTATTGGTCGATGATCAAAAAGATTATTTCTACTCTAACCGAAACTAGATAATTTTATAAAAACGAAATGATACCAACAATAAGGTTATAACATTAAATGTTATATATTCATAATATATGATTAATTTTAATACTTAAAGTCTTTTCCTCAACATTAGATATTCACCTAAATCACACGCTTGTTAAAGTATCCATAGGAAATGCAGAAGAGAGACAAAAAATAAAAATGCTATTATAACCATCAAACATTATGAACACGTAGCAAATATATTTTGCTACAAACTAAATCAACAAATCTTGCTTAGAAACCTAGTTGTTTTTTTTTTGATAGGAAGGAAATAAACATGACACTATTTTGGATATCATCATTATGAAAACTAAAGGCGCAGTGTGTTTCGAGCTTTGAAAATTATAACGGCTAAATTACCGTGGGCGGTTCTTTAACATCTGTTGATCGGCATCTGAAGTCCAATAAAATCATAGGATATGTAGTATGTCAATGATATAGCTATATGTTAAGAGTACTATTTCCAGTGAACGTTACCAATTGACTTTCTCTGACGACCGATTTATTCATTCATGAATTCAAGATGAAATAACCAAGTTTCGATCAGGAAAATTGAACAGATGTCAACTTTCTAATCGTAGCCTGATTGTTAAGTGACTTGTATTCGCACTATTTTCGGTGAAAGAGGTCCGACGTTCCATATACCAGTGCCAGACTATTATAGTATCATTCAAAACTCGTATGCCTTAAATGTGTTGGCAAATGTTAATGAACACTTCCGAACTAGCAGAATGCTCACATGTACCGGACGTATCCACCTATTTCATGACAAGACACTGGCGTATCATTTTGCTATAATGGCAGTCATACTGAAGGAGCACAAAATTCAGATTATGCATACTCGTCTCTAATGTGATGGGTGTGCTCCAGTGTATTATTGGCTGGATCCCTTTATCAAATATTTGATGGTGTATAAACTATTTGAAAGCGTTGAACGTGCACTTTTTCAATGAATCAACAACAAACTCAATTTATAATTTAAAAAAATCATATGCAATGTTTGTTAACAACACACATATATGTATATATAGTATTCATAAACAATACTATGAATTATATACGTCATTATGTTTTTTATTTATGTCCAACATAAACTTGGAGTGTGTCTGTGATAAGGACTTTTAACGTAGGTTGAACACTTTTTCATTCATATCTTTACGATTTCTGTAGTGTGATAGTTTATAGTAATGTCTATCACTGGGGCATCATACCGCAGACATATATCATGTCCTACCCAGTCACATTATCCTTACAACAGGCCGACCAGTCCTAACACTAGCCTCGTAATGCCGAGCGCCATGGGATGCAACTTTTAGTACCATTTTTGTGTGTCTTTGCCAGTAACTCGGCCGACGATCAGATCCATTACCCCCCGCATCCTATTCAGACCATACACTTTGATATTTTGACGTTTATCGTGTTTTGGCTGATGATTACGTTTGTTTGATTACTTACCATCAATAGTAACTATAGCAATACAATATGTATTATCGTGGAGTTTAACGATACATCAGCACATAATGGATATATACGACCGATTACAATATACGTGATACACAAATAAGACATGATTATAAAGGGTTACGTATTTATAGCTGTTTCATCAAAACCAAATGCCATTAAGGCAACTACTTTATTCTGGTATGTTGATTGGTTCCCTTGCAACAAACTATTTATATACTGCCAGCAGTATAATGATTGAAACATAATTGCTAGTTTCGAACTATTTGCTGACATGGCGTTGATCGCACACACCATACAAAAGCACTACATTATTTAGTTTGGAGATTTTGGGAAAGTTTAGACACTCGCAGAATACATGTTTATATAATTTGTGTTTTCATGTATACGTTAGTGGCGTTCGCTAAATGAAATTACAGACGGGTATGCAAATGCAGTGTTCGTTGCATTCACATGTTCTGAAATAGAATCACGTCGGATGAACATCAGGTTAACAGTGTACCACAAATCGGTAATAACATACTATGCAAGGATAAGGATTAAATGTGTATGCCATAGTTAACAAATAGTGCACAATTTCTAAACATAAATCTCAAAGTCTTAAGTATATTGTAAGATATGAAACAATTGCTTTTTATGAAACATGACAAGTATAATGTTGGGATAAATAATGTAACAAATTTGTGCTTACTAAGTACAACAAAATAATAAATCATTATGTTTTTCTGGAAACGTATGGTTCCAAAGTAATAGTTGATGGTAGATTATAAGAGTGATGTTACAAATATATTGATTGAAAATGAGAGATAAATATTACAGGAAAGAATTGAACATATCAGTGTTTCTTTTACAACCACTTGGAACCCATTAAAGCTTTGCAACATTTTTAATGTTTATAACTACTAACGTTTCCTTGTAATGGTCTTTTTTCCTCATGGCAAAAAAAGATGGATAACAGAATATGTGAAGCTAAATTTTTTAAATGAGCTGCACCACGTCTGCTTTCTCAGTCTCATTAAAATCTATATCGATTTGATAAAAAATCATAAACATAACCACTTGAGTAGCTTGAAAGTACAAAACTGCATTTAAAATACACGTTTGTCTTGCAATATAGTTTTCTTAATTTCAAATAGTTTAGTTTCGTGTTCTCGTTTACGTTTCCGGAACATCTACTGAGAATGGAAAATATAGCGATAAGTTAAACAATTATTATTAGTTGACAAATTTGATGATTCAGTGCATATTTTTTGTGTATGCAAGTTATCACTGAGCACATTTCATTGGTTAGACTGACCTATTATTTTAATCTATTATACGGAAGTTGAAATTCATTTTGAAGATAAAACGACGAAGATTTTCAGTTGCAATATTCACATTCTAAAATGAAGGCCATGCAAAGTGTGTGGATATATTATATTTGTTTCCTTTCATCCGCAATATGGACAGGTAATTACAAACAAAAATATGCATTTATGTAGTCTGTGGTATATTTTCTATGCGACGCAGTTTTTGTCGATCGGTGAGCAAATTCTAATATCATTTACTTTTGCTAGCGAAAACTATCCTGCCTATTAATTATTAAGACACATGCATAACCTAAAACATTATTACATAACATTCCATAATGAATCATTATTGTGAGGTTACTTTCTTGTGATATGATTATATGAGAGTCATTTTGGAAGAAAGACAACGACTTGAGTTAAACTAACAGTTTGCTAAAAATATAAAGAAAGAGTTTCGGTTTAGACATTGATTAAGAAGATGACAATGATGGGCCACTTCCCAAATGATACATTTGGTTTCAGTGTTGACCATGGTGGGATGACGCATCACTAATATTTTCTAGAATCATACGAACTCATCAATTATGCTGGAATAAATTGACGATGTATATATACAAATTAATTTAAATATAGACGTATAGATACGAACACATATATAACACACTAAGAAGCTGAAAAACTGAAAAATTAAACTAATACTAATAATAATGCTAAACAAAAATTAATGATAATTATATTTGTAAGAAAGATCTTTCACAAATATCATTAATGTGCACTTTTATTTTTTCTTATAGAGAGCATAATACCTGTACATAACAGAGACATAATAGACGCACAGGCTGGATGGACTTTTCAATTGAGAACATGGTCATACTATGGCACAACACTGATTATACAAGTTAAAAAAGACAACATAACTAGCATGGACGTGGTCTATAATGGATATGTGTTCAACGTTATTGAGGACCATGCTGATCGATTGGTATTTGAATACATGGAAGCTAGTAAAGAAGCCTATTTATCATTCCGAAACATAAACAGGAAGGACCAAGGTTTATATGAAATAAGTGAAAGTTTGTACGGGATGGTGTCCGATCAATTTGGTAGAAAAGACGGCAAATGGTTTCTCCAGATAAACGTTCTTGGTAAGCATGTAAACATCAGTTAATTGCAAGATGTTCAGGTTAACGCAGATATGTCGCATTTTGTGAGTTATATTTAAAATGATATATATTTGACATTAAAACATTTAACTGTCTATAGTAAATGTAATCTAAGGTTGAGAGGTTATGGATTCCCTTCCAAGTACAAATGCCAAATTCACAGTTTACAAACGTGCAGATATATCAACTATAATGTACATTTTTAACACTTATTTAGCACGTTGTTATGTGAAAATAGCCTATAGCAGAGAAGTATTGTAGTCTACACTTCAGTTAACCAAACTAAATTTCCGTGTTTGAAAATACTGGATTGTTAGATCTGTGAAGATCCACAGTTACAGATTGTCGCTGTGCATGATCACATATATTCATACATACTCGTAGATGCTGTATTATGTTTACCCTTTAAGCAACACTTGTGTAGTTTCATGTTTTCTTTGTTTGACGAAGAATAAAACAAGTGGCAAAACAATACAGCGCAATATCATAATATGTTGCAGAGCATTGTTAATTTGCCTTTTTCGTGGCATTCTTTTAGGACCTTGTGGAGGTGTTTGTGTTTATACTTGTCCATAGCTTTCTAATACATGAAATAGTTTTCATTATAATTGCTTCACTATGCTTCATTCGTGAATACCAAATAGATATAAAGATGCCTCGTTATATTTGGATTCTTCTTGTTAGTTCTTCTAGTATTGCCATTGCGATTAAAATTATTACATAACTGGTCTATGATGAACAGTTTTGTTTAAAACGTTATATCAATAAGTATTGATTATATTTTATAGTCCAGTGACTATATAGCACGTTAACAACGCTTACCAACATACAAAAAATATTAATACCAGTGAACCTGACACCTGATTTACACTTGTTCATACAAATGTGTACAAACTGAGAGGTTATACTTTTTTGAACCACATATTGCTTTAAGGCATCTATTGCGTGCAATGTGTGATCAACAGAGCCGAATAGACCTTTGTTAAATCATTATCTATTAACAAGTGTGTGTTATATAGTTTCAAATTATAAAATACATTTTCATGCAGAATTGTCCATGTTTAGATTTAATATTTATAAATGTATATACTCTTCAATTGTTAATAATGCTATGTCCAGTCCTTATTAAACAATCTGTATATTGTTATTCACATACATTTTGAATCCGTATATTTTCTTTCAAATAAAACTGAAAATGATAGATATTATAATTATATTTTATCAGCACCGACTGCCAAAATCTAAATGTGAAGAGTTTTTATTTTACGATAATGAAAAATTGTTAGTTTGGAAACTATTATGGAATTAAATAAATAAAATTGATGTTAATGCATATAGAGATGAATATAAATATTTGAAACTTGCCACTGTCAAGTAAGAAAGTCAACAACATATGAAAATATGAGATTATGTAAGTTTGTTAAGAGGAAAGTGCAATGTGTCAAGCAAACTTAAAATGGTTTTAGATGTAAGTATTTAAGTTGCTTATGTCTTTAATACTTCGTGTGCTGAATAATCAGTTTATGTATAACCGATACGTAGTCTCTTTGCATCAGTGTTAAGAAAGACAATTGTTAAAATATTATATAAGTGATCAAGTTGTCATTAATCATTACATCATTTGCTTGTTTTGGCACATAACTAAATAAACAGACAATACTTGAATCATTCGTCTTGACCAAATGGTGACTATTCACATGGAATGTTATGCTCGTAATCAGAATTTACTAAAATTGTTTTAATTAATTAATCGTATATCGATATACATTACACTAAACGCCATACAAATATCGGGTTCAATTGAAATAACTTATCCTAGCCCTGGTATAGCAAATTGAAAATGTTGTTCGTACTGCATGGCATGTGTATAATGCAGCGAGGTGATGGAAAATACATTTCTGAATTCGTTATGTATGTCCTGTTTTTGACAAGTTATATTTTTCCCATATATTCATTCTTTTTATTGGGAAAAAATAAATTATGCTGACTCAGATATATCTCTCACTCACTAGCATGTACTACAGAACCCATTGCAACTTCAAATCAATATTAGCACCTATACTAATATACAATAAGGATGATACACATGTGTCAGCTTAACTTGTCTATGATCTTGTAAGGTCATACTATTGACGAGCAGTGTAAAAAAATATAGCGCCAAAGAATAATACAAAGTAATCGCAAGATTGTGATTATTTATTCAACTGTAGCTGCTTCTAATTAACATCCTTTTCATCTAACAATAACTATAATCAACACCAACATTATATTCACACAGTCAGTACGGCATATAGATGTTACTCTTGACACTACTCTTACATTGGACCAATATAAAATAAACATATGCTAGGCTGCATATTTTGAGCTGAGACACATCAGCTCCAGTTGCAAATATCTTGCAGTTGGTGCCACTAGACCACTTGTGTGTTCATCAGTGCTTTCAAGGCTCGACTACTGTAAATCAATTCTGTCTGTCTAAATATTTACTCCAGAAACTTAAAAAAAGACATCTGATCGGATCATCCGTATAGTCAAACGACCAGAGCACACCTCCCGCTGCTCTATATCCTACATTGACTATCCATTTGTTCCATAATCAAACACAAAATGTGTTCTATCTCTGAATAAGGCAATCCATGATTATATACTTATTTGAATTTCAATTTAAAATCGAAGTTTATATTTCCAAGAATGTTATGTTTGAGCAATTTGTATTTCCAGAAAATAATCGATTGAATGACATACTATTAATACGTAAATGTCAGCCCAAACGAAACACTGAGTACAATGCGCGAACAATGATAATACGACTGATCCTGCTCAGATCTTAAATCACTAATAAATAGTTTATATGC
The DNA here is from genome assembly GCA_030141615.1 of Unio pictorum. Taxonomy (NCBI): domain Eukaryota; kingdom Metazoa; phylum Mollusca; class Bivalvia; order Unionida; family Unionidae; genus Unio; species Unio pictorum. The sequence continues at coordinate 1,459,519 of JARLTB010000019.1, read as the reverse complement.
AATCGTCTTCTTTAAGACAGGCCACATGTAACGTTTGCTTGAAAACATTAAATAATGGAAAGATGGCATTGAGGAAGGTTCCAAATGTTTACAAGATAAAACCCATAGTTATCATTATAAACGTTGGTATAATTTTGTTGTCTAATGAAACACAACACAGCAATCCAGATTTCATTGATAATGTCCAATGTTCTAGGTTCAGATTGAAATAAACACGTTGTTTACAAAACAAAATTGATTATTCAAGTCAGTCTGAAAAGGTGTTTGATTTAGGACATGTACATTTAAGAAAGCTAACAAGCATTGGAAATTAAATATACATACGAGGATACTGAACATAGTAAATCAAGTCTTATTAACATACTATTTTGATGATTTGTTAGTATGCTATGCCATTCATTGCTTGTATCAGGTGTTACTTAATGTGTTTACTATTTATCTTATAATATTAAAGCATCAGCTGAGTCAGCCAATGTTCAATACATGCACTTTTCTAATTTAGCTCAACTCAAGTCATCTAAGTAGTCATATTTCTTTTCTCATTTGGGTTTTCAAGTTCCATTGTACTTTTTCTCCTTCGTCGTCTGTAAAGTGTCCTTCTCTTGTGAATATTAACGGTTTTAATTTCCTTAAGATTAACTTTCCACATCTTTTAATTACATGAAACAGATTGCTGTGTTACCTTGAAATGTCTATTCAAATTACCTTTGATTTATCAGTAAGCTACTAATAGCTATGTATAGCTTCATCTGAAGTTAAAATCAACCACATTTAAAATTAAACTAGTATGCATTGATACAGACACCCTAAATAAACTTTGTCCTGGTATTCTGAATCATGCTCGATATTTTAAGATGAAGGTGCTTCGACATTATCAAGAAAGCACAGAATGCTTAAGTTGGTAACACAGATATAACATATACAGATTGTTGTTAAGACGTTTCCTGAAGATGTTTATGTACCTTGATTAATTTTTGAAGACATGTTCATCCCGGTCGTATCATCTGACGATGGCTTTAATAACTCAAATGAATTTTCTCTGACCTATGTATGTATGTATTAAAACTTGTTAAAAGGTTCGCCAATATTTTATGCAACCTTTCCTTTACACATTTTAAATGCCTTTTTATCGATGGCTGTTATGATTTCTTAATACACATTGCTGACATGAATACATATATTCATATCATGCTGAATTTAAAAAGGAAAAGATTAACTTTTTCTCAGGATGATTTGGATTATTTCAAATAGTCTAAATTTGTTCAAGAGGGATTCATATCATAACTAAGCTAAACGGTGATAATACCGACATTATTAGCAATAAAACCCCCAAATTATTTCAACATATTTCATGCACAGACGATTTAGACACTAGCAATCCGTTTAATGATTGATTGTTGATTAAAATCAATAATATATAAAATATAGGTTAGAAACATTGCACGCCAAATATACTATAATTAAGGGTGGATTACCTATTCATGAAAGATAATTTTATTATCAAAATATCTTTGAAAAATATGGGCCACACTAATGTGAAGGGTAACTTTATTTCAATGGAATTATTTCTAAATATAAATTTAATTTTGTGAGATTTTTACGGTTTGCAAGAAATAGGATGATAATAAATCATTCAGAAATATACAATCATACAGCATAAAAGCAGCCTTTAGGAGAACAAATTACATTAAGACAATTTGGAATGAAATTAAGTACTACAAATAAATACATTCACAATCAAGTAAGGTAAACAAAGGCTTGTCTTACTGGTTATTTTAAAACTACAGCATTAAACGACGCATACAATTAGATATGAATGCAATTAAAGCGATGAGCATTGATTAGAAAAGGCTTCCGAAAAGGTATGATTCCCCCATATGTCTGTTTGATGGATCTTTTGTCTTGTAAATTAAATACATTCACTATATTAAATGAGGGTCAACATCTGACAATTATATTAAACTAATCCAATTGTAAATTTATTTCCCTTTTATTTTGAATTCTTCTTCCAACAGTAATGCTTACATAAATGTCATAAGGCCAATGTACTTTATTCCGTAAATGTATTGGTGCAATCTTCCAGTTCTTGAAAGTTAAATAAAATTCATTATTTTCTAACGATGTCATTACAGTTGAGATAAATACATTGTATATCATTAGCCTTATTAGGTTTACTATGTTAAGAGAGATAATAATGCTTTCATTCTGATTCACGGGATGTATTTACCAAAGAACGAGATGAAATAAAGCGAGGCAATGTTGGGGATAGCATCATCATCATGGAAGTTATAAAGACATCGGAATCCATCATCACTTTAAAACTCTATGATACAATCATTGCCCGTTTTGTTGAGAATGGCTCTGAAATTACCATGAAGACACACTTGTACGGACGCCTAATAATTGCTAACGACTGGGACAACAAAAACTACAAGATTGAAGTAAAGAACGTCACACAGCGAGATGCTGGGTTATATCAAGTAGATAATGAAGGCGGCGAAACTACGAAATGCTTCTTAAATATTACAGGTATTCTAAACTTAAATGATAATTCAAATCCAAACTCTGTATTAACGTACGTGAAAGGTACAATTTCTACGAAATATTTATTCACTGATGTATGTGCATGAGATCTGTGTGAATTATTTGGAGTTGTTTACAATATTTGTGATAATAATATTAAATTAACATCCTATACTATACAAACAGAATGGTTCATGACTAATGAGAAATTGTGTTTACTGTCAATTCTAAAAAATAAATTTTAATGGGAAAGAATGTATTGAACAAAGTCTCAAAAGATTTTGTAAATTTGATATCAGTAGAAATAATACATATTTAAACGAGTCATTCAAAATCGACATTGTGCACTGGATTTACATCTGCCATTTCTAGAAGAGATCCAGGGGATTTTTTTATACAATTTGTCCAGCTTTGATATTTTCAGATGAATCCATCTCTGCTGCTTTTGGGGATAATTTGACGATCGCTTGGTTTTATAATCAACAAGGGATGAACCGTAATTTAAGAGTTATTCACCCACGTCAGGGTGTAATGATGAAACTTACACCAGCTAATGTTCCCAAAATCAGGTCAAATTTTCAGCATCGTATTATATACAGCGGACAGATTGAAATAAGCTTCATGTCATTCACGCTACTCAAAATAGACCAATCAGATGGCGGATTCTATTCCATTGAAACGCTACACGGAAATGCGATACCGGGTCGAAAGTTATTAATTGTAAAAGGTAAGAATGAAAGACAAGACTTTAATCACGGATTATATATCTGGGGATTATGTTCTAAAGACCCGACAAAGATTTAACGACAATAATATATAAACATGTATATACACTATTAGTATTTATCTGCCTTATTTGAAATCTCTAAGAAGTTTTGAATAGTTACACACAACATTGCTGACAAATACGCTTCTTATCGATTACCAAAAAGTAGCTATTAGTATTTGTATATGATAACCTATTCATGGATGGTTTTCATTCAATAAGGAAAAAAAACAACATTGACGTTCACCTTAGGTAAATGTGTCGTTTCACATTCATATGTTCATTGCGATAGATTTGTCTAATGTCGATTGCAAATAAATGCAAGTATCATACGTTATATTATTATATTAACCTAGCTAATTAATTTACATCATCAGCACAATATATGTCTTAAGCAAGCCATGACACTGCTTCTGAAAAGTAATAAAACGTCATTTGTACCATCGTACAGCGAATAACCTTTAACGAAATGCAGCAAAATGTAGACTAACTTTAACAAATATATACTTATACAGGAGAGGATAAGTGATCTAAAATACAAAACCTCGTGGATGATGTAATATGTGGTACATGCAAATTTGATACCCGTTGCAATGACATTCTTCATTATGTAGTACAAACATATGTTTTAGTTTAAAATTGCAAGTGTATATATTGCATATTGGTTCATTACAAACTTAGGATTTCTTGGTGGTAAGTTAGTATTTATATTTCATGACGGGTATATATATATGTATGTATATATATATATATATATATATATATATATATATATATATATATATATATATATATAATGCTAATACTAATAAATGTTCACAGTCACAGGTGGGTGGTATCTAACCAAGTTACATTATGTAGTACTAACGGTCCTTTGATCATGAGCGTCCGGAATTGTCATTCGATTTATTCCAGAAGTGCATATATATTTTGCTCTTTGGTTTGTTTGGTAAAGCAAAGATATAACGAGAGCAGTGAAGCAAAATACATCACGCGAAGAACTCATATTGCGACTTGAAAATATTATGAAATCTTATTCTAGGAGATCGATAAGCATGCTTGCACCTACTATGTATTTGACCCGTTCAATGTACTGTACATATTTAGTCTAGCTCATGCGCGCTTGTGTGAGTGTGCTATTTAATTGAACCTAGTTTGTCAAAACATTTTTGTGACAACGTTAACACTGAGGCGAACGGAATATGTTTGATAAATGCCAATAAATGTGACACAATCCTATGATAGTAATATGTATTTTAATTAATTTACAGTTACAAGTTCTAAAGATGGATCAATCAAAATTAAACAAATCCTTTACTATTTACCAAATGTTGGTAGCTGATATAACTATGTTTTTGGACCAACGTTTAGCACAACCTCAACAAACTTTCACGAGCCTAAGATTAAAAAATAGTATATATTGCAATTACAAACGTTTGATAATGTAATTTTTAATGGTTAGATCAAGATAGCTATGTACATTGTTATATTCCCGTCTTGGGGAATATGTACCTAATATAAATTATACATTTGCGTACTTTCAGCTGAGAGCAGAACTCCGTCTGGTAGGTTGAATGATGACGTTGTACAAGCAGGTTTAGAAGTAATGCACTATAGTCAACCAATTAGTGAGCCAATAGCACCTTATGTAACATCAAGTTCAACGGAGATTCAAAAAACATTGTGTGAGTATCAAAATAATGATTATAAATAATATTATGTTACTTTAGATCTATTGCGGGTCCAGTACTTATAATTATTCGGAATTAGAAGGGTATTTTGGAACTATTGCAGCTGACACATTATTACAGCATATAACATAACGTATATGTTTTGCAATACATGTTTAGTGTATTGCACATTTATTTAAACGAAATAGTTACGTATGTGATTTGTGTGATTTAGATTTGTAACAATGTGTTTACTCACGTCGGTACGATGTCTTCAGTGTGCGAGTTTAAAGTGATGCCTTCCACTGGGATATCATGCAACATACATGCATTATCAGTCTGACCAGGCATGACACTAACAGCTTCATGCTGAGAGCCTTGCGCGGCAGCTGTTAGTACCGTTTCTAGAAATCAAAGAAAGTTGTAAAGAGGTTGTCAATGCTGTGTACGCATATGAAAAATACAATTCCACCTCGATAAAAGCAACCACGTTTGGATAATGTTGATTTGAATAAGAGCTACCTAGTTACGATGGGCGTTCTGTACAGTCTATGTGATGTTCTGTCCGTCCATATGTCCATATCATATATGCCATATTTACGCTAGCGATATAAACTGGCGTAGAGGAAACGAAACGGCGTGATTTACTCAGGAACACCTAAATAAATGTCATTGTAATTGACTGCCACAATGATTGGAAAGTATGCGCTCAGTGGAAGGGATCAACCACAGTATCCATACAGTAGGCATGTATAGCTATCATCAGTCGTCCTTGCTTTGCAAATATTATTGTCAACACGTTGTTCTAAAACGTCTCTTAAAACTTTAAAAGATGTTTATTATTCATCAGACCATATGTGTGGTACTGTAGATTGAGCTAGTGAAATGCCTTATGCTCGGTTTGCTAAATATTCTGGAGGTTCTGGTTTATCGTCGTAGCGTCTTTGGCTGTATGACCTTTATGTAATATTGGCTGTGATGCCTGACATAAACCTTTTGCATTGATGTGTGTATGTAAAGAAGTCCGTGAAGACATGTACACATTTACTTTGAAAACACCATCAATAATAATAATAATAATAATAATAATAATAATAATAATAATAATAATAATAATTATTATTATTATCATTATTATTACTAGAAACTGGAACAACGTTGTATACATGTTTGTGTTGATAAAGAGCGCCAAGTCACTCACAAGTGCATATTTGTATATCATTCGTTGTCACAGCACGATTCACATGCACCTCGCTTTACCATGTTGATGACATTTGAAAATATTCAACAACATCTGAATTGATCAGTGAACTGAAAGGTAGCTTGCGGCGACAATATGCATTTCATATACTTTCTAATTAATAATTGATGGAGGAGTTTACAACATGCGGCGAACATGGAAGGAATATATCAACAAATGACGATAAAAAATGAACTAGTACAATAATCAATGAATGAAAAGAAATTGAGTTTAAGTAAGTGTAACTAGTCACTATTGAATAACTAATACAAAGTACACAATTCAATTTTCTGAGTTGACTCGTATAATATTTAGAGTACATTAGCGCAATCGTTACTCTAATACTAACAAACCGAAATGGTATAGATTGCTTAAATATTATTTAAAATGCAGGAATTTCGTAATAAGCTATAATCCCATGATGACCAGATTTCATGAGCACAGTCAAAGATCCAAGTCATTTCCATGGACTTAGAAGCACTACCAGTATGGCCCGTATATAGCTTCTCGACATGACAAAAAATTATGGTGTATCCTGAAGAGGCAACATTTAATATGTATGGGCCCTAACACGTCTTTAATAAGCCAGAGAGAGAGAGAGAGAGAGAGAGAGAGAGAGAGAGAGAGAGAGAGAGAGAGAGAGAGAGAGAGAGAGAACCCAATTGTAAAAGGATTTGTGATGAAGAGAAATGTTTTTGTCCATGCCTGATGATACATTTTACTCTACGCTCCTCGTCTATCATGTGTAAAACCCGTTGTTATTTTGTTTCTCCCAAAGACCTTTTGTACGATGTGTTTATTCCACAAATGTTTTCATAACTCATATATGCGTAATAGAATTCCTAAATCACAACAAATACTACTAACAAATTCCGAAAAGGCTGACAAGTCAGTAGAGCAGGATGATGGTTGAATAAATAAGGACAATAATTTTACAAATGTTGTTGTTGAACATCTATAAGAAAATGACGATTGACGATGAAACACAGCTGGTTGCGTATGTGAGTGTTTCTGACATATTCTGACTGACAACTAACGTATGGGTCAAGGACAAAGGACACGCAGATATAAGGTAATTTTTATTCTTCAGACCTAAATATATTATTATCACCATCGTGACAATACTCTGTTTAATGTAAACTATGTTTAAGAAGAACTCATCTGAAATGTATGCTTGAGCGTGTGTGTAACAAGGAGTATTCTACAATGTTTCGCTTGTTTATAAAGGTCAGTATTGTTGTATAATCTGGTTTGAAGACTCGATTACCATTGTAAACATTCAATGAATAAAACCCGTAGGTATATATAATTTTGGTATCGTCTTATAAGATATCTTTCCAAACAAACATTTGTCTGCTATCAGTACTACCATACTAAGACAAAACGTATACCAAGGATGAAACGCATCAGCTGTTTGCTTCTTTCCAATGCGAGTAATACTGTAAAATCATTTGTTACGATTCCGCAATTTACATTTCTTTTGTTGTACGTTTAGTTTTTAATGACACGATAACACGCAAATACGTGTGCAACTTAAGTTACATTGGAATGTATAGATACGGAGATATACCAGTACTTAATGAAATATTTACAATATGAGTATGATTCAATGAAAACAAAAAGTATGGACAATGATAGTACAACTGTTGAGGAATTAGCCCACCCACTCCCTCGCAGAATACTTGCGAATATTATATGTGCCAGTTTATTTTGCTAAAATGAAAATTACTTGAAATATTCAATGAAATATAATACTTCAGTCATTAATTTGGTTACAAGGACATTCTTGGTTATATATTGCGGTACGATCAAGCTCACAGCCGTGCAAATCTCCATTTCACTCTTACTGTTATTTCACAAAATATCTTTATGTACTCATTTATTAGTATCATTAATACATCATTTGCTGTCTAAATTGTTTTAGAAAAAATGCCACACTTGAGGCTTGCACTCTGGTTGTGTATCCTCTCTAACACTAGTGCAAGAATTTTGTGGATATATATATTAAGCATAACGTACGTGGTAGGTGTGACTTCATATATGTTGCAGCTCAGCGTAGTTTAAAGGCTTGTACTCACAAATCCTATTACAGATACCCGTTTGACCCTACGTTTTGGTATTATTGAACCGTTGTTGAATAATGTGCTTACGTAAAGTCTAATGTATTTCTCCATATTTGCAAAATCAGAAATTTAAACAACGCATTTAAAAGGCGAAAATATATTTAGCCTTGAGCGCTTTATTTCAAGCAAGTTTATAAATTAATTTTGCTATGAATACAATACAGATGACCGCCTCTATTGAGAATCATAACTTAATTTCAAGGAGTGGACTGTGTACACTTGCGAAAACCTCATTTTGCTATCTTTGGTCAATACATTTTACCCGCGGAATTTGATTACATGTATAAATAAACGCATCAAACCACAGTTTGAGGCTTATACATTCCTCGATCGGCATAGGTGTGGTATGTGTACAATAATCGCAATTATGCGTCCTTTTTTTAACAATTTATTATATAGCTTTTATATATGGTTCATAATATTTATTTCGCGAATGAGAACCAAGTCGGCTAGTTTATTTTGTATCGTTTGATGGTTTATACGCATGATCATACTAGTAACATAAGGTCATATATCTTACGTTGTTACAGGCTACGTTGCTACGAGTAGTTGTGTCTTTGAATATGATTATCGCCAGAATAATTACTCCACCGGTAACATTATATTTGTCAACAGCGATATCACCACGGAAATGTTTTAGTTCCGCGTCTGAAACCGGAGATTATTACCACACGTACGTTCCAGGGTACGATACGGAATGATAGTATGATGTAGTCCAGAAGATCACATTTGTGACCAAGCTCCGCTCCCAAATGTGCAAAATGTTTGACTGATGCTGTTAATACAACGTCTGATTTATTAGGACCATTAATCAGCAACAAGAATACCAAATCCGATTACTAAAATTATCCATGAAACTGTTCAGCAACGTTGTCACAATCCAATACGGATTTGATGACTGCAACGATAACAATGGGTAGTGCTTTGGAATCATGAGGTATTAGACATAACTGATAATAACAAAAATCAAATCAGTGATGTATCCATCCCGCACGTTGGACATGGACGCGCAAATGTTGCTAGGTGCAAGTATTAAAATTACAAACATTACGAGATTCGAGATCTAAACGAGTAATGGTCAACGGAATTTCAGATATGTTCCTCCGTTCGATGCATTTGATAAAGAATTAAGAAAGTTCTTGCAAAAATAAATGATGGTAAGCAACAGTATTATGCCGTATATGCACAGTTCAGATATCTTAACGACGGAACGCAAATCGAAGCAATTCGTTACAATGTCAAACATACGAGTCGTAGAGTCCCGTTCCAATGGTGGTTAATCAATGTTTTCTGGTCCGTTCATGATATCTGTTAAAGACACCAACTACCGTGTAGATAAAAACAATTCACAATTGACGACCCATTTGTTCAGCATCTAGCCAATCGTAAGTCGCTCGGTAGTTGTCCTGCATAATTCCAATGAGACACTTTTCGGGTATGTAAGATCATTAATAACGTTATGTTGAGGCCAGGCATGCATTCACACTAAACAAAAATGGAGAATCCATCCATGCCATTTGCCTTCATGATTTTGCCTCTGACAATCATGTAGAGATTTATAATTTTACCCATTTTAATGACCTGAATGGCTCCATCAATGGTCATACAAGAATGTTTGACATAATACTTGGAGTTTAGCAGAACATTTAACATATAAGTCCTTGCATGCAAAAAGACTAGTACTAAATAAACACCCATTAAAGTATATCATTTGAGGTCATAGACAGTCTAAACATTCAAATGGAAAATACGAAGATGTTTTCAAAACTGGCAGTGACTAAGGCCACGTTTAAGTTAAATTTCTATCGAGAACCACACTAAAAACATTTGCTCAACGTTGACAACAATCAATTAAGGCATGTATATCATCGGTTGTTGCAATGCATGGGCCTACATACATACATACATACATACATACATACATACATACATACATACATACATACATACATACATACATGCATGCATGCATGCATGCATGCATGCATACATACATACATACATACATACATACATACATACATACATACATACATACATACATACATACATACATACATACATACATACATACATACATATATACATACATACAAGCATGCATGCATGCATGCATACATACAAACATTCCGTCGGCATCAGTCCGTCTTCGAGAGACGATGGTGTACCTTCCGATTTGGGTGTCCTATCTGCACTTTCGCGAGTGGCTGAAGAGTCCGACCCTTGAGTGACAGTCTCTGTTTCACTTGCTGCAGGTGTATGCTGATGCTTGCTGAGGATGTTTTTGGTTCGCCTTCCTCCTGGCTCTCTTTGCAGCGAGGTTTGTGTTTCTCATCTCCTCAGCTTTCTGAGTACCCTGTCTGACAGCAAGACGCCACGCGAAGCGGTCGTCAGCACAGCTCTCCCAATTGTTTATGTTGATGTTGGCTGTCTTAATATCCTTTTTGCAGACATTTTTGTAGCGCAGACGTGGCCTTCCAGTCGTCCGTGCACCTTCTACTAGCTCGCCGTACAGCAGGTCCTTGGGTATGCGGCCTGGGTCCATTCTCCTTATATGGCCTAGCCAGCGAAGGCGCCTCTCGCTGAGAATGGAGAACATGTTGTTCATGCCTGTGCATTTCAGAACCTCTGTGTTGGGAACTTTGTCCTGCCACTGGATACGCAGAATACGCCGCAAGCATCTCAGGTGGAAGCGGTTGAGTTTCCTCACGTGACTCGCGTAGGTGGTCCATGCCTCGCTGCTGTAAATGAGTGTCCTAAGCACGCATGCCTGGTTGACGCGCAGTTTGGTCTTCTCGGTGAGGTTGTGCTTGTCCCAGACCCTCTGGTTCAGTGTCGCCATAACTGCTGATGCCTTGGCAATCCGGCCATTTATATCGGAATCAACGGACAGCGAGTTGGAGATGGTGGACCCAAGGTATGTGTAGTCCTCAACAATTTCCAGGTTGTACCCATCAATGGCGATGGTGGGAGAGGAGTCTGCATCCTGCACCATTACATTCGTCTTCTTCAGACTGATTGTCAGTCCGAACTCCTTGCAGGCGTGGGAGAGGCGGCATACTAGCTGCTGCAGTCCATCTTCCGTGTGTGATGTCAAGGCTGCATCGTCGGCGAAGAGCAATTCACGGATGAGAACCTTTGTAACTTTAGTCTTTGCACGGAGACGGTCGATGTTAAACAGCTTTCCGTCAGTCATGGTGTGTATATACACACCCTCGCTGCAGTCCTTGAAGGCGTACTGGAGGAGAATGGAATAGAAGATGGCATAGAGAGTTGGACACATCCTAGCTTCACTCCGCTGCTGACTGGGAAGGCCTCTGATGTTGCGCCAATGAAGCACACTGTGCTGTGCATGTTCTCGTGGAACGATGTTGTGATAGCGAGCAGTCGTGGGGGGCAGCCTATATTCTTAAGGATCCTGAAGAGTCCGCTCCGGGTGGCCAGGTCAAATGCCTTGGTCAGGTCTATGAAGGCAATGTAGAGGGGCATCTGCTGCTCACGACACTTCTCCTGCAGCTGTCGTAGTGAGAAGATCATGTCTACAGTTGACCTGCCTGCTCTTAAGCCACACTGGGACTCGGGGTAGATTCGGGATGCTAGCGTCTGCAAGCGCGCCAGGACGACACGGGCGAACGCCTTTCCAACAATACTGAGAAGAGAGATGCCCCGTTAGTTGTTGCAGTCACTGCGGTCTCCTTTGTTCTTGTATAGAGTGACAATGTTTGCATCTCGCATGTCCTGGGGATGTGTCCTTGTCCCCAGCAGAGGCAGAGGAGTTCGTGCAGAGGCTGGATTATTGCTGGTTTCCCTATCTTTAGGACTTCAGGTGGAATGCCGTCACTCACAGGGGCCTTCCCACAAGCGAGGCAGTCGATGACTTTGCTAAGCTCTTCCAGGGTTGGTGGTGTGTCTAGTTCCTCCAAGACTGGCAGGTCTGGGATGGCGTCTAGGGCTGTGTCCGTGACGACGTTTTGGGTTGCATACAGCTCAAGATAATGCTCAAACCAGCGCATCAGCTGTTTGCCCTGATCTTTGATGACTTCGCCAGTCTTGGACTTGAGTGGGGAGATCTTGGAGGTGCGTGGGCCTGTTGCCTTCTTGATACCCTCGTACATGCTCCTTGCATCCCCGGTTTCGGCAGCTATCTGTATACTGGTGCAGAGGTTCAGCCAGTAGGTGTTAGCGCAGTGACGGGAGGTCTGCTAGGCATTTTTACTGGCAGTCCTCAGGGCCTGTAATGTACCAAGGCTAGGCGCAGCCTTGTAAGCCAGGAGGGATTTCCTCTTCGCCTCAGTCACGGGTTTCATCTCCTCCCAGCTGGCCTCATACCAGTCTGTGTTTTTGTGCTCTTTCTTCCCGTAGGCAGTAATGGCTGAGTTGTACACAGCGTCTCGGAGGTGGGACCACTTGGAGTCGATGGTGTAATCAGGTGTCTCTTTGGTGAGAGCCTCGTGAAGTTTGCAGATGAGCTGATGTGTCGTCTCTGGATTGCTTGCACATCAGGTGTTGATGCATGGGCGACCATTCTTCTTGGCGTGGTGCAGTTTCTTAGGTATTATTCGCACGTTGCTGGCCACAAGGGAGTGGTCCGTGTCGCAGTCGGCACTGTGGTAGCTGCAGGTAAGAAGGACGCTGGCTAGTTCCGCGCGCCTGTTGATGACTAGGTCTAGCTGGTGCCAGTGGCGGGAACGTGGGTGTCTCCATGATACCTGGTGGATCTCCATGAATTTGAAGAAGGTGTTGGTCACACATAAGTTGTGAGTGCAGCACATCTCCAGCAGTCGCTGCCCATTCTCGTTGATTTTGCCCCTTCCGTGCGGGCCGAGGCAGGTGGGCAATGCCTCGTATTTAGCTCCCACTCTAGCATTGAAGTCTCTTAGTAGGTAGAGGCCCTCGGTACTGGGGATATTTGATACTGCTTGATCCAGAGCCTCGTAGAACTGGTCTTTTTCTTCTGGATTTAAGTAGAAGGTTGGGGTATACACGCTGAAGATGTTGGCTGGGCCTGAGGATGTTGATAGCCGGAGGGCAAGGATCTTCTCAGTGCCTGATGATGGAGGCTCAATGAATTTGACAAGGGTGTTCTTTACAGCGAAGTCGACACCATGCTGCCTGGTTTCGTCTGATGGTTTTCCTTGCCAGAGGAAGGTGTAGTTGGCTTCCCTGATGGTGCCGCTGTCGGCCAGTCGGGTCTCTTGAAGACAGGCAATGTCGACATTCAGTCGGGAGAGTTCTCTGTCAATGACGGCAGTCTTCCGTGCGTTGTTGATCTTCTACAGGTCAGTGGTGAGTCCAGGGCACAAGGTTCTGATGTTTCAGCTTGCGAAAGGAAGAGCTGGAGTCTTCTTGCTTCCTCATTTTATCTTACTTGGTGCAGAGTTTTTTGGCCTGCTTGTCGAGATGGTTCTCTAAGCTCCATGAACCCAGTGAAGCAGGCAGGCCATGGCAGGAAGCACTTTATTGACTGGGGGCTTCCCAGTTTCAGGCGGACGGTAGCTTCCAATGAGACATGGCGATCTCTCCCACCGTCGAAAGCAGCCCCTGGCGCCAAGTTCTACGCCAATCGAGCTATGGCTTATAACCGGTAGACTGCTGCTTCCCGTGTTGTGACGACGCCTTAAGACGACGCTGGAGTGTTCTCTCCAGTGGAGCTACAAAGCCTGGGCAATCTAGAATGGATAATCAGCTGTTGCCCATGCAGCAGATCCCCCCTCTCCACGCAGCTGGTGGACCCAAGGGAACGACAAATGTCGCTACAGCTTGGCACCAACGGCGTCGCAGGAGTTGCCGGAATGACGTTGAATTCAACGTCAGACCGCCTTAGGGACTCCGTCTCCGGATTTTCTGTCAGGGTTTACTCCCTTAGCCTTCCCGTGATTGGGTATAGCCGCAAGGCAGCGAGGGTTTGTGGTCAGAGTTTTCCTTCTCCTAGATGAGCTACCATCCAAGGTTTACGAGCCCCATCTACCCGAAGCGACTGGTTTTAAGGCGCCAGTGGCCGCCTTCACCCCTTCTCCTATCAATGAAAACATGGTCCGCCGGACTTAGAAGCTAAGCCACTCGCGAAGGCCAGGATCTGGATTTTAGTTGACAGAGGCGATCAGAGTCGCAAGCCCTATGGGGCATTTTTGGAGGAGTGTGGAGCTTGTCTCCCACTCCCACCCCGGCAATGTCATTCTTGGACTACATACATACATACATACATACATAGATACATACATACATACATACATACATACATACATACATACATACATACATACATACATACATACATACATACATACATACATACATACATACATACATACATAAATACATACATACATACATACATACATACATACATACATACATACATACATACATACATACATACATACATACATACATACATGCATACAAGATCAATTCGGTTACAAAGTTTAGATGGCAAAATAAATGGCCAAGGAAAAAATTATAGTCTTTGTCTTTTGACTTAAGAAATGTTTAGTAGTCGACTTGTTCTAGTTCAAGTCAATTTGCAGAAGACGAGTCTGTTGTTTTCACCTGACTGTTCATATATTGTTTGGTAATTTAATAACATTTTAGCACATTTGGTCATATCATGTTTTGAAGATTATACGCTAAGTATCTTTACCAAAGAAATATCAAGGACTCTGACCCAGTAATGGGGTAGAAATCAAACCTAGAGCTCATTTATTGCTTCAAAACTCCTTTGTGTGACACAATGTTCATGACTTAATTTTCACGATTACAAAATGTATGATTCTATACTGTACCGTAAATCATACAAATGCATACAATTCTTTACATGTTATTTACATTTAATGTAATTGTATATTTGTTATTTTTTAATTTTGTTTTATTTCATTACATGCTAATGCAATATAACATTGAATGCTGGAATTGACCTTGACCAAAACTAAGATCACTTCTGCTTGACCTAATTGACTTTTCTGTATCGTTTAATTTGATTCATGCCAACAACTAATTCATAGCTAATTCATTCTTTACGTAAGAGAGCTAAATATCTTGATAATTATTCAGTTAACAAAGGATTAATACAATTTTGTTTGGAGTTAATTCTGAACACCGTATGTTATTTTGGTAAATAACACATTTCTTAAAGTTTACAACGCTTGTAGAATTTTACACTTTTCTGTTACTTATTTTAAGTGCAATCGTATAACTGTGTATAATGCACACCTGCTCATTCAGAGTGCATAACGTATGTGAAAAAGGATATACCTAGCATCACAGTGAAATTTAAGATTCCCAATGACATTCATGTATTCATGTATTTATATTTATTGTAATCGAGTACTGGATTGTAAGATAATTATATATAATTATACATACCCATTGTGACCTAAATTGCTACTAGCTGTTCCCATCATTTCAACACCAGAGACATGCTGCTCTCTGCAAACATAAAGAAAATGTTTTGCCATATATCCAATGAGCATGCGTTATATTAACATTGCAAGTTGTATCAGCTATGTCATAGTACTTATAGATTTTAGTAAGATCTTATTTTTTAATGTTTTTCATAATGAGATGAGTGGATAGATGATGAGGGTGCTAACAGGGATAGCATATGAAACATACTTATACTTTAGAATCTGGGCAGATAAAACATACTGAGAAATTAAACAAAATGTCAAATTATACACTGGTCGTTTAGGTACCGATTTATCAGTGATGACACTTCTGGAGACGAAGAGAGTGGAGAAAATAGAAGTAAATACTAGTTATGCCAGTTGGAATATATTCGAACTTAATTATTTTGTACAAACAATTAGAGAAAACGAGAGAAAGCAAACTTCATGATAATTATTATTCTGTTTTTAACGAAAAATATATAGTGGAAATTTGATCTACTTGCAGATGCTTAAAAAGTTTGACATCATAGCGATAATTGTAATGACAGTTTTTGCAACCAAATATAATAAATTGAAAAGTCAGAAGACATTTAGAATTTTGTATATTCTTCATTCAGTATCCAATAGTTTAGATACACAATGTGTCCTTTGTTTGGATTGCAAAATGACTGGTCAAGGATTTCATGTGAAGAATGTTCATATAGTGGTCATTAGTTCTGCGTGCTTGGGTCCATATGTGGCTACATTTGTTGTAGGTTTGTAACGCAAAAATATAATAAATTATCATTTGTTTCTAATATTTAATTAAAATCTAATTTAACACTTTACACTGGTTTTATTAATTATAGTAAGAAAATATTATGAAAACAATTCTTCTGAAAATATTAAAATGAATCAACTAAGATTGCAGGTCGAAACAATAACTAATAACAAAATAATTGTAACCTACCCGTGGCTATCTTCTGATAGCACGATACCATTCATTCATATCATGTCGAGAGATTCATAAATGTTTTAATTTCATTGCTTTATAATGAATTTAATAGTAATAGAAAGATGTAAAATTCACCTTAGCAACAAATGCAGCCAAATCATTGGAGGATGAAACATTTATGTAATCAATGTTACCATAAGACCGATAAAATACTATCAGATATGAAGTTTTGTTCCATGCATTTGTATGCAGAGGTTATCAACCTGTTGTGCAAGCATTGTGCATGTCCAATTACTTCAAGGTGTTCGTTTCAGAGAGAGAGAGAGAGAGAGAGAGAGAGAGAGAGAGAGAGAGAGAGAGAGAGAGAGAGAGAGAGGGAGTGAGACAGAGAGACAGACGGGCAGACCGAAAGAAAGAAAGAGACACTGAGCTAGAGAAAATGATTTAAACGACGAGGAATTGTTCGGAAATATATCAGCAATTATATTTGGTAATCATTTTGTTACCAAAGTGGTTATTGTTTTATTTCTGTTGTAAAACAGATTGTTTTCCTTTTCAATTTAATTTCCGGATTGTTTCACATATTGTCTTAATACATGCACAAGAGTGTCAAGATACCATGGTACTATGCCGCTTTTTTACTTTACTTTTTGGTGCGACCAGTTTTTGGCCTGGATAATATTATGCGTAATAAGGACGAATAGTACATTTTGTAAGTGATTTGCAGTGTTGTCTAATCGTGTTCTTACATTCTTCAGTGAACCACGGTTTTGAGACTTTTTACGACTTCGATGAGGACATGAAAATGAAATCTTCTGCAATATTAAAATAAACGTAAAATGTAAAAGCTGAACGTTCAAAACAGTGACCCTGTTAAGCCCAGTTTTACAATGTACTTCATGGCCCGGATCTTTAAATTACATTGCGAAATTGCTTCATTAGATTTAGATTAATATTCTTGAGAGTGATTGTTGTTGTTAAGGTTGTCAGGTACCTTCTGATATTAGTTCAAAAAGCAAAGGAGAACAAATTGTCAAATATATACTTGTGCATGTACTCGTTCCTTATCGCAAATACGTTAGTGAGTTTGTGATGAATAAACACAAATAATAATTATCTTCGCATCGGCCACATAAGTGATTTTTGGAGCATCCGTCTTTGTGAGGGCCGTATTTCTTACACATGAAGCATTCAAGTGGATTTGGTATGTATATCGCAAGCTTGACTTGTAAAACGCGAACTCTGCCTACTTTAGGTAAGGTAGGTTAGTTGAAAGTGGGTATTATGGTGTCTTTAATTCTGGAATTTGTTGGAACGATAAATAGGAATTTTTTGAACGGTAGTGTTACCTTCATTTTTGTTCCCTTCGTTGATTTCTGTGTCGCAGACTCCACCCAAATAGCTACAATGAATGCGGCCATTGGATGTAATAACTGTTGTGTGGGATAAACAGTTTACTGCAACATCATGAAAAGTCTTAATTTCTTTTTTCATATTTGTGGTATGCGCTTTGCGATCACATTCTACAAGTAAACCACCTGATTTAAGAGTTTGTTTGTACACTTTTGGGTTTGCCGACTAGTCCAAGCAAAGTCTTTAAACTTATAAATAGTGGCCATGAAGCGTGGAAAAGATTCCACCCTCTAGGTACGTCCTCAGAATCTGATAATGTTTAACTTCTATTTCTTTTATTTATTTGATTTCATTTTCCAATTTTAGTTTTAGTTTATTTCATCGCACGTGCTTGCCCACCCGCTATAAAAAAGACAATTTTGAAGTACATGGTTATACAGGTGATGGACACAGTAGGTTAAATTACCTCCCGATTGATCCGATATGTCACCGTCCTGTAGAATGTCTTCATTGAGTCGAATAAAGGAAAACAAAAAAGCGAATATGCTTGAGGCAACGGTGACATCAACATATATACAATTAAGAAGATGGAGCAAGTGAGATAGTAAACTATAACCTCATAGGTCTTGCTGTGACTAGCTGATTTGTCGAGACCGGGTCAGTCCTGCTCACTGGTCTGGAAGACGTGTATACCAAAGAAGTGTTGCGCATTTGAAAGTCCTTGCATAGCTTTCAGGATCATATTCTCACTGACACGGGCTGCAACCCAGTCAAACAGGCTACCTCTACTTATTCGCTTCTTTCGACACGTAAATGGACACATTGGGCTAATTGTACATCTCCGGACCTGCACATAAGAAGGACCTATAGTTATTAACATTTCAATCCTGTATATGAAGGTGATGCGTTTTCTGCATTACAAGAAATGTCAGACGGTGTACAAAGCAAAAACAAAACTTAAATGTCTATTTAAACCAACACTTAGAATCTAACAAAGAAGATCTAAGAGAATATTGAGGTGACAACACTTAACAGCTGCATTGATATTCATTTTTGCATAACATCAATGCGAATTCAGAGTTTATGTAAATGATATCGAATGTGTATTATGAAAAAAAGGTTGGTAAGCAAGGTGATTCCAATTTGTAAAAAAACATATTGTAACAAATAGAGCTGTAATGTCAAATACACATGTGTCCGAGAACAAATAAAAGTAAAATTACATGGCTAAAATAAAGATTCATAGAAAACCACGTAACAATGGTACAGTTACTGAGATAGTGATGGTTATATAAATAATTCTTCTATCGTTAGAAACGTGAGTAGGAACGTAGACGATGAAGGTCAATTAAAATAGGTTGTTGCATGAATATAAGTCGCAAGGCAAAGTTATACTGCCATACGTGTTTATTCTGTAATAGATTTATAACCGATATAGGGACAATAATTGGCTGAAAGGACCACAATTGACTTGGAACTGTTTTTTTGCTTGCATGTCGATCCCATTTTTGAAAAATATACATCAAAATTCAAGTATCGTTTTTTCTTGCCTGAGGCATATTATATATCATATTATCAAATAAACAAAAGACTTCCTACAGATATATGAACGACGAAAATATTGCCGAGTTGATAATTGAGCTTGACCGAATAAGAGAACTGGTTGGTGAAAATAGAACATTTTCTAGTGAGTTCATCACCGAGGAATACGCAGGTGTTAAATCAATGAGAGAGAAAGGAATCCCATCACATAAAAACGAATGCAAAATAATGAAGATAATAACAGAGGCCCAATATATGATCATCTACCGAAATCATGATAAATTTAAATTGCTGTTACCTGTTTCCGAACTAGTGAAAACGATTGACAATGACATCAAAGAAATATTTGCTGAACAGAGTCGACAAATGGTTAAAAAATGATATTGTTGGAATAAAATTATTTGAATGAAAATTTCTTCGAATTTCAACGACGTGAACAATGAGGTTTCGATGGTAAAATTCCTATTGTTTGTTCCTAGCTCGATATCATTTTCAAAGTTTTCTTTACTCTGTCGAATTGTATTTGCTAATTTTTTCAGTTTTATACGAATGTTTCTATGCTCGGCTAACAATACGGCTTTATCTTGATTTAATTTATCGATGAAAGCTAGTCATTTTTTATTCACCGCGGTTAGCTCATCAGTGGTTTTTTCATGCTCTTCATTGGATGCTCTCATCGCGGATATTTGTTGTTGGTCATTGGCTGTCATCGCCTCCTCGGTGATTTGTAATTGATCCCGATTTGCTTGCAGGTCAGTAATCTTTTTTCAGTTCGGAAATATCCTCTTTTAGTTTTCGCTTGTTAGCGCAGTATTTCTGTTGAGCTTGTTTGAATTCTTAAGCGGAACCTTTAGTTGTTACTGAAATCGGTTATTTTGGCAATATTTTATACAATCGAGCTAGTCCTATTTTAAATTCGTGGGATACATCGACCGGTCGTTTAACACCTCAACGACACTATATTTTGTTTGTCTTCGTCGGTGAATGCTTCTTTGGCGTTCTCATATATATATATATATATATATATATATATATATATATATATATATATATATATATATATATATATATATATATATGTATATATGTATATATGTATATATATATATATATATATATATATGAGAAAAAATATCGCTGAAAAATAATGATGAAAACGATAACATAAAAACAATAATGAAAATCAAAAAGATAAAAAAATAATGGTCGAAAATCATAGTCAACTATTATGGAATTCTTTCAGATGTGCTGGATTTTTCTCACCGAAATAAAGTATTCAATTATTTTGTTTTAGGTCCTCAAATATATATTAAAATATATACCACGAAAATTATAATAATTATTTTTATCATCAAAGATTTCATCTCCGAGAGATGCAGATAATATTTTATTGAGACGCTGCAAATACATACAGGAGTGAGCATAATTCACTATCTGATCGCGGTTAGAACTAATCAATGTTATAGGATCACGTCGAAGCTTGTGCTGCTGATGATCCATCAGCAGAAATTTTTCATTACCGAATGTGTCTATGACTAGTTCAAAATTACCCAGAATGGGTTCCTTCAATGACTCTTTAATAGTGGCTTCTAGTTTATCTTTGTCATAGACGAATTCGTGCGCGTGCTGATACATAATTGAAAATATACGATTTTAATTGCTGTAATAAAAAATCCAAAGGATTTTCACCTACGATTTCACATCAAGAGTATTTTGTAGTTGTTCATTTGATAGATCTATCAGGTTAAAATCCAGAACGACCAGTTTCAAGTTCATTCTTGTTATCCAAGGATTACTACATGATGAATATCCAGGATTAAATTGGGGATTGTATAATCAAACTCTCGGGAGAGACCTGTGGAGAAAAGGTATATAGGATGTAGCCTTGATCGGCCTCATTTGACGATGATGTATCAGCGTTATAACTACCCAACACGACATCATAAATAAGATGTATCGCAATCACCGACGTTATGTCAACGTTACCCGGTCATACATGTCTATTTGTACCGTCGTGAGCGTTGTTGTATCGGATAATATTTGATGATATTATTTGATTGAAATTGTCAGGGATGGAGTCAGTGTCCTCAGATAGTTTTGTCCACGCTGTGTGTATCAGCAGGAAACACTCATCGATCAGATCATTGAGCGATTTTTAAGTCATGTACATTATATCCAGGAAATGTATAATTAGGTAGTGTATCCACGGTTAACAAATACGCCGTTAGAAACCTTTCTTTACTTTTTAAATCATATCACTCTTTAGCTATCGCCTGAATAAATCTTTCATTGAGATATTCCATATCGGCGTTAAGCTGATTTAACATCTCTACCTGTTTGATGGTTTTATTGCGTGGAGATGTTAAATCAAGGATACATGCTTGAAAATGTTGTCGTAATGTTCTAGTTGTTTTTATATTCTTCGTTAACTCTTTTAAAATAATTAAGGAGATTTTCGTTAACCCATCCATATTCAACCTGTCGCCCACTAAACTCAGGGCGATTTGGAAAGAGATTTTATTTAAGGGTTTATATAACTAAAATTCCATATGATTATTTATATGTTTTCTGCTGTTCGCCAATATGGAAAATTGTCATCTACTTGGATTTTGAAAGATGTAAACTATTTAGGATACGGTGTTTGTTTATCAATGGTAAAGTCAGATCTGCTAGTTTTTTTTTTTTTTTTTTTTTTGGGGGGGGGGTCGTCATTTAGCTGTTTTTCTCATGGGGGGTTTGGTATTTCAGATAGCTTTACTCCCGGTGAGAACTCAGGCAATCCTAATACGGTTCTGATCGAGTTGATATATATATATATATATATATATATATATATATATATATATATATATATATATATATGTCATAAGATCCCTTTAAAAGATATAATGTTTGCCAATCGGGAGTACCGTCTTGTTTTTCCTTGTTCGCGAACACATTGCTGTTATTGGGTGGTTTTCGTGCGAATGATTCCGATCTCATATTGGACCAGCTGTAATATACCGCATTTGAGTTAAGGCAATTTCCTTTGCTGGATTTGGATTTGGAAATTCAATGCTGAACTCAGGAGTTTTTGATGTTGTTGATATCATTGTTGTTTTCACGGGAGAGGAATTCACTGCTATTCACTGAAGTAGTTCTTGTGACAATCACATTGTTGTTGTTGTCTGCGACATTATCTTCTATGTGTTTTTTCTATTTTTGACATCGCAATGTCATAATTGCGGATAATTGCGAGTATGCGTTTGACACAGTATGGACTTTAACAACGTAGTCGCGTAGTTTACGTTGACTACCTGATGACATTTTCTTTTGTTATTATCGTTATAACCCCCGCGATAGTTGTCGAAGCGGATATACAAATTGGAACAGCTACCAAAGCGACCTTACACAACACCTGAAACCGAGTACACGATAACATCAACGGTGGTAATTCTTCGTCGATATTTTTTTTAATTTTTTGTTTGATATTCATCTGTGAGCGATTTTAATTGTCCTTGAAGTGTTCTAACCTGACCATATCGATATTGCTGCGATGACATTGTCATTGACGCCAGTTTATTTAATTAAGATGTTTGCTTAAATCCGATTGAAATTATACGTACCATGATATAAGCACCCGAGTTTGATTTTTATCGGTTGTACGTATCGTGAATCGTGCAGTTGAATTTTTATCTATTATTGTTGATTTTTATATTGTTAACCCCGGTTATTTTATTACACCCGGTTAACGAGCTGGATGCTATATTAAATTGTATATCTGACACCAGTGTTAGTCTATATATTTCCTTGATCTCCGCTGCGATATTTAGCTTATTAGTTTCTGGAGTCAAAGCGAAGGATCCATGCTGGATCGTGTATACCGCGTTGCCAATGTTTTCTTTCTTCGTATGAGGGATATTGAATTTTTTAAGTGTGCTAATCATCTTTGGAATATACACCTTGATAGCCTCGTGAATTGTCTTTATATCATCCAGGGATATTTTAATGTCATCGAGTTTAATAGGAACCGTTGCCGGTTTTCCAAAGAACTTATGAAGAGCATCGTGAACTTTTCAAAACTTATTACGAAAACGTGTAAACAATTTATTCTCATGTTTATCATAATCGGTTCGCAGTGTTTTTAGATCTTCAACTGCGGTTTTTCCCTGTTTGCTTCGGTGTGGTCACCGGTGGAATTCCAAAGAAATTATAAATGTGAATTTCAACATTTTCAATACTTTTTTGTAACCGAAAAAATTGGTTGGCGTGGGCATCATATTTGTTTACATGGGGGTTAAACTGATTTACATGTAGATGATAATCATTATTTAACGCTGATATTCTATCATCGATGGTTGAAAAGACAACTCCAGATTTGAATTTACTTTGAGCGTCAAACAACGAAATAGTATTTTCACTTACCGGATAGAGTTTAACTAAAATAGTTCTGATAGAAATATAACTGTTTTTTAATTTCCCTACAATTTCATCCGTTGATACATCTACGAGATTTACAATTTCCGATAGCGCATCATTGATGAGATTTTTTTTACAACAACTAGCGAAACTCCATCTTTTTTCTTTCCATATGAGAGAGATTGGTCTCAAATATCCACCATCATATGTTTATGATCTCTTTGAAAAGCGATCACTGGAAGTTTCGTGCAGTTTTATGAGGCAATTTGGAAGATTTTGAGATCGCACTTAACACGTTAATGACTTCTCGGCAATATATCGGAGGATCAGCAAATGTCTGCTTTTGTAACGTTGAATACCAAACAGGAATTTTTAACCTGTTGAAGTATTTGAGAAAATAGTTTGGTGGCGCTAGGCCATACGAGTCAAAATAAATAATTGAACTTGGATGTATCGCATACGCGACCCAATGAGTTCCAGGTCCAGATCAAGATTAATTATACTTGTTTCTGGGATTAATGGTTGTGTAGGTAATTGATCTTTCATGAAAACACCTGATCGGGGATTGTTTTACCGCGGAGATTTGGTCATTATTTGACATCGGGGTTATGATCGAATACTGCCCGGGAGTCTCAACCCCGCTTCGTATTTGGTGTATCTGCTGCCTGGTAGTCTGAGTCCATTTCCTTTTTTATATCCTCGTCCATTAGCCTACTTCAATGCCATACCAGCGGCGTTACCAACAGCGCATATCTCAGCAGCTTTATCAACAGCGGTGTCTCAGGAACAAGTAGCGCTGAAATTGCGGCGAGAATTGGAAATATTCCACCGGATTTTATCATATTGGCAATCGCGGAGGGTGAACAGTCCAACTGAATTCCGGTATTTACTTTTAATGCCTTGTTAAAACGATTAAGCTAAGATTTCGTCAACGATAATTTATTTGACCCATAGGTAGATATCTGATCGCGTTTCAAACCTATTTTTACGCCAAATGTAGTAGAGTTTTTTGATTGTAGTTTTCTTTTATAGACCAGGAGTCAATGTGACTTTAACATGATTGAACGACATTTTTATTTAAATAATAGATTCATCTAATTGTTACATGTTTTCCACTGGCGCATGAACAACTCTTGTCTTTCCACCACCGCCTTCAAGTATCATCGATTTATCGCTAAGAATAACAGCGATTGCTCTATGTGGTCCACGTACAGGTGGATTTACACCGGCGTCGGGGTAATAAGAAATTCTCCCATGTGAGCCTGAAAGTTTACATCGACGACGGAGTGCCTAGATAGATCAAGATTTTGTAATGAAATATAATAGATGGGATAAACATTTTGGAACGCCAATTGTGATATCTGTAGTCCGGTATCAATATTTTGATCGCGTCCCATATAAGACCACAAACGATGATACACGCGAGCTAGTTGATTATTAGGATCATCGATTTGAATATTTTCTGCGGGTTCTTGTTGATTGCTTACTCGCAATGATACTTCGTTGACTTTCAATTATTAAATATCATATGACAACGCCGTTTTGTATGGTCTCTCCCGACTCTGTTTTATTTTGCAATGCGATGCAAATATATTTAGGAGCAAAAATATGTTTTGTTAGCGCGACTTGCCAAGTAAACGTACCGGTGATATTACTTGTCGTCGTAGATGTTGTAACAGCCAACCATGACATCAATGATTTACCACCCTGATCCACAAAAGAGAACAGCCGTTGTTCTACAGCGAGTGATTAAGTCATTATTGGGATCCTTAATGCGAGTTTTGATAGATTTACTTTACCATCGTGAACACCATCACCACGCCATATTGAATCATCGTCATTTGATTTGATCCTCAACGAGACTTCAGTAACATCCAGTTGATCAAATATCATATGGCTGCGTATTTGTGAATTTAATCGTATCTTATCCTGTAGAGCAACAAATATATGCCGCGGCGCAGAACTACCCTGTTTTGATGCCATATGACCCCAATTTGCCAGTTGGTTTTGTCAATAATGGTATTATGGCATTGTTTAAAAACGCTAGATATATGATCGATGGAAGAAAGATTGAATCAATTGAGCAAGATGTTGATTTTGCCAGAACAATAATGGGTTTAGCGAGATATTCTGATGATTATAGAAGATCGGCTGGACCATCTATGATGTTCGCTAAGGAGGTTACTGATCACGCTGAACATGTTCAGCATGTTAAAATAAAGGCAACAAGAGCTACTGCAGTTGATCCAGCGCCAGTTGGATGCACAAGTCCAGGTGCCGTTTTTGATATTATCAGTGATGTTAATGACGCCAATTACAAACTACGGTTTGCTACACGTGTATTAATGTTGCAAGGACCGCATAAATAATTTTCTTTTTCGATTCGACTATCTCATATTTTCTGATTTTGCGGAAATGTTAGATCTTTGGACCGAAAGATACAGTAGTCCTCGTGCGAAATTGTGATGATAATGATGCAATCTGGCATGGTGCTGGTGTTCCTGATGGTAAAGTAAATATAACAAAACTTTCATGGTGGATGCCAGTAATGAGTCCCTCAATCACCGCAGAGGAAACATTACTATCATTTATATGTACAGGTGGTAAATCATTGCTATCATGGCTAACAACAACATCAGATATTATGGAGACTTTTATTAACGGTATATTTACATATGTCAATCGTACAGATTATTTGATGTCCGATGGAACCAAATTCGTTACAATTGTTAGCTACATTGATGGAGAATGTCCCCAATATGTACAATTAAAGGCGTATATGCTGGCTTATACAGTGACTGAATTTACAAATTCTGATGAGTGTTGGTCATCATGGAGAATAAAATAAAGAAACGTTGCGTGATTATTCTAAATCAGCAGATCTTACGAATGAAGATAATTACATAAAAAATCATATATCAGAAATATCGAAAGCCCCTTCGTTGTCTGATCCAATATGTAGATATAAAACCGTTTACATAAAGGGATATGGTGGGTCAGGAAAATCAACACAAGTGATTGAATTATTTCGAGGGAAATCATACATGATTGTTCTAACACCAACACACAGACTTGCAAGAGAGACGAAACAGTGAGGAGTTAATCCTTGCACTTATTATATTTTCTTTCGATGGTAAGGTGACTCATGGACTCCTGATCCAATGGCTGAGAAATATATTACTGAATTCATTATTATTGACGAAATATTACAGTGTCGTTGGATACTCCTAGTTGTTTTAAAAATAAATCATTACCCGATTTCATAGAAACAAATCTAATTTTTTGTACCACATTGTACACACTTACCATCTAGTGCTGATCAGATATTGTTTATTGTAATTGTTGTAAAGTCGTTTGTACTAGTACGTGTCTTACATTTAACACAATATATATATATATATATATATATATATATATATATATATATATATATATATATATATATATATATATATATATATATATATATATATATATATATATATATATATATATATATATATATATATATATATATATTATTTAATATAACATGAATGTATTTGATTATTCAGCTACCCGAGGACGGGAACTTGTTAAACACCCTGCGATGGTGCCGAATTCAAACACAATTGTTACTTAATTTGATAACGAGATGGATGAAATGAAATAAACAATATTTGGCAGCCGCGAGCATAGACGATCATCGATTTTACGAGGTGTTCAAGGATTTTACCGAGAAAGCAAAATCGGAAATCGATGAAGATATTATTGAATTATTACCAATATCGAAGAATCTCCGAGTATTGATTGTATTGATGTAAGTATTAACAATCTAGTTGTGTACGATGATGTGATGCTAGACAAACAAAACAATCTCGCTAGGATATTTTCACGGGGTAGCCATACAAATACTGATGTGATATATGTTATTCAGAGGTATAATCAAGTACCAAATGTGACCAGGGATAACTGTAGTATTCATGCTCTGTTATTCACCATACCTAGTGCAGTGGAGATATGGACATAAATTATTCTAGAAATTTATTCAGTCACGCTCAGTCAATCCCTCATGGATTTGTGAAGATAAATTTGCATGACCCTAAATCAAGATATCTTATCGGACTTGATAAAATTTTCGGTTAAAACCATAACAATACAGGCAATTTCTGTTTTTTATATTTCACAACAGTGTTGGGGGAAAAAAAGAAACTTGTGTTGAAACCGAAACTGTCATTTTTTTAGCTTCGGTTTATTATTTGAATTTGTCTGAATTGATTTCGGTCTATTCATCCTCCTTGCTGAACTGTCATTGTTTAGTTTTGTCTGAATTAGTTTCTGTTTATTTTTTTATTTGTTTTCTGAATTAGTTTCAGTCTGTTCACCCTTCTTGCTGTGTGTGGGGGGGGGCAGGAGGTCTTTCAAAACATATGTATATGAACACCTTATATATTGACCCTAGAGCGACTGGAAAGACAATTTATATCAATATATGTAAATTTTCAGGATAAGATACAAAAGGCAGTTCACTATTCCTATACGTAATAATGAATCTGCTTAGATGTAGATATCAGTGTTCGATGAAAACAGTTTTATTTACCATTGATACACGTTAATCATTAACGTTGTAACAAAAAAACAGCAAAAATACTGTATAATTACAGCATAAAAATGAATTGTGCAACTCTTCATATAATGCATCTCTCTCTCTCTCTCTCTCTCTCTCTCTCTCTCTCTCTCTCTCTATATATATATATATATATATATATATATATATATATATATATATATATATATATATATATATATCTGGGATTACACAATATTGTACTGTTATTTTATTACAACGCTAATGTCTTAGCAGTAGGAATTCATCACCGATTTTGTGAAAATATAACCGAATGCATACTGTTGAAATATCACGTAATGTTAAGGCAATATTTATATATGGGTATTAATGCGCCATATGCAAATCACTATTTCATATATCAGTAGTATTGGTATCGAATTGCTTTATTCAAAAACTGTAAAAGACATGTTATTTTTAATGTATATATCATTTGCTATATACATTTAAGCATTTTCGTTTTTATGTCTGTCAATAATGAACTGTTTTTTTGTATTTTATCCTGAAAATGGAATTTTTTTTTAATCTCAATTGTCTTTACAATTGATGTGGGATCAAACTATAAGCTTCTCCTTATATATATATATATATATATATATATATATATATATATATATATATATATATATATATATATATATATATATATATATATATATATATATATATATATGTGTGTGTGTGCGTGTGTGTGTGTGTGTGTTTGTGTGTTATTATGCATAATGCAGATAATAGGGTGATGTATGTGGAGTGAGGGAAAAAGGATAACAGCTTTTGAGAAGTAACCTATACGAACGTCGGAATTCGTAAATGTTCGGCATAACCTTTTAATGGGATTTTAATATGGTATTCGCATCACAAATAGTACCAGTTGTAACTGCCTCTCAAGATTTGTGCCGTACATGTATTTTTAAAAAGTAATATATAAAGTATTATCGCTTTATTGCTTCATATATTTTATTCCTTTTCTCTCTCTCTCTCATACAAGCACACAGACAAATATTTATCTATCATTATAAGCTACATACACAACTTTTCATACATGATGTCAATCAAATATATGTTTCACACGTTTGGATGCGGTCACGTTCTTTAAAAACTGGTAAAAAATAATTGCGATGTTATGTGTGTTGTTGAAGCAACATCAGAAACAATGCCTTCTGTAAGTACAAACCAGATGATTTTACTTTTAGCCTTTATATAACGTCGATCATCGTCGGGATCCATATGCAAAAGCACTTTCTCCATCTCTCCGTTACCCATGTTCCCCCAACCCCCCCTCTCTCTCTCTCTCTGACACAATTACTTCTAAATTTACATATTGGTGATTGTTAGTCAACACTAGAATGTATTGCAATAGTTAAGGAAAAAACGCCTCTGTTCCTTACTAGTGAACTGTATAGTCTAATTAGGATGCATATGAACCAGTCTACAACCTAATTATCAGGATATCAAGGCAAAAGTGATCGAACATCTCCAAATTGTTTAAATCTAACCGTTTGTATATTAGCCCATCATGAATTTCATATTGTGCATTTTCAATATATAGTCCAATATTCATAATGCGAGTTAATGCATGGGTTGCATATGATAACATCTTTCAAAATGGCAGTTCCCGGAATTAGGACCCAAACACACGTGGACGTTAATATTGCAGACTGTAAGACCTTATTCTACATCCACTATTATGTTTCTTTGCTGCAATATCACTATCCGGCGTATTTTAATTTATATGACAACAATTGGATAAAGTAATGAAGTAGGGTAAATCCATATTGCATCAAGGTCTTGTTTTACTAATACAAATTTCGTCATTGATATAAAAATTACTAATATTTAGCACCTGATTATTTACATACATGGGATCAATATATGAACCAAGAATTAGTAGAAACATTCATTCATGCGTCAACAGGTGCTTGTCCTTCATATTGTATCTAATGGATAGTGACATTTAAAACTAAATACCATTGATAACGCAACGGTGACGATGCAACAATTTGAACGGTACAAATCATTCAACT
Organism: Unio pictorum; assembly: GCA_030141615.1. Taxonomy (NCBI): domain Eukaryota; kingdom Metazoa; phylum Mollusca; class Bivalvia; order Unionida; family Unionidae; genus Unio; species Unio pictorum. Next base: position 1,428,955 of record JARLTB010000019.1, on the reverse strand, counting down.
TTCAGAATCATTGAACTTTAAAAATTGCAACGTTATATTATTGACGATTATATAGCAATTCAAGATGAAAATCTCCATGTAAAATGTTTAAATTTTTGCAGTGTTTCTTTAAGATTACATAGAGACTATAGTATGTATGATTTGTTTCTTCAATTGTTTTATGTGTATACATTACATTTTGTACAACTGTCTTAAATGAACAACCATAGAGTCAGGCTCCACGAGAGGACCATCCTTAATACCTTCGGATTAAATATTGGATACTGCAGAATACACAACATCACTTTCACTTACTGTGCGACTGACATCTCCTACCAATCATATTATTACATGTGAGTATCATGTTAAGAAGACGGCGTGGTTCTGTAAAAATTAAACAAACTGAAGAAGCTTGTCATAGATTGTTTTGGGTTGGGACTACGGTATGATTAGACTGAGAAAGAGATTTTGTATATTGTCTTACATTGAAATATGTGCCATCATTGATAACGATATTCTTTTGAAACCCATATTGATCGTTTCATTAAAACGTCAATGATAATAATACACTGATATTCAGATTATGGTAAAATGAATCATGGCTAGTATATGTGTGACACATAATCTTGATATTAGGATCGTGGTGTTGTAATGCAAATATAATATTTACATTCAGTTTGGTATGAGAACGTATATATATATATACATATATATATATATATATATATATAAATATATATATATATATATATATATATATATATATATATATATATTGTATATATATATATATATATATATATATATATATATATATATATATATATATATATATATATATATATATATATATATAATGCGGAAAGTATTCAAAATTAAATTACGTGGTTGCCATATTTGTGGATTCCCTTTTCCGGCTGTATTCGTATCATCATTTGTCAAATTAAAACGAGACTGATGTCACAGACAGATTAGAAAGTTTGCTTTTCGCATATCTGCATATCGAGACATGAAATGAACTTTCTCATTTAGTATTTATCATCGCAGTTATAACGAAATTAGACGTAATTACTATTCTTTTTACACAAAGAAGAACACACAACGGATATAAAACACGTGATAATTACCTGGATGATGTACATTAGCTGTGTTAAATAATTTGCTAATGCGAGTTTTCTGATTTAGTCAGACTTGAAAGTAACGGTTGTTACGGGGTGGAAGTGTGTTGATAGTTGGTGGTTGTATAAAAATAATAATAATAAAATATATCCCACCCCTTTTGGTACTCGATATCTAGGAGATGACCGGCCTCGATATAATTGCCCTGGTTCGAGTAAATATAAGTGGTGAAACTTATAGATGGAAACAGATATAGAGATATGAGCACCTATAATGAACAAACAAATAAGGTCCACCGTTCAAATGAACAAACAATTTAATAAATATCATAAACAACTGTGAAAATTCCTTAACTTATGAATATACTCTGCTTTTAGAAATAAACACTTTCATCGAATTAAAAGAAATATCAACTGTATTGAAATTAACTTGCTGATCTGTTACTGCTAGTTTAGTTCATCATAGGATCAAGTGAAATATTCGAAGTCAACGCCTTATACTATTTTATAACCAGATAGTCCTTAGTCCGTTCGGCTTCATCTGTATCTGTTCAGAACACGGATCCCAGAATGATACATTATACCATCCGTCTCCTGATACTCCCAGAATACGTCTAGAAATTAGTACGAATTAGAATTGCGTCACAGGATTTTTCGTCTCACTGCACATCCCTCTATTTTGTCTTCAGCATGCGTCTAAGCGTAGAATCACATCACACGTACCAATAGCTATTTTTCCCGTTTAAATGAATATAAAATAGACAACCTGAATTTCCCGTTATATATGAATGGGGTGTGGGGATACTTGCATTATTCCGCCTCGGTATAAGATATTTCTATCAGTAGTAAACATATGATAAGGTAATTAATCGACTACTCATGTCCTAAGATGACCTTAATTAGTTGAATGGCTAATTCGTCATGCCTTGACCTTATACATTAACGCACCAGGCTTGGGGTTCTGCCAGCCCTCAATTTACATTGCAAACAAATGGGACACATTACAACCTTTCCGTCAATATACACTTACTCTTAATCATACGCGAAATCTAAATTCGGTTAATTTAGACTGGTTCTCGTAATCACATTAACTAATTTAATGCATTAAAGTCTTATAACCTAATTCCTATGAAAACAAGACGACCAATTCAAACAATTCGTCAAACTCATCTAAATATTAATGTAAGACTTCCTATGCATAACTCAACCTAGTGTTTATGCAAACACGACAACAAATTAAACAATTCGTCAAACTTGTCTAAGAATTAATGTACGACTTCATATGTATAACTCAACATCGTTATAATTCAAATAAAGCATCAACAAATTCCATGGAATTGTCACACGACTTTTGTGTACTCGTCAATCCAAAACTGTTCGGCGGTTTGCTTGGACACACTTTTTAACGAGGGAATTTCATACAAATACCTCCGGGAGCCTCACTGTTTATTTTTCTCGTGCAAAAAATGTTTACACTAATTACAATTTAAATGAGTGTGATATTAAACCCTATTAAATTTTGTGTGAGAACACGTCCCGTATTTAACGCAGCTAATCAGAATCAAATATCGCCCGCCCTTCTCTTTTACCGAGGCGTCAAAGGCAGGTGAGCATGACCTGTCTGTTTGCGTAGCATAATTTCTTCGAAAAGACCTTTTCGAGGACGGTAGTACGCCGATATGATACGTGCTTGTCACTATAAATCTAATTATTGGTTCTCTGGTTTCAAATAATGTATTCTTGATAGATCGCCAGATATTTGCCCCTTCACATAGGATATGTTCTTGGACTGTGATGTTTATATTGAATATTTTAATTTTGTCTTCCATTTGTGTGGATTGTTTTTTTTTTTTTTTGCTTTGTTTTGTTTTGTTTTATCAGCTACTTGACCCTCTTCCTATTCTGGCTTAATAAAATAAAAATGTTGCATTTATGTCGTTACAGCGAGTTTACTTGTTCACGTCATATATGTTGTCATCGGAGCGATGGGACTAATGATTATCATGATTGGCTGTTTGATTTGGATGCAGCAGATTAATAGACTTGGTCTGAAAGCAGGTACAACTAAGCGCAAATCATATTTTCTTATCGCAGGTCCTCGTAAAGAATGGTTACTTGGAGAGAAAAAATACACGAAAACAAATATCCCGTTTGAAATTGTCTTGTCATTCATATCAAATATGATAAATGGAGGTCACATTTCACTATCTCTCTCACTGGCTGACATTTGTATTGATAGGTGCGATTGTGTATCAAATAGCATTGGACCTCTGATTTGTTAGGAAATATACAGAAAGTGTCATTCTCTTCTTTACGCAGTTTGTGACGAATTATGTCTTTTTGTAGTTTTGCATTGCTTATTTTTTGCTTCTTGATACGCATACAATTCAAGTAGAAAGCAAGCATATATACTTCAAACGTGTACATTGTATAGGCATATTTAAGTATCATATTCGAAGAAACAAAATTGCATTTTTAGTTGCTACTTTCTTAATTGTGGCATCTAGTGTGAACATCTTGGTGAAAATTACTTAACCGAAACCTAGTGAGTGAAGAAAAATATTTTAATATTGTGATATTTGTTTTATACATTAGAGATCGTCATTCTGATGCATGTTCTTAAGTTGACAGCTATATGGATAGCATTATTGAAATTATAAATGATTGTCATTTTCTAGTGCAGCGACTGGTCCTCGATACATCCAGTTCCACCCTTAATTCTGCACTCTTCGCAAAAAGGAAACAACTGCCAACATCGATCTTAGACGAAGAAGGACTATGGCAAATAATTCGTTCTAACCCTGTTGTAAAAGCCCAAAATGTACTCAAATTCTGTTCAAATCCGGATACTTCGCTCACATTTGATAAACCGTCCAGCTTCGACATGTCTGTATCAGTACTAAAGGATGAAAAACCTGGACTCACATGTCAAAACATTGTGGCCTCTAAGGAATCCAATAAAATATCCATACAAACGTTATCGTATGCACGTGATAATAACATGTGTGGCCTTCTAGATGATTGTCCGACCGTCTGTATATTAGGTTCAGCAGCAAGCAACGCAGCAGTCGACCTAAGTCAGCTTGACCAGTTTCCGTATTATCCCTATGCCAAGGTCAAAAGGGACCAAGATCTACATTCACAAATAACAGTATGTGTGTGTTATTACATCATTCCATTGTATTTGTAGCATGACGATTATGAAATAGATCCATTCGTTTCTTTTATGACGATATTTTATGAATTATAGATTTAAGTTCGACGTAGCTAAGTTGGTGACAGATGCAGACACAGGTTCCATTCATTGGCATTCCACTCTTACGTTATCCACTGTGATTCAAATTATCTCTGTTGTCTGTGTGTATGTGACGGAACTCAATCATTTAATCTAGCTATATCTGAGATTGCAAATACTATGTTCTTCGATTGGTTCAGTCGACTCTCTATATATCGTTTAGTAGTAGTAATTGTGGCGGTAATAACATCAGTATAAATAGTAATACAAGTCTATGTAGATGCATTTGTAGTGTTTGAAAATTTTTTTTCGGTTTAGTTCTGAGATTTTCAAAGATGTTTTTCGTCATCTAAATGCAACAGACGTAGGTGCTCTCAATGTGCAAATATTACAGAAAGTACCTATTTTAGTAGCTCCAATACTAAAGAAATGTTTTCTCTACGTTATAACACTGATTGTATATCAACTGATGTAATTTATTTGATAACCTGTAAAAAATGTAACATGCAATATGTTGGACAAACACTTCAACAAGTTTCTAAGAGAATGAATAATCACCGCTTTCATATAAAAAATTATATGGATCCTCAGTTCTCCTCTAATGTTTCAATGCATTTTAATACAAATAATCACTCTTTAAGGGATTTTTCTTTCATGCCAATGATATTGTGCACGGAGAAATGAACAGACTCATTAAAGAAAGTTATTGGATTGATCGGTTAGATACTGTTTATCCCAATGGCCTTAACACTAAGGCATTATATAAAATTGTATAGAATTTTAGTGGATGATTTGATATATTGTATTTATTTATATGTATATATATAAAATATGTAGTTATATGTATTACTGTTAGTCTCTACATTATAATCTCACTCAGTTTTCATTAGAGACTCATGCATCATTCTGATCCAGTTATACATATGATATTTGTATAATAAAGAATATAAATTATGATGTTATGTCAATTACGTAATTATTGATATATAGACGTCATCCGCTTGTTTCAAAAGCATGACGTTATGTTAATGACGTAATTGTTTATAACTTTATAGACGTCATCAGTTTCTTTCAAATAAATTTTGTGCCTGAAGAAGCATAAATGCGAAACTAGTCGCACAAATTTATCGGCGTTTGTGTTGTTTTTTTATCCCCTATATATATATATTGAAACCCAAAGCATGCAATTGTAATATCTACCTATATACATCATGTGGAATATTTAGTAACAATTGTAATTAGTACTGTAAGCGACATATCGTGAATGTTCAAGTACAAACCGTTAGGGGTCAGTTTTATCCAAACATTTATACTTGAATTTTGAAGTTGTTAAACAATTGCTCCTCTGGATGGTATTTGATGGATAGCAGGTCTCAAAAGTTATTGTGACGTCAGTCAGAATGATAGATCATATCTTATTGTTATTCACACAGCTGCGACTAATATTATTTTAAATCTTACCTCACGTTACATACATACATACATACATACATACATACATACATACATACATACATACATACATACATACATACATACATACATACATACATACATACATACATACATACATACATACATACATACATACATACATACATACATACATACATTCTCTTAGACTATGCAGTAAGAGTACAAACCGAAGGTAAACTTGTTTGGAATCGGAATATTATTGATAATATTCAAAACATCGAAGAATCTACCTGGAATACAGATATTGAACTAAGGAGCGATTTAATGCACTTCAGAAACATACATTTGGACTTAAAACCAAGCAGTATATGGTTTCTTGGACGTAAATTTCCATCTATGTTATGGTCTCTCTCTGAAATAGTGAAACTATATATCATGCCTGTTGGAAAAGTTATGATATGTAAACTCTGTGGAAAAGAGACTGACGACAGAGCGAAACATCTTATCTTAGGTTGTGAAAAGCTCCTTGAAGAACGAAACGTCTTCTTTGAGTGGGTGATTGACACTTTAGAGGTGAGAGACGGGGTTAATTTATTTAATCAAGAAGACGATATACTATTGGAGACACTTCTTGGAAGCAGAGTAGATTGCTTGTCGTCTATCGACGATGATGTATGGGATAAACACATGTTGGTAACGGCAAAAAGCATAACCTCATTGTACAATAAAATGCATTCCCTACTCTCAACCATCATGTCATAACATAACAGCAATAATCAGTAGTTAATTTAGATAAATAAATAAATTAATTTAAAAAAAAAACAAACAAAAACAAATATTCTGCTGTTGTCAAATTCCGCAATTTTGATGTATTACAGATCACGGAGATATAATGCTCTCTGGCTCATATAATATACGAGTGTCACCTTTTGCTATCTTTATTCCTTTGAGAAGGATTTCATGCTGTTCCTCATATATATGTATAAATGTGTGTATATGTGTGTATATATGTATGTGTAAACATGTGTTTGGGTGTGTAAATATATATGTATGTGTATGTGTGTACATTTATATATATATATATGTGAGTGTGTGTGTGTATGTATGCATGCATAAACATATATGTCATGTAGAAAGAACTACATTGATAATTACACTGGTATACGTTTCCAATTTGTTTCAATTATATTCTTTTGTGTTGTATTTCATGATTTTGTATTATCCTGAATTTGATTAATCTGATGTAATCTCTATTGAAGAGGAAATAAAGTCAGTCAGTCAGTCAGTCAGTCAGTCATACATACATACATACATACATACATACATACATACATACATACATACATACATACATACATACATACATACATACATACATACATACATACATAGTCCATTACACCGACATATCATTACATACATAAATGTACATACAATTTTGATTCCTATACCACATCAAGGGGCCCCGAGTGGCCGAGTGGATCACAACCATCTCACCTCTGTCTGCGCGGGTTCGAGTCTAAGATTCGGTTAATGTAGTTATGTGAGAAAGCTTGACAGTAGCTTCTCGTGAGTCAGTTGTTTTTTTCCGGGGGTTTTCCGGGTTCTTCCTCAACCATTATTACTGGATGCCATGTATAGCCTATATTGTGATTAAAAATGGCGTTAAACCATAAAAAATAAATAAAAAACAATATACCACATTAACGTAATTAATACGAGTTTGCTGTCATTTCATGGTAACGTGCAGCGAAACAACTCGGTGTCGAAAACATGTACAACGTGGTTTTTTCCGCTCTTCCTTCTTCCATCTCCAGCGAACTATGAGTAAATGTAGACTATTTGAAGTTGCATATCTGGGGACGTATATTTATGCCCAATAAGGGTTTATAGGACGAGAGCTCGGAATTTTAAGTGATGAATCAAGGTATAAGACACTGGAATATGGTTTGAACCAGTGCCACATTTCACTTTGTATACATGTCTTTGCACGACCAGCTCAGATATATACTTTTATACTCACCTTAATGTGGATGCATCGAATCAAGTGGTGTGTATTGTTTTAGCCAGAGTCAAAGTCTCTAGTGGACTGAATAGATCTAAGGTCACATATCAATTACATGCTTATTTTTGCTACGTCCAGTTAGTGGATATTTTCGGAATCTGAAGTTGAGACCCGTGAGTCGCTACTGTATGTCACCAAGAAATGACAGATGGATTCCATTCAAACTAAAATTCTTGTACGAGCCGTTAATCATATACAGCGATTATCAAAACTGTAAATCCAAGAATTGCTTAGCTATTTGTATTTATTTTTAAAACATCCCAAGTTACCAAGCTCCACTCACATGGACTGATACTGCACTATAAACCATTTGGCACATCTAGAGCATAAGACTAAACACCAATTTACAAAGTCTGATGTATTTAACTGTATACGGGGCTATTCATGCAGTTTGTAACCTAAGAATGTAGACATGCATGTACGTACAGGAAGGAATACAAAAGCTTCGCGTTTTCTTTACAACGTTAGGGCATAATAATATACAGTTGATTTGTGTGCGTTTATTAATCTATGCATTTCTAACAAAAATGACTACAATAGTAACGTTTATTTTAATGCATATCAGGGTTATATCTGCTTAACTTACTCTGATAATCTAGTGACTGCATTGCTGTTAAAATAATAAAGGGAGTATGCCATTATTTCATATGTTCATTATGTTCGCATCGTACATGTCGTAATTATGTTATATGCTCAAACAAACACACGTGCTAATGTTTACATATAATATTCTCCAGGTTTCTGAGGATGAAGTCGCCGTGACAGGCAAAGATCAGGAGCAAAATATTTGCATGATTCCTCACTGTGCCATGCATAGTGATTATGCTGACATTGATATACAATTAAGATCATAGTCCGAACTGGAAAAGAAGTGCCCTGAAAAGAGTTATATCTTGCCAGTTGTGCTGAACATTACCTTGAACAATAAATAAAAATAATATGTAACATTACATCTGGTGAAAATGAATTAATGACGATGTCATATTTCCAAACTGCATTTTTTACTTCAGCAAACATGTGTATTCTAACTTAATTGATAAGTGTCTTGTGCATAGCTGATATATACATATACATACATATATATATATATATATATATATATATATATATATATACATATATATATACATATATATATACATACATACATATATATATATATATATATATATATATATATATATATATATATATATATATATATATATATACATACATACATATTTAGAGAGAGAAAGAGAGAGAGAGACAGGGAGAGAGAGAGATTATAAATGTAATGAAATGTAATGTACACCAACATAACGGAATATTCTGTGCTATCACTGGAATCTACAGAGGAATGCATGATAATTGTAGGCTGAATTATTAGAATTATTTAAATAATAGTATAATTTTAGAGAATTTTTAATTCGTTCTCTCTGGCAATTCGAACTTAGATTTGAAGGTAAACGAACACAAGTCGGCGACTAAACATCACCCAAAACCTTGCATGCACACACCAACCCATATTCCCTAACGACTAAGCATACATCACCAAAGAAGGATATTACTTAATCGGTGTTATATGCACATGTGTGTTGTGGAGACACACTCGCATAACGACCTAATAATTAATTCTCGTCTATCTACAGCTATTACGGATTCCTATGAAAAATTCAAGGTGTATATAATGAATTATTCAGAATTAAAAATATACACCAGACATAACGGAAAGTGCTTATACATATATGTATATACACACTTGTTTGGGTTTTGTGATTATATATATATGTGTTTGTGTGTGTGTGTGTTTGTGTGTCTGCGTGTGAGTGTGAGTGTGTGTGTGTGTGTGTTTTTACTTTATGGAAACACGAGTCTACTCAGTTTTTAAACACATTACTAGAAAATTTAAATTACGCAGTTACAGTGGCTCCTATTCGATTTTAGTTTATTGCCAAAAACACACTTTTAACCCACCAAAATAATTACCATTTTGTGTGAAAAATTTCGTAAAGTTAATCTTTTAATTGAGAGTTGAACTTATGTTTTTATGATATTTGTGATGTTTACGCGATGTAATCAATTTAAATACTTGGTTGAAAAATAACTTATCAGCAATGTATATGCGGATTAGCCAGTTTTGTTTTATTCCTTTGAACTAGGAATTTAGTACAAAGTATTAAACTCAGTTGATATTATATTCGATATTGTGGGTAGTTCTGCAGTATTTGCAGTCTACCAACATTGTTATGTGTCGGTATTACTGGTTTGAATAGTGTGTGATTGTATTTTATTTGACGTTAATGTAGTAAAATATCAATGTACGGCGCAGCGATACAACGTACATAATTCAATAAGTTTCAGAGTTCAGTCAAGTTACTATCTGGTTTATCAAGGACAAAAAAGTTTACAATTATAGATACAGTGAAGATGTGTTCATTGCATTCTGCCAAGTTACTTGTCGATGTAATGGCATTTCTAAACTGCAAATTGTCATACGATGGGCCTAGTTCATTCTTTTAGTTCTTAACGAAGTGGATCAGCTATCTTGCAAAGAAACATATACTGCAAATATAATACCTACAATATTGTTGAATTCATCCATCAGCTGATACTCCTTTATGTATATCTTATATTATTTACGTTTAATGCCAGATAGACATCACCTGTCGGTCGCTGTATTTCGCACAGACATACACACATATATACGCGGGCGCGCGCGCACTCACATTGCCATAACTTTGGAAGCTGTCAATAATAATTGCTAAATATCTTTTCTTGATATACATTTGTACAATATTATATAAACGAGATCACCAAATGCTCAAGGAAAATCTTTCCTAATCCATTCACGGTAAAACCATATGTGCCGTTAGCTCTCTTAACATCGATATTAAGCATGCACACAACGGATTGTTCTGTTTCCGCCAAACAATCGAAAAAACTTGACGGGTTAGATAGTAATATTGATGTATATAAAAAGCTTCTGGCACTAACAACACACAATCATTAACACATATGTGTATTTTCTAAGCATCTTGTTGTTTACAACGCCATTTTAATTCATTTTGATTTAATATATGATCGGGATATTATGATGTTTGTATTTGTTATTTTATTTTCAACATCACTAGTTCTAAATAGAGATCAAATTTATTGCATTTAATTGGATTGTCTTCATCTTTTCCATATTCATTAGTACTACATCTTGTTTCGTTTTAATATTTTTTCATTTTATGTGCATTCTCTCTCTCTCTCTCTCTCTCTCTCTCTCTCTCTCTCTCTCTCTCTCTCTCTCTCTCTCTCTCTCTCTCTCTCTCTCTCTCTCTCTCCCAAACAGTTATACAAACATACGAGAGGTTGAACATACCAAATTTTAGAGGCGTCTATTTGGCAGACATAGGTATCCTCCAAAACAGAAAGAAATCTGAAAAAAACAGAACTAGTGCTTCTGATCAACCAAGGCGCATATTAGGTGTCACACCCTCTCTTCTGTTACGGTTTTATCCCAATATATTGATCATGGATCATGTAAATTTATTGTTATAAATCTATGTGGGGTTCATTTAGCATGACTATATACATTTCTTAAATGATTATAATCCATGTCACCAATACACCATATCTGATGAATATTTCTTAGTATATGCGTATCAGAAAGCATATTACAATTGTCTCCTATCATTTTTGGAATCTGTGTATACCGCTGGGTTACATGAATCGCATCAGTATCTGTATTCCAAACTCCAGAAAGTATCCGAGCAGGACTTGACTGTTTGTCCAGAATCAGATCATCATACACCCAAAAATGGTTAATAGTTCCATCAAGGCCATTGACACCCGGTGCTGCCTCGATATCGGTGATACAATTAATAATGACATCACCATCTTCATTTAAAGATTTAGTAATTGCAATAAAATAATTTAACACATCAGATCACCGTTGATCATCTACGGATATTGCTGTCAAATACAGCTTATCCAACTTCATTTATCTCATTACCGAATTAAGTAACAATTGCGTCTTACCACTTTCAGATGAACCTATGTAAGTATACTGATCGAATTTGGTATCGCATCGATATTATCCTTAACAGGCTCTCTTTTTTCTTGTTGCTGTAAAATCAATTACATTTATGTTCATGTTATTACAAATAGTGATGGATCTATATTGTGTGAAATGTAAGACGCGTACTAGAACAAACGACTTGACAACAATTACAGCAAACAATAACAGATCAGCTGTAAGTGTGCACAATGTGGTACAAAGAAATTTATACTTTTTTCTGTAAAATCAAATGATGATTTTTAAAACAAAACGAAGAGGTGATATTGCAGCAAAATTAACAAAATTACCAGGGTAGCCGAGGGCTAAATATTCAGAAGAAACACATATTTCATGATATAATTACTGCGGCATTGGAACCAGACTTGATATCTGACTTGACAGCCAGGACCATCCAAGACCAGGTGAATATCCGATAAACGTTATTGATCGAGCTTGTCTTGCTCATGATGCTTATAAAAGTAACAATCTGCAGCATAGACATATTGCCTATGTGAAATTTATGTACGCGTTAAATTATATTTCGAATAAATCTTTCAAGCAATCATTAGCTAACTAGTTAGCACGATATGGGATGAAGGTTAAACTAGTGCTAGATGCCGGTAATTAAACAGGTGATTAATATTTTTATGGATTATATTTGTTATTCCCCACGAGTATACTGGAGGGATAACGAAGCTATTGATAACCTCGCCGAAGCTGCAAAACTAAATTACTTGGTAATGTCTCTGTGAGATATTTATATAAACCAGGTGAGCTCGAGGAAAATAGAAAAGAAGATTCTGATTTTACTCCTATCTAGATTGTCACATCACACAAAATATTTAACATAACAAGATCAACGGGTAGACCCGCAATCTACAGATTAGATCCAAATGCTCCTCAACGTTGAGTTACACGTAACAAGTTGCAAGTGATACCTGAAGGTACACAATTAAGACCACGATCACTTAACGAGCACCTCTGCGTCTATTATGCTCAATACAGGTCAACATAGTATTTTATCATGTATGGCCAAGACTGCTATCCTTCCTATCTACTGGACACACACACACGCATATATATATATATATATATATATATATATATATATATATATATATATATATATATATATATATAGTATGTGTAAGGGATAAGATACGGATATATATGTGGAGTGAGAGAAAAAAGATAACAGCTTTTGCGACGAAACCGATACGAACTTTGGACTTGGTAACTATTTGCTATAACCTTCTGTGGGTTTTTTATTACTGTATTCGCATCACAAATATTACAAGATGTAACTGCCTGTCACGATCTGTGTGTCGCACATGTATATTTTGTAAGAACTAAAATACAAACCGTTATCGCATTAATGCTTTCTGCATTGTATTCCTTGTTTTCCCCCTGTTTTATAAAACATATTTTTTTAAGTCTGAATACGTATTATGATGTTGTACGAAGGCCGTTTTACTCATCTTTGATCTTTTTGTATCACTATATGTTATGGTAGGACCATTCACTAATTTACCAATAAAAATGTATAGGCAAATGATTTAGTGCCTTTATGGTAAGTCTCCCCATCACAAACACCCTCTGTCTGTCTGTCTGTCTCTCTGACCGTCCTACAAAGACAACAGCGAAAATCGATATAGAACGAGAGTGGATGATTGTCGCCTGTATCGAGATGCTGTCTCTCTTGACCTATGAGCGATGGAAAAAATGTAGTGACACGAAACAACATCAAAGGGACAGTTAGAAACGAAGGATATAAACAATTGTATGTTAGGTATCGATTCAAATTTAACCAAAATAATTACGTTACGTCCATATACAGTTGCTTATAGTCAATAGTAACTGTGCCGAAATTGCAGGCATCGTTCCTTTGAATGAAATATATATATATATATATATATATATATATATATATATATATATATATATATATAGATAGATAGATAGATAGATAGATAGATAGATAGATAGATAGATAGATAGATAGATAGATAGATAGATAGATAGATAGATAGATAACTTTATGAATTGCCCGCTATGGCTCATTTAGAACTCTATACTTTCTATTATAATCAGGGTGTCTTGTTTGTAATACCACTGTAAATATAATTTTTCGTCATATCGCGTGACTCTTTTATTGCTCGCGCAGCACGTGCAAGTTAATGTATTATTGCGCACTACTGTATATACATCGGGTAGAGATATTGAAGGGCAAAGCCACTATAGAGGGAAGCTCTAAACATAATCAGCTGTCGGGGCAGGTGCCATTTTGATTTAGTTAAAGCCAAAGAGTTGGGTGAGTTGAATGTTTTTTTAATCAACTCTTTTTATTATTCACGATAATTATTCAGTTTCGTGAAAGCACGTTCATTGTTGTATAATGTAGTCACATCGTTTATCGTATTTGTAATTCAGTTTATTAAGATATAACCTAGTCAATGTGGTAGCGAGTTAATTTTATGTGGTCGCTATCACGACTAATTTCGAATCATATTATGTATGTATTAATGTCGTAGCATAACATATATTTATTTCAATTGCATAGGATTCCTATGTCATACTTCAGACGGGTTATGTTAACCCTTTCGTGATTATCATATATTCTTAGAGTAATTGCAACTAAAACAGTTCCAATTAAAATAGACTATTGTTTATTTTTCATCTTCAGCTCGCCGATTATTAGCAGCAGGAAGGGCTTAGAAAAATCATGACGTCTGGTGTACCATTACTAGTATAACCCAGCAATTCAGTGCCAACGTACGGGTACAAGTGCGGAGGGGAAAGTGACCGTGCTAGAGAGAAGGCCGTGTCAACGTGTATTTTCCAATCAAGTAGTGTTTTGACTACAAGTAAAGCACAATAACAAGTATTGTCTTGACTACATTGTTACGTGCTTAGGCTCGAATATACAGTAACATAGAAAGAGTGAAAATAACAAGCTTGTAAAACTTATTAAACAATTTATTGGGCACAAATATTTTCCAGAAAAGAAAAATAAACTTACGGTTTTAAGAATCAATTCCAAAATTAATCCAAAAATAATTCAAAATATAATCCACTAGTGAAATAGCAAAAGTCCTGGCAATAAAATGTCCCAACAATTCCCAGTTCGAATCTTAGTGAAGCATCCAAGATGGAAGACGATGTCACGTGAAGTCAGTTCTGGTTTTATGAAATTCAATGAGCACAATTGTTTTATAGATAAATAACAAAATAAATTCTCTTGATCCAAACGAATTGAAACAATTTCCTGTAATTTAAAATAACGCAAAACAACACAAATTAATATTCTAACAGCCCAACTTTTACTAAATAGTACGCTCCAAAACATAATATATATATATATATATATATATATATATATATATATATATATATATATATATATATATATATATATATATATATATATATATATATATATATATATATATATATATATATATATAACTGTTTTTACGTAAACAAGCAAGTGGTTACATGATCTTCTAGAATCTTTAGAACAAATTTACGTTCAAAAAAATCTCGTGCACACCGTATGACCCAGATTAGAATCAATTATTTTTACTCAAGAACTAAAAATAGAACGATGTTTATAACAAAGCTCCTTAATGTCCTTGGAATCAACCAATCATTTTGAAAGCTTGTTTACAACTCTGAAGCCAGGTCAGAAATGAGCTCAACATCTGGTGTTTATTCGTAAAGTACAGATCATCCCACTTTAAAAAAAATCCCAATGAATGAATTTTAAACTTAAAATGTCCAATTTAAATCTGACAAACAAACAATTAAAACAAAAATAAATGACTTAAATCAAATATACGTAACAATATGTAAAGCACAATAACAAGTAGTGCATTCACCACATATAAATTATGACAGTAGTATCTGACTACATAAATGTTTGCAACCAGTAGTTGATTTTATGAATGTTTGCAACAAGCATTTGTTTATATGAAAGTTTGCTAGCGATATTTGTATGCATGAAGTTTATATGGAGTTGCTAAAACATTTGGACTACATGAGTTTGACATAGTAGTCAAATTATATTTCATATGTGTTTTCTGTTCATTTTATATGCCTTTCTGTGTTATTTTCATGTCATTAATCCCAGTGTTTAATATATTGTCAATGTCATCCACGAACGTGTTTATTATTTCTTTAAAACCCTGCCCAGTCTCAAAGGGTCAGATCGATTACATTACAGATAGATATATAGTTAGATGGATGGATGGAGACGGAGACAACTCGTATAGCGAATTAACAATCCCTTCATATGCAATGGATCCAGCAAGGGACCGCGTGTGTCAGAGATTGATTAAAATAAATGGATTAAACTAATAACAGTATCTAACTAGCCTAAGCACTTTCGACGCTTAGCATGTTTTTTTAAAGGCAAATACAAAACAGACAAAAACAAAGATAAAAAAACATAAAAGCCGTTATTCTTGGAAATATTTACATGGCTGTGTCACAGGAATTAAACCTTTTATTATATTATGTTTCAACTAGTTTATTTCAATATAATATATTGTAAAGGTTTAATTCCTGTTTAAACATCCATGTACAGATTTTCAAACACAAAGTTTTTTTTTTCTTGTTTATTGAAACGCTGCATATACTGCAACTATTTTAACACAACTGTAACCCAAACCCTGTCGGGGTGTTAGTGCTGGGACCTTCTTCAAATCATGCAATTTAGAATACGTTTACATTAGGTGTGCATATGCTTGGACAGTTATTAAAATTCATAAAATGCTTTTCTAATGTGTATAAATGTGTGTCTGAAAGGAAATACGGTTACCCCGTTAAACTGTTATTAACATTCAGGTGGTCAACTTACATCAAAGAAAGTGACTGAATCGACGCTTCCATTAACAAAATGTGAGTATACTCTCAACTGTTAATGTTATGTTCTATAAGCACTTATCTTGTGCGACCTATGTTGCACAAATATCACACTAAATTTGTATTTGTACGTGCTGTCTAGTACTTTTGCAAGTGCCAGTGAACACTTTTTATTCACAAACTCTCAAAATTAGAATTATCTCCCTACTAAATATCTGTAATAATTACAGAGTAAGTAATAATCAGATAAACAATTGTTTTAATCTATTTTGTATTATGATACATGTCTTTTACTTACTGTGTAGATAGACTATCCTTTTACACCTTAAATTAAGCTGGTTTGAAATGATTATTGGACGAGGAGTTTCTCGTCAATGTTTTTTCACTCAAGAAAACTATATAATTCTAACGTAGTGCATTTAAAAAATGCAGGCAATGAAATTGGATTCGTATCATATCGCATTTCAATTTACATCTGGATCTAAATTCCAACTAAACTAAACAATAATTGCATTGTGGCATGTTTTCTTTATATATGTAACTGTCAATTTATATTATGTCAATATATACAAACCTTCATAGTAACCATTACTACTTTCATTAAAAATTAGTATTATGACATCTTAGTATTTAAAAAGATTCCCCTCTAGGCCTACAGTCTTTCGCAAACACATTCGTGTGCACGTTCAAGTTCAATACACATATCTTCTTGTTTTGCTTGAAATCAATAACAGCAAAGATTGAGTGCAAGGCAGGACCAAATGTTTAGTACATAGATTGATATGGTCGAACATTTAAAAAAGTAATGTTAGATAACTATATATTTACGAAAAAGTAAATTATACAGGGAAAGGAAGAACATAGGAATGACTAATTAATGGAGTACATTATACACAGAGATTATGTCTGCAAGTACTACCGGGATTGTAGTAATCTATGATAATGTCATTGGAATATAGCTTATAATTTATTCTTTGTCACGATTCGCGGCAAGCTGACTGTCATGCACATTTGAATCTGTTTTGCCTGTATTAATACAAATAAACTACCACTAGATAATTTAGCAGTGCCCAATGGCACAACCTATTGAGAAATTCGTAGATATTTATGTTCAACATATTTGCAAGCTTATTTACCTTAAGCTTGGGTTACGACAACAGCGAGGCTAGTGCGGTAATATCATGATATATCATAAATAACTATGAGAGAAGATCCGAAACAGAACAATGACATCAAATAGTAAAGAATATGTCGAAATTGCAAAACATCTGAAAATGTAAATCGGAAGTTTAATTTGTTCCAAAATGTCGTTTTATCGCGAGCTCGGGAATATAATAGCGTCCATTACATTCCGAATTCACACAAAAAGAACATTTTGTATATACATTGGAATATTCAAGATGAGTCAATTATTTCGATAAGACGAAGAATGAAAGAAGTTACCAAGTTCTTCTGTTACATTTCGAAGAAATAAATAACATTCATATCGACGAAATTAGGACCGTACGATATTCAGCCTTCTAAACATTTGAAAGCCATCCTTTCGTTTGATGGTTAAAATTGTAAAATCAAAGACTAGTATTTGGACATATTAAGCATGCTTTTGGAACAATTTTAATATCGATAAGCTATGATGTGGTAGAGAAATAAAACATAAATGAGTGAATACTATTGTTGAGTTAATTAATAAACGTTTAAAATTTAACTCAAGCCGTGCTATTTAGAGCCTCTCTCTCTCTCTCTCTCTCTCTCTCTCTCTCTCTCGCTATGTGTATCATACACGCATACATTAAAACACTGAAATCCATCTGTATAGGATACATATACACAAACGCAACTTTTCATACATCATGTCGATCAAAAATATGTTTCACATATTTGAATGCGGCCATGACCTTTACAAATGTGTAAACGAGAATTGCGATGTTATCTGTGTTCTTGAAGCAACACTAACAGCAGTGTATTTTGTAACAATTTGTGCAAACCAGACTGATTTAAATATATCTCCCTCCCTCCCTCCCACCGCCTCCTCTCCATCATTATCTCTCTTTCTCTCTCTATCTCTCTATCTCTCTCTCTCTCTTTCTCTCAGACACAAATACTTCTAAATATACATATTAGTGATTTCTAGTAAACACTAGAATGTATTGCAATATCTAAGGAAACAACGCCTCTGTTCTATACTAGTGAACTGTATAGGCTAATTAAGATGCATATGAACCAGTCTCCAACATAAGCATCATGATATCAAGACAAAAGTGATCGAAAATCTCCAAATTGTTTTAATCTAACCGTATGAATATTTCTTTCCACGAATTTCATATTGTGCATTTTGACTATATAGTCCAATGCTCATAATGAGAGTTAATGTAATGGTTGTAATGAAAATGGCTGTTCCAAAAATGAGTACGAGAACACACGTGAACATTAATATTGAAGAGTATGCGACTTTATTCTACATACACATAATATACATAATCCGAAAATGTATTAATTCACCAGACAACGACTGTGTGTGTGTGTGTATGGGGCTTATTTTCTTGATGAAGTCAATAATTGAAGTTCTTGTTTTATATTCGTTATTGAACTAAATAATGAAGTTGTTAGTTCGATTTCTTTGTTGTATGATATATTACTTTTCTTCACCCGTACCAGCCTATTTATGAGTTGCATTTTTATGTTTGTATGCTGAGATAGCACTTTCAGGCAATTGTGCATTCATAAGACAATATTGGGATACAGTGATAAAGTAGGGTAAATCAATATTTAACCCATCACGTACATAACCTTTAAGCAACTGCATCGTCATGTTTCAATCATTATTTAACTCATCACGCATATATTCTTTAAGTAGCTGTATAGTATTGTGTTTAAATACATATTTAACCCATCGCGAACATATTCGTTAACTAGCTGCATTGTCTAATGTTTAAATACATATTTGGTAATTTTCATCTACAGTTACTATTATTTAGCACCAGATTATTTACATACATGGGCTCAATGTATGAAACCAGAATTAGTAGAAACACGCATTCATGCTTCAGCGGTTTGTTGTTGCTCATATTGTGTCTAATGGATAGGAGCATGGATACCGAAATTCCATTGATAACGCAACGGTGACGATGCACCCATTTTAACGGTCTATATCTTTTAAACTTTCAACGTTATATTACTGAAGATTATATAGAAATTCAAGATGAAATTCTAAATGTACTTTGCTTTTCTCTTCATTTTTGCAGCGTTTCTTTAAGATGACATAAAATAAAATTTTGTACATTTTGTTTCTTCATATTGTGCTATGTGTATGCATCACAGTTTGGTTTGTGTCATCAGTAGCTTTTAGTACAAGTTGCATGTGTGGCTGTTAGAACTAAATATCTGAACAATTGCATAATTAGCCAAATTTGGCTATCCACCTCAGTCTCTATCACAATAATGTACACATATGACATCAAGGCACAAACCAATGTTTTTGAGAAATTGATGTTTAACAAGTATTTGTTTAATAACTGAAAACAGAAAAAACCATTGTCATAAGCTGAAGGTATGGATCAAACAAATAAAATATTTTTTGTATAAGTTGATGATCAGCCAACATATGGGAGAATTGCGATCAAAGCTTGGAAAGAGAAATAAACAATGTCTGTATTTCTGAGCAATTGATTATACATTGATTATACAGTAATCATGCTGTACGGCACCCAGTTAAATGCAAGCGAGGCTTGGTGAAAAGGTAGTTAAAACCTAGTTTAGTGGCTTATAAACCTCATCCTTTCCATTCCAAATATTCTATCAAGTTTGCCTGCAGATTGTTACCACCTGATCAGTGACCACTGTTATTCTGTCATGGATCCTTATGTACTGTGACCGTGATTATCTAAGCATATTTATTTTCCCATCACTGAACTAATCAATCACACTTAATAAGAAGTACCTGCAATCGGCCTGATTTCAACAACTCTCACTAATTAGATGTAGTGCATATACAGCTCAGTTTACTGCAATCTTGCAAAGTGTTTTGTTTATCTTATATGTAATAAATCCTTCTATATATCCACCCACTTGTATGTATTTGGTCAACCTTTATTTATTTTCTTTTACTATCTGCTACCTTCCTCTCACATTCCCCCCTTCATCTCATTATGTTGTATCATGATTTTCTCTTAAATGGTTGCACATTACACTTATCAGTATATTAGGAAATCTATAAAGAGCATATGCTGTATGTAATATTAAAATGTATATTCTTGAGCATACAACCTATTGTGTGACATTAAAATATAATAAATGGGAGAAGACCAAACCATCACCGTGATTCATATAAGGTTAGTATATATATATATATATATATATATATATATATATATATATATTAGGAAAATTATTTATTTTAACTCCATCTACCACAATTCCCATGAGTGCCAACCCAACTGTTAATAAATGTGTAATCAGAATACACTTTAGTAAATATATATTTTCTGAGCTGTAATCCAGATGAAATGAATAGAGAATCAAAATGATAATCACGTTGCTATTAAATATCCATATTTTCTATTATACTATTACGAGCATGTTTATGTAATGTAAATACCTTATCTGTATCATCTTTACATCTTTTAAAAATAAATAAAAAAATCTAATTTCCTCTGCCCCAATTAAACTTTACAAAAATAAAAATATCAAAAGCAATAATAAAATAAACAACTACAATTTATTCAATCTATAGCAATCACAATTATAATAGATCAGGAGAGCCTCCGCAATAAAGGTATGTGAAGATCAGCGGGGAGAGCACCCTCTAAAACAAAAAAGCATTTCATGTGAACACAGCAAAACCGGTTAATGTGTTAATAGGCTTTGACCTTCAGAAAACCATAAATCTTTGCAGCACATAAATAAAGAACAGTAAAAATGTATAATCTATTCAACCAACAAATCTGTGAAAACATTAATGTAAATGAATGAAGGAAAAGCTTGCAATTTTTATATGATGTCTATATTTGAATATTTCATAAAAAGGGATAGGAGGCACATGTTGGATGATGGTATTTAGGTCCAATAGGGTAATAGAAATGATATTATTAAGTATGTAACCTGGTAATCCATTTTATGTTTAATTGTAACCTGACAGCACATAAGAGAAGTGACTGAAGCATTATTTATAGCAGTAAACACAAATATAATAATTTTTTCATTTCAAGTTCAAATGTACATGTCAATAATTATGTAACACTTTGCTTCTAGATGATGATATTTTGTATTATATCTAAATCATAACATGGTTTAAACAAGATAAAATTCAATATATTAACAGGAAAAAAAAGTTCCATTGCAAGGATTGCCTGAAGTTCAACGTTAGTGATTTAACGGCAAGTTTTTAAATGTATAACTTTCTTCACACTATAAAAGTCATGTCTTATACTATAATTAAAAAATAATTGATGATACCTAGTGGCTACAGAGATGCTGTTTTACCCATTAAAAACAAGTAGGTTGTAGTATTCTGTAATGTTTCTTTGATAATAATCACCCAATCATAATACTTTAGAAGAACTAGTACTACCAGTCAAATTCAGTGATCCCAGAGTAAATTTCATTAGCTACAAGGATGTATTATGCAGTAAGGAGGCAGGTTTTACTTAAGAGATCAACCAATGAATCTCTTTAGAGAAGTTCAGTAATTCATACAAGTGCTTAACTTTGAATGTATAATATAATTGTTTTTTTTATTTGTTCATTGCCCTCTTCCGTATAAAATATTTAATTGTTCACTATCTCTAGTTCAAACTTGGTGGTCTAATAAATGTCATAGATTTTCTGGATATATTTCATATTTAATTTTGTTTCTACACAATCATCAAACTGAAATTTAAAATTTCCAGTCTCAAGTTTCCCTTATGGCTTTTTGCAGCGAATCTTATCTTGACCCTCCAGTAGTCCCACGTAGACTGCACCAGCATTGTACTCCACCAACTCAATAATTTTGGAGAGATGACCTACAAAGAAAATCATAAATGACAAAACATTTTCTAAATTACTCGAGTGATATTTTGGTTCCGTTCTCAACTTTAGTTCTATGGCTTCTATTTTGTTCTGCTTTATTCTTTTTTTCCCACTGTAGTTTTCTATACAATACTGTATACATTTATTGAAATAAGAATAAAATGTATTTATGAAAAATATTGAATTACATTCTTTGGAAAACCAGATATTACTGTCATATTTTTAACAATTATTAGTTATAAGAAAAGCCTCAATTCACCTTAAACGCACTACTCTAATGAATTTACATTTCTTCATTTACATTAATCAATCATTTGCTTTTTTAAATCAAGTTTAATACATCACAATAACATAAGAGGTCAATGACATTTATTGATTCCTTTTGAATATATTTTGATGTCAAGCTCCCATCTATTGGCTTACCTTTAATGCCATGTCCATCAATAGTAATTGTGTACTGCCCATATAATGTTGACTATTTTAAGCAAATAATTTATTTACTGAATCAAGAGATCAATATTTGTATGTGGAATGGCATGAAGGACTTGATAATTACTAAAATTGTAACAATATGTTGCAAGGAATACAAATAAAGTATGTAATTCAATTTATCGATACATAACAAATATATTTTAAACAGAAACAAATAAACTCTTACCTTTCTACACTGTCATACCCTCCACAAAAATATATTCGTAAAAGACGTTTCGCTCAAGAACAAATACAACTTCATGCCACAAGTTGTCGTCAATAGCTGGTCCTGGAGAAAGAAAACGATATAACCCACACATGTATTGACAACATTACCACAGTCCACTCATCGTTACAAGTGCACGTCCTATGCACGAACTGGATGAATGTCTCACCTCTCCCAGGTTTGCTATAATCAAACGTTTTCCCATTCAAATTGCTTTTCTGACAATATTTTACCTCTCTGCTTGTTCTGCTATTGTATATTTTCCCTGAATGTTACCCCTTCCGATTCTATATCTTCTTTATCGGTTTGTGTTTCTAATTATATCTTCCCCTTCTCTAATTATATTGGTTCACTATCTGTCTGAATTTCTAATTCTAAATTACCCTTCTCCAATTATATCAACTCACTCTCTTGACTTCCATTTCTAGCTCTAGTTTTTCCTTTTCACTACTACTTTTAACCTATGATCCCTTTCCCTACCCTTTTCATCACAAACAGCAGTTTTAACAGCAGTTTTAAGGGGCTTCCCCACATAGCCAAAATGTTGCCCCGGTTCTAAACGTGCTTGCATTGTTGACATTTCTAAGGTCTGGTGTCACTATCTTAAAGGGCAGTACTATACAAAATGCGTAGTTACTATTTCAACAAAACGTATTTTCCTTTTCAGAAGGCAACACAAACATGAAGTGTGCAAACAATGAAGTAATGATATATGTCTATTTATCTTAACTGAAACATCAATACTCTGAAACACGCAAAGATCATACCAATATATTGAAACAATATTTGTATTCCGTTAAATCCGAAATGATCCAACTTCTGACACCATTTGTGAAAAGATTACCTGGTGTGATTTCCGCATTCATTAAGAACACTTTGGACGATAATATAAATACAATTAAAAATAAAGAATGTCTTGAATGAGCAATTATTTGTAAAGACCTGCCTGTATATCTAATATGCATATGGAAATAATTAAGATATTAACGCACAAATGTAATAATAAAACATACAACTAAATTAATTTACAAAATACAAAGACTATGGGTGAATGATTGACAGTGATTACGCAATGAAAAGATGGATATAGTTTACTCAACTAGTAAACAATGTGGATTATTACTCATGTAGAAAAATGAAATAACCCAGATAGTACAGTTTTGGAAACAATATGGACATATATGCATATTATCTTTACAGTCCCGAAACATACAAAGGTTTTGACGAACATCACAAATAGCCCACGGCTACAAGATTATATGTAAGATGATAAACTCCATCATCAGCAAACTTTATTTTAACTAACACGGCTGCTACAGTGCATTCTCACAGCTGGTACGGTTATATCCTGTTGTTGACTTTACAGCTTGTACCACGTAGACCCTGATCAACCAGATAACTTTGAACACTCGGGTCCATCGGGTCCTTTTTGACGCGCTAGACACGTTAAGCACTCCAAACCCTCTGGAGGCTCCAGATACACTGGACCGCTCAACACAGCTACGAACACTAGGGGCAGCTCTACAGCTAATGATATGCAATGACTTATAGTAGACCGCTGACTGCCAAGACTATCTATACAGAGAACTGTATATACTGTGAGGTATTAATGCATATATAATCGTCAGTGTGCTGGAAGCATTCGGAACTTTCTATCCGAATCACTTCGCACGTGCGGGAGGAAATGGACCGAGCTCAACATATCGAAATACAACACAATATACATTAAGCACCCTGGGGTATCTTTGTACACAAATAACGAAACCCGAGTACATGCATTTAATAAATGAAAGGATTTATACAATTCTGTGAAAATAATATGATTGCAAACATCTTAGGTGTAGTTCTTTAAATTATTTTTGAAATCCACTGCATCATTTGACGTGAATATTTCTGATCGAATTTGTGACCGCACAGGTGGTCACAAATAACATGTTAGAGTGCTGTCGGAAGACATTGGGGATATGTCTAAATCGTTTTATCAAAACGGCCCTGTCGATATTCCAAAGATTCAACGGTACATTGTAGTCATCCCTTAGCACTTAAACGTTGCACATCTTGGAATATTTGATTTCTTTCTTCTTCATAACGTATGTACTAATCAAGGTTGAGATCACTGCGCTCAGAATAACTTCATAGCATCCCACAACGTCGGTAACATGTCAATTAGTTTGATAGTGTAATTTCGGAACGCACTATCGACGATACATTCAAACAGAAAGTGTTGTGATAGATACTCAGCTACAACACGTCATGATATGTCGGAGCTTGCCATTCAGGCAGACTTTAATGTAGGCTGTTTCTGGTGAATCCATGTGATAAATAAACTATTAATGCCAATCCAAGACGCCATGGCGATGAAACCCTCATTGCATTTTAAACCGCAGAAGATCACGCCATAATATCGTTAAATACAAGATTATGAATCGTGTCCTTGCCTAATATAGGAACTTTGATAATTTGTCTTCCGACGTCATTGGGTCGGTATACGAGTGGGGCATTCATGTTGAGATTTGTTTGTTTGCCAAACCTTTGCAACTATCTCTGCAGAACGTCGCGAACCTGATTTGGCGACACCATACTGATTGCATCGGGAAAGGATATAGGTAATGAAAGACCTATGCCCTTAATTATGTACTACTTTATTCTTGCGTAGAATTGTTAGTAACAATTTGCATTTTTTTCACTCCAATGTTCGTTATTCTTGAATTTACTATAGTTTAGCTTTGTGTTTGCAGAAATCAAATTCTTTGTTGAAATTTACGAACCTTGCTGGTTTTAATTGTCTATCGCAAAGTTTGAGTCAATGAGCAGTTTCATAAATTGTCAGCATTTCATGGATACGTAAATATTTGAGAGAAATTAAAATTACTTTTGAAATCTATATTGACTCAGCAATTTATTCATCCGTTGTGGAGATTTTAAATTAATTTAAAATATTTAGTGAAACCACCAAGCGGTCAAAATGTCTACTAATATAGCCAATTCTTATACATCACATTATATTAACGATTAGAGTCTCTGAAAATGGACGAGTGGCTCGATCGTGCCAGACAAAATGTTAATTCAAAAGGAACATCATATTCGGCACAAAAAGGAAATACAACATATGCTGATCCAGTATTTGATAGAAAATTAAAAGTATTTCAGCTTGAAAAGATAAAATACAGTTAAGAAAGCTTCCGTTTCAGAAACAAATTATGTAAATCAAAATAAGAAGTAACTAGAAGGAGAGAAATGCACTTGTAGAAAGAGAGTGGATGGATAGAAAAATTACAAAACGCAAAGAAAGGTAAATATTGAGAGAGACGAGAAGGAAATACAAATTCGGTGAAAGATAAAGCAGAATAAAAAGCTGTTCAGAAAAATGGAGATATAGAAATGGAGAGATGTGACAAAGAATTGCAAGCGATCTATAGAGAAAGAGAAACAGAAGAAAGGGAACTGCATTTGAAATTCCAAAAAATTATTACTGAGACTTAGAACACATGCACACACACATCATACACAACGTTAGGTTTAGTGTTACAAAATGTATTAGTAGTTACACTTTTTTTGTAACATAATGAGGTACATGAATACTATAATTAATGATACAAGATTACTAAAAACGACTCATACTTTTCTTTATCAGTTTCAGTGCTTTTAAATCCATGTACAAAATGTAATATGAAACCACTAAGCGGTCATAATATCTACGAATGCACCTTATTATTTTAGATTAAATTCCCGTAACTATCAGATTCTTTACAAATGGACGAGCTGCTCGATCTTGTCAGACAAAGTGTTATGTAAAAAATAACATCATATTTGCTCAACAAAATGCAATAATTAGTGGAAAGGAATATTGTTTAGATTGCATTTGAATTTGACTAGTAATTCTTATCTGGATTTGATAGGAAATTAAAAGTATTTAGAATGAAACAGATTAAACAGAGTTAAGAAAGCTTCGGATTTAGAAACAAATTATGGAAATCAAACAGAAAAAGAAAAGAGAAGGTGAGAAATGCAATTGCAGAGTGCGAGAACACACACCCTTCCACCAATGTTAAATTTTAATGTTACCAGAAATATAATATTTTAAAACATAAAATGAAGCCGATCCGACACTTAAAATTATTGTAAACGTCAAATTAAGAGATCATAGGACTTGGCTGTTACCATGTGTACTTATTGGTATCGATATTGATGTAAACAATTTACCGTGGTACAACAAGGGATGTATGATAACACGATCCAGATATATTATACTTGTTTCAGAGGGCAATTAGTAAATAAAAAATCACAAAGGGTTGTAGTTTGTAGTGAATGGATGCCTTTTCTTTAAACATAGATCACGCGATATACCCGGAATGACCAGTGGTCGATGCGTTATGAAAGTGTCGTCCCTTCTGCATAGCGACATGAAGTTCCTTGTCGAGTCCACGAAACTCCATTGTCTGAACATTTTGGCGTCAATACAATTTTGTACAATTTTCTGAATCATTTGAATGGTTAGAAAGTTTAAATTGATTGTTCCATGTATCTTGATCTTATCGCACTTGTCAAATGGTTGGAATACAACCAAGATAGAAGGTACATCAGGATCGTCCGGAACCTATTCCAGTATCTTGACGTACCATGTGCCATAATAATGGTATAGTGTGTCAGTCACTTACGTAAGACAACGTGAGGCAAACAATATTAGTTGACCATAATGGGAACGTCTAATATTTAAGCCTGAACAACAGTAAAGGCATCATACACTTTTTGGGCTTCAGATATATATCCAGTTTAAAAACGAGTCAACTTCTTTGTCACCAATTTGCAAACATTAAGGAATACATCAGGCTATAAACACTTTAAATCGCCTGCGCAGATCCAAGAAAGACAGTTCTTTAGAACTATTTCATCCACCGTTGATGAATGATTCGATCTTGCTTTTTAATTTTTCAAAGATGAAATAAATCCTTCTGCTCTCAAATCAAAAACTAAACCTACTGTTTATAAATTAGTTTTATATAAGTATAATCTACAATCATCTAGACATGTTAGCTTTATAATATACTATTTACGTATGATCTATACAATATACAATAATGGGCAAATGTCAATCACACATTATAGGCAAACATTCTCTATTATATTTCAGAGAAATTATAACTGAGATTCGATAGATTTCGTCCTTTTTTGTACCCACATACTAGGTCTGAATTTAAATAGCCGAAGGTTATATCACATTCCCAATCATATGTCAACACGGGGATTAGAATCAAATCACATTTTGCAGATAACTGCATAACAATTCATACAGAGGAAGACTTTAGCAGTTTTCTGAAAATACTAGTTCTTATTCTAACCTGTACTTTGTTTTACCATATGTTCGTTCAATACATAGAAATGTATAACAAGATGAAGAGGTCTTATATGTCTTATTCGTCTTTGCATGATCATTTCTTTTAGTCCTAAATTTAGAAATGATTATTTGTATTGTTTGCAACAAAAGGGTCCTCTGTTTGTCCTACACAGGCGATTTATTCACATTTCTTACCACAAACACACTAAAACTGTTATGATATCATGTTATTCATATCGCCTTGCAAAGTATCATTCATACCGGTGAAATAGTTGGATTTCCTCACATGTGCACACTCTTTCTCGCAGAATTTACATCTTTGTATGTATATCTATATTGTGTGTTAAACATGTGTCCAGGGTTGTAGAATATTCTGGAAGATAATTAGTAATTTTTATATCGTATGCTCACTTAGATTTGATTTGATAACTTGGGTAATTATTACTTTGCATCTGCATGACATTTGTCTTCGTGATAACTTTAAAGATTATATCATAACACTGAGTACCAGTCTGAGTATTTTCTGACACATATACGGTAACAGATCTAGCAATGTAGCATCATATGTATGATAGGTTAAACAAATATATGACAATTGTTACATGATTTTCTTAGTCTACAATTGATAATGTCAACATTTAAGCTACTACAAACGCAAACTTTGTCATAACTATAGCTGTAATAATGGTACCAGGTATCATAAGTTAAAATTCGAACAATCCTTTCAGAATTCACCTTATAGGCAATATTTCTAACTTTTGAAATGTGATCTCTGGAATCAGGATTAATTCTACAACCTTACTTTTATGACGTTCAGTATGTTTATGTAATGTACTTAATTCCGCTTTCTTTGCTCTTACACTTTCTCTAATCATTCTCTACTTGCATGTAATACATTCAATATTTTGTTTGGTAATATGGCTGCTGACATATTTTGATTCTCCCTTCGTAATATGTATTCTTGTGGATAAATGATTTACTATCTATATAAGGATCTATTCTAGTTTTGACAGTTCAGGCAATCAATATTATTATCTCAGCTTCTATTAATTTGGAATTAGATGTTTTATTCGTGTGACATCTATGCTGGTTCAGTGTATATCATGTATATTTATAGCAGACGGTAATATAAACTAGTGCCAAAGTCTGACCAGATCTATGCCACGGTATTTTTTAGACAAATTTCATCAACCGTTGAAGAATAATTCGATCTAATTTTCCAAGGTGAAATGAATGCTTCTGCTAGCAAATCCAACTAAACCTGCTGTTTACAAATTAGTTTTATATAAGTATAATCTACAATCTTCTAGACATGTTAGGTTTATAATATACTGTGTACATATGATCCCTACAATATACAATAATGGGCAAAAGTCAACCACACAACATTGTCAAGTATTCTCTATTACCGTTCAGATAAATGTATAACTGTGATTCCATAGATTTCGACTAATTTGCTTTTACATGCTGGGCCTGAATTTAAATAGCTAAAGATGATGTCACAAACCCATTCATAGGTCAGCACGATGATTAGTTTCCTATCACATTTTGCAGATAACTGCATGACAATTCATACGGAGGAAGATTTTCGTTTTCTGACCATATTGTTTCTTTCTCTAACCTATACGATATTGTACCATGTTGTCGTTTAATACATAGCAATGTATAATCAGATCAAGAGGTGTTATCTGTAGTATTGGTCTTTGCATGATAATTATCATGTCTTTTAGTCCTAAATTTATAAATGATGATCTGTATTGTTTCAAACCAAAGGGTCCTCTATTTGTCCTACACTGGCGATCTGTCTACATTTCTTTAAACAAACATAGTAAAACAGTTATCATATTATGTTATTCATATCGCCTTGCAAGGAATCATTCATCCCGGTGAAAAGAATGGATTTCATCACATGTGCACACTCTTTCTGGCAGAGTTTACATCATCGTATGTATATTTATAGTGTGTGTTTAACATGGGTCCAGGGTTGTAGTATATTCTGGAAAATAATTAGTATTTGTATACACTATGCTCACTTATATTTAACTTCGTAATTTCGGTATTATTTTGCATCCGCATGACATTTGTCATGGTGATTACGTTAAACAAACATATGACAATTGTTACATGATTTCCTTAGTCTAAGACAATGTTAACATTTCAGCTACTACAAACGCAAACTTTTCCATAACTATAGCTGTAATGATGGTAGCAAGTATGATATACGTTACACTTCGAACAAACGTCTCAGAATTCACATTATAGGCAATTTTTCTAACTTTTGAATTGTGATCTCTAGAATCACGATTAATTGTGCAACCTTAATTTCATGATGCTCAATATGTTTATTCAATGTACGTTGTTCAGCTGTCTTTATTCTTATACTTTCTCTAAACATTCTCTACATGCAAGTAATACATTCAACTATTTGATTGTTTAAGTTGTATTCCTTTTGTGATATGGCTGCTCACATATTGTGATGCTCCCTTCGTAATATTTATTCTTGTAGATAAATGATTAACTATCTATATAAGGATCTATTCTAGTTTTTACATATCATGCAATCAATAATATTATCTCAGCTTATATTAATTGACATCAGATTTGTATTCTTGCAACATCTATGCTGGTTCAGTGAAGTCCATACATATGTATAGCAGAAGCTAAGATAAAATGGTGCAAGGTCTGACCAGATCTATGCCGCGGCTTAGTATCCATTTATATACTTAGTTTGACCCATCTAATAGCATTATGAAGTTAATACAATCTTTCTGAGCACCTGCGTTAAAGGTTTCTAATTTATATGTGGATTATTATTTGCAGAAGTTTCAAAGTGATGATAATGTATATTGTTTTCAAAGATGGATTACTTAGTTGAAGGAATATCAACTTTGATTAATCTGTTATTAGGAAAACCATTATCAGTATACTCTAAACAGCTGATTTGGGACGTTTATATCTCTTTTCGATCATAACAGTCTCTATTATGCAGAAATGTTACTCTCGTTCCCTTGCATTTTTGGTAAACGGGATACTTTAACTGTAATAAGCTTAATTTGTGTTCAAATTTATTTATTTTGAATTCAATGTGCGTTTATATCGTGTCCCAGTTGTATTGAAAATTCATGTATTGCATATCAAGAATGTTTTAACTTGTGTTTGTTTTGGGTGGGTTCCTAAGTCATTAATTCATATATATATATATATATATATATATATATATATATATATATATATATATATATATATATATATATATAGAGAGAGAGAGAGAGAGAGAGAGAGAGAGAGAGAGAGAGAGATACAGAGAGAGAAAGAGAGACATTTAAAATTAAGTAAAGTCTCCTTGAAGAGAAACCTATAGGTATACCTACTGAATCTAGGACACAATATTAGCAATATCGTTATATTTCCAAAATATATTAAAGATGACAAGGATATAACAATCGTAGCTTTTATTTTTGTATTATGTTTTATTTTTGTATTATGCCTGGAACGAAATGATACATTTGAGTTGAACTAGACAGACAACTAGTACATCGCCTGCATATATTTGAACCATGGCAAGCATAACTATTAAAAGAAGAAATGTCAACATAACTTGAAAGAAAATAACTAGTTCAAACAAACGATATTAGTGGACATGATCCAATACAGTTGCATTAGATAATTACAATCATCAATTAACACCTAAGACGCTTCTAACGCTCTACAAAAGTTATTATTACAAAATGGTTAGGCCACAAAACCGAATGAATCGAAAGAAAATAATCTTGAAACAAAGTCTGGTTAACAAAATGTCCTGAATCTTTCAAGTATTAAGTACGATAAGATAATCTAATCATAAAAATGCTTAACACAATAATTAACTCTGTTTCTGTCTCGCCCTTACTGTGTTGTCATATATATCAGTATTAATTATTTGTTTAAGTACGCAATAGTTTCACCAGTAAAATGGGACTTCTGAAAAGCCGAACATTTTGTTATTGCAATAATATTAAACGAAGTTTCCAGCTAAGGCATTGGACGTTCACAAATCAGATGGTTACACCTAAAATGAATACTACTGTAAATGCGTACCAGAATGATTAAATTAAGAAACAACGAAAATTTGCATGCTAAATATGCATTCAAAGAGCCAAACCTGGCTGAAGCATCTTAAGCAAATTGTGCATTATAACTATTTTCTACATATCAAATGGATAGACACTACAAAATGTGACACATTGCCAATATATAATATTAATCAGTTTGGTTCTGCCAACATTTATGAGTTGGAGAAAACGAGTAAGCACTAATAACGACTAAAAATAAAGAACGAAAAGTAACATATGCAGCTTTGATGAATATACTGAAACGTTATGTCGGCGTGATATGGATTAGTAGGAATCGCAAACGGATTATACCTCTATTATACATTTATTTGGATGCATTTGTATTATAAAATGTGCTCAAAGACATAGCTGTGACGGAAATGTTGATATATAATCATTGATGATATAGTAAATCGAGCATTTCTTTTATTCTCATAGGGAATTTAAATAGCTAGTCAATCGTTTTAAAGCAGAGTCAAGGAAAGTTCATAATGCAATATGAATGCAATAGGAAAGAAGACAAGATTATATAGAAAGCCACAATGAGAATGGGTTAAACAGGAGGTTCTATAAAACGATAAAACAATAAGAGGATGCATAATTCAATGAACGTACAGGAACGAAGAAATCTAAAACTTGTTTCAGCAGAACATAAAAAGTCAATGAAAACACATTAACTCTCGGTTGTTTAAATGTATCCTTTGTAGCCTGATAATTGGTATATGCTATTTACAAACAGTTTCCTTGATTTTTTACAAACACTCCTTGAACTGTTCAAAAGATGCATTACATATTTGTAGCATGCGCGTCAAGTTTACGTGTGCATCCCTAATGTCTATGAAATTGCTTAGAAGAACGTCAAAAACATAGTCCCTGCAGCTAAATCAGCCCACTACTTAATCAAGGAATGTTCAAGTTTCAAAGAGCTCCTCGAGATTACTAACATGGGACTGTCAAGTAATAATTATACACCACTTCCAACTATCATCTCTTCAGTATACTTTCTGTGGGAGAGTACAACCCATTAGAGATAAGCTTAACAACTCAATTGCGACTGACTCATCGCCAACATACATTTGCGATACAGCATTTCATTGGCAATCGTAAGCAACATTTCAACCTGTCTATATGGATTTAGTTCATGCAATGGAGATTGAGAGCACACAAACTCAAGTGAAATGCTGCTTGAGTGGTTAGATCATTGTTCAAAACTGCACTTTTAAAGTCCAGTTTCTGATATCACACTCCAATAAAGAATCTTAGACAAAGTTGTTCTAAGCCAACTTGTATATCATCTGAATTCAACAGTCTTTTTAGCAATGTACAGCATGTACATCGGCTTTGCCATGGTACTGAAACCACTCTTCTAAAATTAGTTAATGAACTTCATTCTGCATAGGACAGAGTTCAAGATAGCAGTGCACATCCTTTTGATTTCTTCCATTTAATTTAATAGACCATTTTATAGTACTTCACCGTCTCCAGCATGTAGGTCTAATTCACAACACATCCTTACTCTGGTTTAAGTCCTGCTTGGTCAACATGACACATTATATCTGCAAATGGAATGCATTCCATCAGTTGATCTATGTTGGTGTATTATACCGGGTATGTTCTCGAACATGTTTTCTCCATTATGTACACACAGGGCTCTCACGTATCATAGATATGCCACCAGTGTCTCACCAATTGTACGCTGATGACACTAAAATATTTGAATATAGAACCGAACCCTGAAACTGATGCTAGAGATGTGTATGTTTGATGGAGTCCGGTAACAATATACGGATGAATGACAATACAACTCAGGTCAATCTGATCACAACCCAACGACTTTCTCATTCACATCCTTTGTCTTAAAGAATAAATAACATTACAATAAATTCACTCAGTCAGTACTAAACCTAGGTGTTACTCTGGACAGTACTCTCTTATTGCACCAACTTGGAATGAACATATGCAAGGCTGCATATCTTGAGCTGAGACGCATCAGCTTCATTCGCAAATATCATCGATTAATGCCACAAACCCAATTGTGTGTTCATTAGTGGTTTCAAGAGGACTCTTTTATTCCATTATGTCTGGTTTGTCTCATTATCTACTCCGGACAGGCTCAGATCATCCTTAGACTACCTCGATCAGAGCACACCTCTCCGGAATTATATATCTTACACTCTCTATCAACTCTCTATCCATTTGTCCAAAATCATAAACAAAATTTATATTCTGTGTTACGTTCACTGACGGTCTCCAGTCCGTCATACCTATCTGGCCTCACCCTTGTGAACACACCAGCAAGATACGTACGCTTCCCTTCTCACAATCGTATACCCATTGTTCCCACTTTGAAAACGAAGCGATAAGGACAACGTTCTTTTGCAAACCGGGGACCAGCAATGATGACTAAATTACTCATCCAAATTAGACACAATGACACTGTGATCCCTTTAAATGTTGCTTTCAAAACGCATCATTTGCGACTGCAGGAACAAACTTAAAGACCGTATAATGTATCCTACATTAAATATTTTTTTTTCATATTTTGTATTTTCTTATTGTTTGTTTTCTAATTTCATGGCGTTTTGTTTTCTTGTTTCTTGTGGTCATATCATCACATATGTTTTAAAGTGCTTAGAGCTTATAAAGATTAGACGATATTTAAAGTCCTGATTATTTGTTTTTATTATTAAGAAACGAGATGTTAATGTAGAAACATATTTTTGCTATGATGCTCTTTTACATTCATGAAATGTGTGGAATCAATAGCCTTGTAAATACGAACTTACTTGAAACTTGATTCGTCAGACAATTATTAAATTGCTTTTCGTTGTCTGACGTCTTCGTCATATATTTGAGCAGCATCATTGATGGCGAACATACTTTCTTACAAATAGGTCATGTTTGGAAACTAACATCATGCTACAAAAATGAAACATTCAAGTTCAATAACGCACCTCCAAAGCCTCTAACATACTGAGAGTTCTCTAACGGTTAGCGTTGTGATTGTTACTTTCTCTTTGGTCCCTCCTTTTTTAAAATTTGTATGTATGTTCGTTTCCCCGCCATTTGGGTGAGGATATGTCCTCTCTGCTTTTATAATATGTGAATAACGTAATCATTATTTTATATCAATAATGGCGCCATATATATAGTCTGATACAGCTAGGTAATCTTAAGAGCGACTCGAATCAATTAAAACATCTTCCCGTCCATTATTCCGTAAAATGTTTTTACAAGAACGTCATTAGTCTCATGTGTCTGGTTCAGAACAATTTATTACACCTGTTATTAAAGTTACTGAAACTGTTGCAGATGTTACTAATGATCCTCTTCCAACTTTACATGAAACCGCTAAAGCAACTAAAAAAAATGGCGAAATGAACTAAGAGAAGTAAAACGATATTGCGAGATCTTCCGGCTTAAAAATATGCTGCTCAATAACGTGGCAGAGGCAAGACAAACAGTACTTGAATGTAACGAAACAGTTGCAAACGGACGTTGTCATATATCAGAACCAAAACTAAAACAAAACAAAATACATTTAGGTGAGTGAAATAACAATGAGTGTGTCCAACAATACGAAGAGGTAAAATTACGTATTTCTGCCTTGGATAGTTAAAATGATAAAATAATACATTTTAAACTGGCCTACCCTAATAAATATATGAAAGGTTAAACCTGGTACGATTGGATTTATAACCACACTATATGATTTATAGGATCGATATAAAAAAGATGTAAGATAATGATTCCATTTATAAAATAAATTAATGTATTTGAAAATAACTAGACGACTAGAATCACAACTATTTGCATTAGAAGAACAACTCTCTCAAACAATTAGTGTTGCAAAAGCCGACCGAGAAAAAGAAAACGACCCGAAATTTAGTCAAAGTAGACAAATATGGGAACTACGTTCATCACCAATTAAACGAGAAGAAGAAACAACTGCATGTGATATTTCTACTCAAGGAATTGGTTTTATTGTCCTTGTACTAACAGTTACTTTTCGGATTGATTTAACACGATTAGAAATTCTGTTTCGAGAAAAACGTGCTTTAAATAAATCTACTGATAATGATGCAAACCCCATGGATTACTTGTCATTCAATTCATTGCTTTCAGATCAATACACTTGTTCATTTTTATTCTTTAGAATCATTACAGCAATGGACATTAAAGTGGGTATTCACTACCTTCAGAGAACAGATCATTTATTTATTGAAATACTATTTTGTCCGCCAGTCTCTACAATTGTAGACTTAGCAAATCTTATATTATATATTTTAATTTATATTTTTGTTATAATTATAATATGTAAGAGTTATAAATATTATCTAGGATTAAGACTGAGCCCTCTAAATATAGAGTTGAGCTTGACTAAGAACGCTTGACTTGCCGAATCGAGTTCTGGTTCATCCGACCAAACATCTGATAAATAGATCTGCTACTTTATATCTACTTACAACTGAAACATCAGTTAATGCGTGTTTGTATGTGCGTGATAGATGTTTACTGGTTTTGATGGTATCGTGTGGTAAAAACTAAATATATGTCTGATGAACTTCATTAGTAACACTGAAGTCAAATTGCGTACTGATTTTGTTTAGATGGTGGTAGATAAATCTGCCATATTGCCTATTTTTGCTAACAAATTTGTAGCAACATAACGTGTAACATTTGCTGCATCAGCGAGCTTACTAATTCATGCTATTGGGCTAAAATAGACCGATTTAATTATAATCATAATACTAACTAGCATGAGCAAATAATACCAGATACAACCTAACTATGGGAATGGAGAGGTCATTTTGGCATACAAAAAACATTATACAATAAAATATGATTAAATGTTATTTGTTGGGATTAGACCTAAATGAAATCAACATGTATGCAAATGTACATTTTAAAATTTGAAAGTGAATGATTATTTAATATAGTTTTTTAGGTTTCATTTGCTGTTTAGTTTATTACGCTTTTCTTTGTCACAAAGGTTTCAGATTAACAAGGCAGTACCGTACAAAATAGCGAGGAATGCAATGCAATCCACATGCTTCTCATCTAATTAGAAATCTAGAAAAAATGTTTTTGCATAAGTGATTCAATTTCCCTATTGCCGGTAATCTGAAATTCATGACAATGATATTCCTGATAATGGAAGCTGAGAAATGTCATTTCATACAGCATTGAGAATGCTATCTTATTTGCAACGTTTTAATGTTTCAGGTCATTTAATCTGAATGTAGCTCATTTGTTTAAAATACTTGATGTGAAATGAATTAGGAACTTTGATTTATATTTGATGGTGATCTGAAAATTTATGAAAACTTTGCGATTCTATGGGGACCAATCAGTTGTGAAAAAGACAAAATTGCTGGATTGTTCTGGCCATGCTTTTAAATCTCATTTACTTTTATAAGGATAAAGGATAGAAATTGTATTTAATTTGCAAATTCGACTACTTAAACTTCATAGAGACGTATATGCCTACAAATTGGTAAATTTGCCAGTGGTAATTACAATGTTCTCTTAGATTTCATTCTGGTAATTGATTAATTTGAATTGAGGCCAAGGAAGTTAAAATCAGAAATACAGTTTTGTTATTGGTACATTTTCATCTGTTTCTTAAGCAAAGTTAATTAGTTTTGTATATGTTTATATTTGTCATTTATTTAAAAAATATTGAAATTATTACCATGTTTCAAAAATATTTGCATCATAAAATAAAGTGATATCTCTGATATCGTGATCACTTCAGTACAATTATATATTGCAGTTTCGTAACATGCTGATTACAGTTTTCTTGCTTTTAGAAATGTGCTCTTCCTGTGACTTATGTTTATATTAATGTTAAAGGCATTTTGACTTGAATTTGTTTACCCACCGTAAATTACATGTATACTTTCGAACGATATATATAGTAGTTTTGAAACAGGACATTGGATACTTTAATTGCATGTTCATTCCTCCGACGTAAGTTTGTCTTAATATTTAGAAAGCATAAGTTATTAAATATCTTTCAGATGAATCTATTAATATGCAACATTAATTTTTGTCAAATGTTTAAAATGTCAATCGACGAGATTATAGCACATCTATTTTTTGAGGATGTATTTTATCACTTGTGTTTATGCCCAGTGATTTGCGGTTCAATTCACATGTGTACCAGTATTTTGGACTTCAGGGAAATATGAATTGGAATTATAGCACTGATAACTCGAATTTTGTCTGCTTCATTCGCTGATTAGGCAAAGATGGACTTATTTAAATTCCTCAGAAATATATACACTTTGTTAAGGATTTTATCTTGCTCCTTGATTTTCTTTCCAAACACAAATTAATAGTTTGACGTTTAATCAAATTTAAATTGTCTGATTGTAATACAGATTGTTCATGCAGACAGTAAATATAACTAAGACGTTTTCATGTACCATTATTATTATTATTATTATTATTATTATTATTATTATTATTATTATTATTATATGATTTATTGAATTGTACTAATCCATGGAAACACATATATAATCGCATGTGATTTTAAAATCTTTCTACGTTCTATCCAGGCGCAAGTACATTCCACGAGAAGTCGATTCAAAACGAAATTTAAAAATGAAATTAGAAAATATGTCGCCTGAGCGAAACGATGAAAATGATAAATATGATCATGCAGTTAACATAATTTTAAAGAACCTCCAAGGCAATATGTTTTTATACACATGCCATAGCTGCTCAGCGTACGTAATGCGATTGCAAAGGTTTTCAGATATTCA
Organism: Unio pictorum; assembly: GCA_030141615.1. Classification (NCBI taxonomy): domain Eukaryota; kingdom Metazoa; phylum Mollusca; class Bivalvia; order Unionida; family Unionidae; genus Unio; species Unio pictorum. Next base: position 1,389,350 of record JARLTB010000019.1, on the reverse strand, counting down.
AATCTTGATATAACAAAATTATGTATAATATACATCTTTGTTAGGTATGGAATGATGACATCATTTTGAATGAAGTGGTTGTATTTATACTTTCGTACGATATATGTCCAATGAATGAAGGATAGAAGAGAATATAAACTCAGTTATGTTGAATATGGTGCTCAGACAACGTTTTATTTATCCTGCAATGATTATGTCCAGACATTTATATTAAAGGTCAAATGTGGTCGAGTTCATCAGGTTATTATTACCATGTTATTATTTGTAGATGGCACTACTTATTTTTGCGGTTTAATTGTATCCATTACATTATCTGAAACTATCCGTTAAAATAATGAAGACCTAGAGTTTATCAACGTTCTGACCGTATTGTCTGATTTAAGTAAATGTAATGTTTGTTATGCGTGTAACAATAAGAGACAGATATAACATAAAGACAACACAGATTGTATGAGTCTTTGCGAATCATCTAATTACACAGGATATGTTAAGTGTTCATATTTTCAGTATGCACCCATCATTAGTTATGGATCCAATTTACAATTAGCCAACGAACGTAGACAATTACATTGGTACAAAATATATACTTGGAGCGATAATGCGATTTCGGTTGTGTTGAAGACACAAGGACGACAACGCCAATGTTTATTGGGGGTCAATGAGTTATTAATGTCACGAGGCTTTAAAATTGCATCAGAAATGTAACATTGTTGCGATTATATGCATGGTATAGAAGAACAATTATACCATGCCACTGGCATTTAATAAATTTAATCGTGAATCATTAACTGAAAGATATTGAATATTGATTATATTTAGACATAACGATGTCCTGCATCTCCAGTTTGAAAAAATAACCTTTGTTTGTCACACACACACACACACACAGACACACACACACAGACACACGCATATATATATATATATATATATATATATATATATATATATATATATATATATAAAGAGAGGGAGACAGAGAGAGAGATTGCGACGGAAAAGGCAGAGACAAAAATACAAAATGTAAGATAAGCACCCACTTAACTTGGAAATCCCCTAAAACCTGATATTGCCTCTGACAACCAAATCAAGCTCCAGACCTTCACAGGTGGGTTAAATAAGTTAGACGGAACCCGTTTAAACGGACTGGAGAAAGGATGACAGGTGAGTGTCTGGAGCCTTAACACCAGACGCTTCGGGCAGGTTAACCTTGGATGGTCGATCACCAAGGAGAACGTAAACTTCAAACCTTCGTTCCTTGTCACTATACCTTCTTTTGGGAAAGGCTAAGAGAGTAAACCCTGACAGACAGTCCCTAAGACGACATGGCATTGCGTTAGTGTCATCTCGGCAACTCATGCGACGCCGCTTGTACCATGATGTATCAGCTTATCATTTCCCTTGGATCCACCAGCTATGCTGAGAGCGGGAATCAGCTGCATGGGCAACACATGATGTTCCATATCACCCTTTCCAGGTTTGCGCCCTAGAGAGGACACTCCAGTTCCGCTTTACATCGGCCTTCAAACATAGTATTAATCACTGCTCGATTTGCGTAGAGTCAGACGCAAGGGGATGCTTGGAGGGACCACGATGTCTCAATGGCAGACCCCAGACAAGAATATACCGTCCCGCCACAGTTAGTCTGCATTACTGGGTGCGTAGAGCTTATGGCACGCGAGTACCTGACAACGCGGATTGCAATTATTCCATCAAGAACGACAAGGTATAACCAACAAGGGAACCTCCAATCTTTACGTTAGGCACCTGAAATATCCGGACCATGTTGACTGGACTCTCATATTAGCGGCAATCAGCGATGTTGGAAAGACTTCAGTAATCAATGACTTGCATGACGCGGAAATAAAGAAGACACTGCTACCAGTTACCGTGTCAATTAAATAAGAGAACTATACATTATCCTGGCAACGAAAGAGCGCTGATGAAGGCAAAGAGGTTGATTTGTTTGACTCACCGACATGAACCATCTGCTAGGTATGATAGAACCAAACGAGAGACTGTTATCACTCTGCATCTACACCACAACCGTGCGTGTCGACATGATCAGCGTGTAGGATCCTACACTAAGCATCATTGTAGATACAAATGACGAGTTCTACGACGAATTAACCTTGATTATTGACAATTATTTCAAAGTAAGATAACTTGATAGTACAGGTCATACCCACCACTAGAATGGGTGCTGACGACGAGTCATGGTCTTCCTGTCTCGTTAAGTTATTGTATTGAAAATATCATGGGGAACGGGCAAAGATTCCAGAGATGTGCTCGGACCACCACCTCAGCAACACCAATTCATTCCTTTAACAAAACCAGATAATGCAATGTCTTTCAGCCATCTCCGGTCCAAATACTGACACCGACTGGACTTGATCATTACGAGACGGTCTGCCAACATATGTGCTTCTAACCCGTACCTTTCACAGCGCTGACTGCGATACTGACCAACTGCTGATGTGCTGTACAATCAAGCTTCAGACAAAGAAGATATCCCGCTCTAGGCAGGATATAAATCACACATTGACGTGAGCATGACGTTAGATTCTGACAAGGATGAGGAGTTCAAGTATTCCCCCATCCAACATGTTTGATTCAGAACCTATTAACGGCAGTGGCAAACAGAGATGGGATCACACCAGCGAGACTTTGTAAAGTACTGCCGAACGGATGTTTGGCAAGAAGTAAACAGCGAAGAACGACTGGTTTGAGACTAACCGCGCCACACTAGCGCCAGCCAAAAAAATGCGTCGCAGTGCTCACCTGAAATATACACGATCCTTTAGCTAGAGGACTATTAAAGCAATTTAGACCTATCAAATGCAAGGTGCTCACCTGAAATATGCACGATCCCTTCGCCATAGGACTATTAAAGCAATTTAGATCTATCAAAAGCAAGGTGCAGAGGTTAGCACCACTGTGTACCAATGAATAGGGGCTTCAGCTCTGTCAGAGCATCCGGTCATTAGCAGTTACAGGAAACATCAGAATCATGTACGATAACATAAAGAACGCAATGGGTGCCACGAATATAGTGATAGCACCACTGATATATGACGCAGGCGATACCATCAACAAGGGGAAGCGTATGGAGCATTCGGTGGCGTACTAGACTGAACAAAACTCCAGAAAGGACCACGTGATCATAGGTACCCTCTATGCCATTGAAAACATCCCGATAACCAGTTATGATCTTCACATACATTATTTTATTATCTGCCCACAAATTGACTATAGTGTTAAGTGCATGTGTATAGCATGCACCATAGGAGACCATAAAGTGTATTTGTCTATAAGTTACAATATGAATCATATCATTGTAAATGAAACCTCCTGATTTTGTCCTGGTATCCACATTTTATTTACTCGATTACACCAGTAAGTATACAATTATAGCATATCAATAAGAAATCCTGCACCATGTAAACAAACCCAGCTATATATGCTTGACGTTTGCTCTTGCCTTCTGACTCTATTTTATACATACTAAGTTGAATGATTCCCAACAAATATTACTGGTGGGCACTTGTAATTGTTAACAATCAATATGATTATGATTCCTGCTAAATAGATGTACATAACATCTGATCCATTTTATTGTTACTACTTCTAATAAATTTAATTTCATTCGCACCATCACCATGAGAGGAAACTAGAAAGTGAGATTCATCTAAACCATCAAGATGAAATTCGCAAATTCGTCATGACTATGCAAATCCTATCATTTGTCGTATATGCGTGTAGCATTATTTAAAATTAAGACGTTCTGAAGCTGAGTAACGTGTACTAACGACATGATCGATACAGGAGATCTAATAACAAGAGGGAGGTCCACATTTCATAGTACTGGTTCTACCCAGGAAGCCAGGAAATGTGATTAATATAAATTACAAGAACTTTCATAGTTGTTATAAAGTTCTCATTTCATAGCTATTTTGTTTTAGAAAAGTGCATCCCCAAAGCCTGGATAACTTCTTTAACTAAAATGAGGTCTTTATTTATATTCTATATTTAAGTATACGTAAGAAAATGTTCAATTAATCATGGGTAGTTTTTAAAAAAATATAGACATATCTTAGAAACAAAATTGCCTTTAATTGGAGCATATGAAAACCAACAGCAATTAGTTGTAAGAAATAGGGTCATTTCCATGACGCATTTGTCTGAAGTTAATAAAAGCAAATGAAAAGTTCATGTTAAAAGAAGTGAAAGGAACAGCGATGTTTAGTTCTCATCACCGACTACACTTACCCATGTGTAACCATTACTTTATCACAACTCTAGATATATTAATTCGGCTAGTAACAACAATGCATATTTTCTATACATTATGATAAAATGCGTGCCAAATCGACACGTCCATGAGAACAGAGGTCCAATATTCACTTGATATCAACAATAAACAATTTCCGATGAGGTTAACATTGAAATAGTAAGCTAAATTAACATGGTTTTTAAATAGGACCAAAGGCTATTTAATTGTCAATGTATTAGTGCATACCTGGATAAGTCAATATTCATCTAGTCGAAAGCACATTCCAACGCGATAGTAACGAGATGCCAACAAAACTTCGCTAACATATAGTTGATGACCTTGCTCCAAAATCGATGAGAGGTTTGGTTAAGTAGCTTTTATTTTATTTGTGTCGATCTCAGATTAGGAATCAATGAGTTGAGTAAAGGTCATGCCTGGAATACGTGACGTGAGGCTCGCCTTTATTCTGTAACGAACTTCAATTATTTCAGAAAGATGACCACTTGGACCCCATCTGGGAAGTCGCCTTTAAGCATGTGTGAGTCGGAAATATAACTATGCCCAATTATTATTCTTGCAACGACTTCCGCCTCCATACGAATGGCTCTGTATGACGGATTCCATTCTCCTAAAGTTCTTCATACACTGCATTATTGCATGATGCCTGCCAATTGAGACGCAACGACTTTTTGATACTAGGTTTGAAATCAGTGCATGGTACTATAAGATCAGATAGGTCTAGGGATATAGCGATTTTAGCAGCTCGATCTGTGTTTTCTTTATCCTTAATATCAATATGGATGGAAATGCAACTGTATACTATCTTGTGGAAGGTTTCAGGTCGGTATATTGGTGAGAATATTGGTCAGTAATGCGTCTTCCAGTTGTATATTATCTAGTGACTGAAGTGCTAATAGTGAGTCGGATAACATGATTATGTGTACAAGATGTTTTGTTTTGGTATATTAAATATACCAGAACACAACTTATTGTACACTAAGCCCTAATGCACTGATTTCAGATGTAAACATTGATATTAAGCGAACGCTTGTTATGTGATTATCAAGAACTAAGGCTGCATCAGCCTTTTCCTAATCTTTTGACCTATCTTGGGTAACTTCGTGTTGAATATTTAAATTCGGTATTGAGTTATTGATATGCATTGTTTTAGTGTTTGTGTCTCCTATGTTGTCATCGGGCAGCATATAAATCACTTTTGGTATCTTTATTTAGTCAGGGAGGCGTTTCGGATATGGATGTCTTCTGGAGTTTAAAAAGATCAATATATTGCATAGTCTGGATGATATTATAATGCTAATGTTATATGGAATTTGGTTTATTATGATATAAAATGTTTATTTGTTTTGAGGTACATCCAGAAAAGCAGGAATTAGAGGGTGTGATCTTTATATGAGGGAATAGTGTACTGAAAACATTTCTCTACGGTGTGATAAACGTAGCTGTTTGGCGTTAGCGAGAAGGCCTTTACATGGGGATGTCCTGAATGTTGCAGTCTTATTTATTTATGGTGAGTTGCGTGGAGCATCTTTAGATATTACTGTTTGTGTGAACCGTAAACAACGCATCCATACTCTTCTTTGTAGCGAATTAAAGTTATATATATAAGCTGAGGGTGACTACAACTGTATTTAAATCAAGAGATTTAAAGTAGGTAAATTTCAAGTCAATGTTAGTTTTCTGTCGCAGATAGTATCTAAATCTCTCTTTCTTCAACAACTAGGTGCTCCGTCCAGCATAAATTTAGGTTCAAAACGATGTCTTCATAACAGACAGAAATGCATACACGCCTTTTGTGATTTTTAAATTTTGAATCTTGTTTATGTTTTGATATAACTGTCTTTAAATTGTATGCATGTGTTTTTAACAATAAGATGTTATGAAACATCATCAACGTAAAGAGAGCAATCCCCAGCATGAGCCATTGAAATGGTAATGTTATTAATTGTTCTGTTGATAATAAGCGTTACAGACGAGATTCTGCCATAGAGAACCCCCATATCTTGCTAATACAAATCAGAGACGGCGGAAATCACTCTTACCATAAGACAGATAGCCTGTTATACTCAGTTAATACAGGTAATTTATTATTCGGTACTTCTAAGTTGTATCATAGGTCTTTTTTACATATATAAAACTGCTACTACATGTTCCTTCTTGATACAAACAACGCAGAAAAAATGTTTCCAATCTAAGCAGGTATCATTGTTACCACGGCACTTTGACAGTCACTATGAAATGGATATACTAAATAATTAGTTTTCAATTAACAAATAAGTCAGAAATAGATCGTATCTGTCATTTGTTTGCTTCTTCTGCTCATCTGAACAATGCAGCTATAGTTTGTCGGCTCTTTACTCTCTTTACCTAGTTTGTAAATTTTAATTGCGCTTGTGTATCTCCAATGGTTTGGTACATTACCAGTAAACCATGAATCATTGCGTATTTATTTATTAATGATTGTTATGTAAACTGTTTCAAAATCTGATTATGAATTTTGGTCAGCCCATCGGTTGCTCCAACAGTTAAAACATTTAATTGTAACCGTGTCTTTTCTTTTTAACTTTTTAATTAGCAGGCGTCTGAGTAGTTAAACGATGAGGATTTTGCTCGGAAATTTATCAGCACTTATATTTGATAATCATGTTTGTTACGAAAACGGTTATTGTTTAATTTCTGATGTCAAACATATCGTTTTTCTTTTCCATTTATTTGGCGGATTGTTTCACATATTTTCTTAATAGAGGCACACGAATGTCATGTAGAAACCTATGTTACCATGACATTATATGCTTATTGCTTGGTGCCGCCAGCTTTGGCCTTGATAATACGGTATGTATATATGGACGAATATTACGTTCTGTGCGTGCTTCTCGGGGTTGTATAATGATTTCTTTACATTCTTCAATTTAACCATGGTTTTAGGTTCTCTTAAACTTCGACGAGGACATGAGAAACGAATCTTCTGCAATGTTAAATAAATGTAAAATGTTGAATAGGGTTATTAACGTTTAAAACAGTGACCCCGTTAATCCCACTTTTACAATGCGCTTCAAACATAGCCGAGTCGGCCTTCTTCAAATTTCATTGTGGAACTGCTTCATTAGCATTAGACGTAATTGTCTTAAAGTTTGATTGTAATGTGATTATTGTTGTTAAGGTCGTCCGGTACCTTCTGATAATAGTACAACAGCTAAGGAGAAGAGATTGTTAAATATGTACACATGTATATATCAGTTCCGAAATGCAAATAGGTCGGCAAGTTTGTGATGAATAAACACAAATAATAAAGGTGGTCGCATTGGCCACATACTTTGTCTTTGGAGCATAGATCTTCATGAGGGTCCTATTTCTGACACTTAAAGCATTGAAGTGGTATGTATATCTCAACCTTGACTTGTAAAAGTCCAACTCTGACCACTTTAGGTAATGTAGGTTAGAAAAAGGTGAGTATAATGGTGTTGGTGTTTCTGGAATTTATTGTATCGATAAATATAAGTTATTCCAACGACATTGGCACCGTCATTCTTCATCCCTTGGATGATGTCTGTGTCCCAGACTCCAACTGAATCACTACAACGAATGCCGCTTGTTGATGTGTTTACCGTTCTGGGGGAAAAAAACAGGTAATATTTGTGATATGCGCTATACGATCATACTCTACAAGTAAACCACATGATTGTAGTGTTTTTTCTTTACACATTTGGATTTGCTGACAAATCCAAGCAAAGTCTTTCAAATTATAAATGGGGATTGCTTTTAAGTTTCGACTGGATGACCATGAAGCGCGGAAAAAAAATTGCACGCCATGTGGTACGTCCACAGAGGCTGAAAATGTTTTACTTTTCTTGGATTCATTGCTTTGCTTTGATTTTCCAATGTTGTTTTGTTTTGTTTATTTTATCCCACCCTCCAATAAAGGGACACTTGAAGTACATTGATACATGTATACTCAGTAGATAAACATACATTCCGTTAAGCCACAGTCCTGTAGTAAGTCTTCTTAGAGTTCGAGAAAGGAATATCAAAAATTGCAAATGCTTGGGGCAACGATGGCATCAACAGATATACATGTAAGAAGATGGAGCAAATGAGATTGTAAACTATGAGCTCTTAGGGATCGGTGTGAGTAGCTGATTTGTCGAGACCAGGTTAATCACGTTCACAGATCAGGAAGACCTGTAGGCCAAAGAAGTGTATTGAATTTGAAAGCCTATGCTCAGCTTGGATATCATTTCCTCCCTTGACACGGACTTGGAATTATAAACATTTCAATCCTGCATATGAAGATGATGCGTTTTCTGCATTAAAAAAAATTTCAGACGTTTTACAAATCAAACAAAAATGTAGTGTCTATTTAAACCAACACTTAACAGCTCATAACGAAGATCACAGAGGAAATTGAGATGGAAATACCTAACAGCTGAACTAATATTCATTACACAAAGTAAATGCGAATTCAGAGTTGATGTAAATGCTGGCGAAGTTGTCAATTATGTCAACTGAAATATGTTATAAGAAATATTTGAATAACAAATTATGACTTGAATAAGGGTTCGCAAGTCAAGGGACTCAAGATAAAAAAGCATTGCAACTAAAGGAGCTGAGATGTCAAATACAGATTTGTCCGCGAACAAATATAAGTAAAATCACATTGGTGCAATGCGATTATATTTAGGTAATATAACCATTTGTAGCAAACGATGTAAATGTAACAATGTTACAGTTACTGAGATAGTAATGATTATATAAATAATTGTTCTATCGTTAGAAACGTAGGTAGAATAGTGGACGAGGAAGGTCAATTAAAAAAGCTTGTTGCATGAATAAAGGTCGCAAGGCAAAGTTCTGCTGTCATACGTGTTAGTTTATTATGTAACGGATCTATCTTCGATATAATGACTCTACTTGGCTTAAATGAAAACAATTGACATGCAACTGTTTTTTGGCAGACATGTCGATCCTTTTTCTAAATATACGTCTACATTCAATTAGCGTTTTTGTTGAATTCACTCTTAAATCTGAATCTTCTTCTTTTGTAATTTAATGTCAATATAGTTTGAGATAGAATTGTTTGAAAAACGATTAATCCGGGGTAATTTGTGTATCTACACTAGAGATCACACTTCACTATTTGATTTTATATTTTAATGTCAGTCCGTACTGAATGTCAAATGCGAGGCATTACACAATGTAATCTTTACATCGAGTAAATCTAGATTCTAGGAAATCTGTATTGAATTTTACTTCATCAATATTATGTAAAACGTCAAATATTGTAAATGACGGGTTAGTTTTGATGCAGTTATTTATAAATGCGTGATTGATATATTCAAATTGTAATGGTGTGATGAATATAAATGTTGTGTGTTTGAAGTTTGTCTAGATTGTTCTAGAAGCATAATATTAAAAAAACACATTCTGGTCATCACATTACGATCAATTACATTATGCATCTGTTATGTAATAGCAGTCATTCTGGAAACATACTTTTTTACTTTCGGATATCACAAACATTATATAAACTCATAATCTGCATACATGTTGCTTTTCTCTTTGATATTGTGTTTTTGTTCTGCCATTTATGTTAATGGCATAAAGGTTTATGTTAATATATTGATATTGTGTTCAAGAATAGTCTTTTTCTCGTTAATACTTTATGTCTTGAAAAACATTTAAATATTGTATACGCCATGAAATTGTGTAACATATATTATGCTTGTTCCTAACCGATGCCCTATGTATCCATGCCCTTCCGGTCTTGAAGTTTCCAAATTAATGGATTACTTAGAGGCACTATTGTTTTATTAGTATTTTGTCGATGTTAGTAATGTATTTCCTTTCATATTTCGTTTTTTATTTTAACATTGTAGAGGTTAAACAATTGTGACTATGTGCCTCTTGACATTATACGCTCTCATGCAAACGTAAACTGTTAATTTATATTGTATTGTTTCTTTCTTTGCTCATATTGATTAATAATGCTTGATTCGTAAACATGGATCCCTAACTATCTTATATCAAACGCCAACGTTTTGCTATATAACCCAGAATTCGTAAACACTGAACTGCATTTATCAGTTATAATAAGTAGATTTCCTCTTCACCTTAGAGTGACACTTCAATGTTCACCATGTGATACTTTTACGATTTAAATCCTATTTACACACAACGGAAGACAGCTCCTTTGGCATAGTGGTCGGAGCGCCCGCATTGGAAGCGGATGATAATTTGTTCTAACTTCGGCCGTGTCATCCCAAAGACCAAGTGATGCTTTAACTAGATGATTGAGATGGCGATCTCGACCTTATCTTATAGACTATGTTTTATAGTTGAAGCTCCTAAATGATTCGTGTCCAGCTGTCACTATAATCCACATTGGCGATTTATTTACTAAGCTAGCATCACAACCATTATTAAATGTTGATATAGTCAAATGGAAAAAGAGACCAATGATGCAATTGGAGTGTCTCTCACAATCAAAGAATTAAGTGTAATTTGTTTATTAATTGTACTTCCATACTTTACCATACAATTAAATATCTTTGCAGTAGGATAATCACATTCACATTCTTTAACAACGATAGCAAGAAGATAGTCCACAAAGATTATTAGAAGAAGTACCGTACATATACAAAATCATATGAACATAATACTAATACAATCAGATAAACGTAACACGCTGATCTTGCGGAAAACGAATCCATAATAAACAGTATTCGTGACTAAACTTTCCGCTCTGAAGAGCGAACAATTGATGTTGTCAGTATTTGTATGATCAATGTTCAATTCATCAGTATACCATATATGCCTCTTTAAGACATGTCGATTATGTACTCAGCTATATTTGTATATGTGTTTGCTGGGCTTGTAGCATGACAGAGACAATTATATGTAAATAATCTGGAATGGCTGCACACGGTTTGCTGTTGTCGACAAATACAACATACTGCTACAAATATAAATATTGAATTATATTCTATATATAATTAAAACTTGTTTTTAACCGAAATAAACACGGTAATTAGCCATGTGTCAATATCAGCTACGTTGACACTTCCATCACTGAATTAACACGTTTCAACTTTGATATTAAGTTTTAGTAATTCATATGTGCTGGTAAAGTTTCAAATGGAACTTACGAGTTTACTTTAACGTATGTCCACACGTATTTTTTTTATTTCCTTATTACCGTTCAATCCGTATTTTAGCGGTGTTCTCTGCATCTCTGATGATCTATGTTAACAGCTTGCTGATTGGTCGCATGTGATGCGTCTTCGGCAGCGACTGGCTCTCGGAAGGTGTTAGGATACATTGGCGCGTGCATTATGACTATAGGGCACACGGTACATATTATATATTAATGTGGACCAGTATAGAAATGGATTAACAAATACAAGATTATATTAGGTTTTGGTGGTCCATAATTTATTAATAATGAAAGGTAACATTTTAGTACAAATATCTTTTCAGAGCTTATCATATCTTTAATTAAAAACAAAATATAGACAGTACTATCTGGATGCAATTTTAGTATTTGTACAGGCTTGACTTAGAAGTACTCAGTATAGAGTAGCACCTGATTCATTTGGTGCAGAATCAATAACGTGTTGTATGCACATGTATATACTAAACATTGTCACGGCTCATATGTTATGCACACGGAAGTTTGAACGAAGGAGCGTTGTGCATGGATAAATGTAAGTCTGATCATTCACATCTATAACATTTAAGTTATAAAAGTTTGAATGTGATGGTGTTACGATGTGAGACCTTTATATGACCTATACAATAATAGGAGGCTGTTTTGTCTATAGTTACCACGTGCATCCATGGAAATATTTCAGTGGCTTTTGCATATGATAATCAAAATGGGGTCTTTTTCATTATTTGCTTGTGATGTTGGAGAATGAATCTATACAAAACACAGATGGTAAGGGTTGTAGACACCGGGCAAGGGCGTGATATAGCTAATGCTATGGTAAAGGGAGAAAAAACTCATTCTACTGATAATAACATGGACAAATATGTATTAATATAATTCAGAAAAGTCGACCTTAATGTTGCATTGAAATGATAATATTTTGATTATATTTACAAGATGGCTTGCTGTGAAACAGAAAATTAAGATTAACATTTGCGTCCTATGTTCTAACTATTGTTATGATATATGTCACTCTCCTGCGTGTAATGCAATCAAATTATGAAAGAGTTAAAACAAAAATCTTTTACCAGATATTATGCTCTGTTATCTTTACCAAAGATTATTGCGACGTGTGTGAAGCAACAATAAGGGCCATGCAGAACATACAGAAGTTGTGCTACAGCATTTGATGGACCGCTTTGCTATCTCATCTTTCCGATCCGATCCGATCCAATCCGATCCCATCACATCCCATCCGATCCCCACCCATCCCGTCCCATCCCATTCGATACGATCCGATGATCCGATCTTATCCTATCCTAGACTACCCTACGCTACGCTACCCTACCCTACCCTACCCTACCATAAGCTGTCCTGTCCTGTCCTGTTCTGTCCTGTTCTGTCCTGTCCTCTCCTCTCATTTCCTTTCCTATCCTATCCTACCCTATCCTATACTATCCGATCCTATTCTATACTATCCTATCCTATCCAATCCTATCTTATCCTATCCTATCTTGCATTATATGCAGTATGTCTCTTTACCTTGCCTTACCTTGCAAATTAGGTCACGTTTCCTGTGTCCATAATCTGTTTACAATACTATGCAAACGTCAAAGTTTAACATATCGCGTAATGACAGCAGGCATTATCAATCTTTGAAACTCTACTTTGTATATAGATACCCCAGTTGTTGCAAACGTTATATTGTACAATTAGCTACAAATGTTGTATAATTTTGTGTGTAGATGTATGCAGTATTTTGAATTGATCTTTGCATAGGAAAATTTAACTTTCATATGTTGCGGTTAGATGTACGTAGTTTGCAGCTGTGTAATATACCGCATAAACAGTTTTTCAGTATCTCTCTGTGACACAATACTGTGTACATGAACGCTGTCAGCATACACACTCGTGTGCTTAAAAAATACATAGTTCTTCAGAAAATCAAAAAAAAAAAAAATTCCATTTCACCAAGTACAATTCGTATTACAGAAATAATTTGCAATAATCACCATTACAGGGGAAGAAAACTGACTGACCATCAGCATGGGCTACCAAAATTATTACCCAGATTGTTAAAACCAGTGACGGAATTTTGTGTTTCTTGTATACTTCATTTTATTCTAAATTCTGGGTAAATAAGACATTTTAGGATGATGTAAGTCCTGATGTGTGCCATGATTTTACATATAGTCTTAGAGTATTATCTTAAAATATTTTGAGTTTATCAAAATACTCCATAAGACATGCATCAAGTTTAAAACAAGAAAATCAACGTACAATCATTACTTTGCCAGACGTTGATAGCTAAATACATTTCGCACAGGTGTAAGTTTTGTTATTGTTGCTTTAAATTGGGCTACTTACGAAGGACCATTCACTAGATTCCAAAGTAAGATGCAAGTATCCATTCATTAATATGTGCAAAACACTACCGAGATAATGATATTTGAATCTGCAAATGATCAGACCCGTTTTACTATGCATAAACATCTCGTAAAACAAAAATTAATTAAATAAACCTACGATAATTAGCTCTAAATAAATGTAAATACTTCGTCGCGAAATGTAAAGTAATTATGAAATGAACCATAAACACAATATTATCGTTCTCTCCGTTGTTGACATGTTGGGCGATGTGTTTAGACGTCGTCAATGTCGGTTTACACAATATGTATATTTGGGTGTAATCAGCGTACAATTGGTGAGACACTAGGTGATGATCCATGACAATTGAGAGCGGCTGAGTGTATAGAATGGCGAGAACAGGTCCACGAAAAGACCCCTGTAGAACACCACAACATATCAACTGTGCTGGAATGTATTCTATTGCAGATACAATCTGTATACTGTTGACTAAGTAGGACTTGAACCATATTAAGGCTGTACTGATAATCCCAAATACATGCTGCCGACGGTGAAGTAATATATCATGGTCTATTGTATCAGATGCTGCGGACAAAATCAAGAAGGCTGATGACTGTAATCTTTCCGCTGTCCAAAGTATACATAATGTCATTAACTAATTTTAGAAGAGTAGTTTCAGTACTGTGGAAAGGGCGATATGCAGACTGTACATTGATAAAAAGACTGAATTTAATCGAAATACAAGTTGGGTTAGAACAAATTTTTCTAAGATTTTTTATATGAACGGGAGATTAGAAACTGTGCAGTAGTTCTTTAAGTCGTTATGGTCCAGTTTTGGTTTCTTCAGCAGAGGTTTTGCAATGGCAGTTTTAAAAGATGATGGGAATTCCCAGGATGAGAGAAAGGTATTAATAACATCATTTAGTAAAGACAATATTGAGTCTAAGCATTCAAGCAGCAGTGATGTTGGAATTATACCAAGTTCACATGATTTTGGTACACTCTTCATCACGATGTTCCATACTAAATGCATAGAGACATGTTCAAATTCTCCTAATGGTTGTCACTGAAATCACAAAATACCTAATAAATGAAACACAAGGTATAATTTAACGTTATGTTCTACATGTAGAAGGAACTGCAGAGATATTATATTTTGCAACATGTCTTACTTAGGTTGAAAATGTACAGAAATTGTATTCCAATAACGTAATGTGATGCATAGCAATACATGCAAAATACATGACCTATAATTAAGAACTTAACGATTGCCTATATAACAGCTGACTGTTCGAGTAATATAGACAATTAAAATATACAATATATTTAGTGAGATTAGCAAGTGTATAAACAAATAGTTCAAGATACAAATGAACGTCCTCAGTTTGACCATGTAATCAGAAAGAAAGTTTGATCATTAAGAGACATATAACATGTCTGTCCCATATGCTGAAAATATATCGTTATATATTATTGTAAGACATGAGAAAGGATAATACTGATACCATGTTTGTTGAATATAGACGCAAGCACCTTCTCAACACACCCGCATGAGCACTCCTATGCATATATATCGTATATCTTCTTTTGACTGGTCATACCATACATTTTTGTATCGTTTTCATTCTTTCGCCAGAACAAGTGCTTGCAACCCAGGAGTTTGAGAGATTCTGACAATCTAGGTAGATTCGACCCAAATGGAAAGGAGAATTATATTTTATAGTTGAGAGGAGGTGACTATTATATTGTTTAATACTTTACAAGCTAGACACTTAAGAACACTAAGTATGTGTTCCCCGTATCCAAGACATTCACGCTAATGGGTCGACAGGAAATTATAATCTTGTATCATTGATTATATAAACATTTTTAGATAGGTCCCAAGGGAAGTGTAAACAAACCGTTATGAAGAATAATATTGTAGGTTACTTGGTGCAATTTCAGTTTCTATTTGTTGCCTTTTAATCCAGCCCAGTTTCTTTTTCTCTCTGACTCTCTATTTCTGCATATTTTGTCCCTTGTGCACGAGACTGGAAAGGGCAACATACAAACAAATTGAGATTAAAGTTTGGACGATGTTGTATTTAGGAAACGGGAATTATTATTACTTTCTTTGTTACTTTATTACATCACGAATGCTTAATACTTGAAAACTCATACTTGATCTATAGGATATACCCAATATCACAGTCCCAGATACGTTTATGTATACCTATTATTGTCTCAATCCATTGCTAAGGTGAAGCCTTTAATCTACACGATGCAATAATTTCATTTCAAACGACAACAAAGAAAGACATTCAGGATACAGCAGATATTCATGAAGTCATGCAATTAAAATAATCCTTTCGTATTCAAAATAGTATATTATGCATTGAAAATTGAGATATCTATGAAGAGGTAATAATATCATAATCGTGTATGTGGTAAATTTGTTAAATTTTTAAAAAGTGATTGTAGTGTATCCTATATTAGATATGTATGTCCGCTCTATCATTTATTATCAATTTCTTTCTTCAGTATAAACTCTACAAGTACACCAAGTGCTATCACACATCATACAAGTCTGATTGATATTCAGGCAAAATGAATTAAGCCTGGTAATTATGTTTCCATCCACAATTCCCCGCTACCACATAATGAATATGTTGGATTTCAGGACAATTTACAGATCATCTGCTCGCCTCATACACACACACACACATTAATATCTCTTTCTCAATCTAAACATACCGTAATTACAACCCAAAACAATGTATGACAAACTTGTTCAGTTTGTAACATGTTTTCATGACCACGTCTCTTTCTTAACATGTAATAACAGTCGTACAATTAGTGAATGTGATTTTGTATATTCTTCAGTATCTAATATCCCAGCTGAATATACTAAATACTATCTTCTCGTGGAGCTGGAACAAATGTTTTGTACACACATAACGCAATAGAGGAAAGAATTCATACACAATTGTGTCTATGTAATCTTAAAGAAACACTGTAAAATTGAAAACATTGTACGTGTGAAGTTGTATCTTAAATGTCTTTACAATCGTCAGTACTATAACGTTATACATATGAAAGTGCAAATATTTTTACCCTTAAAATTGTTGCATCTTCATCGTTACTTTTATCAATGGTACTTAGTGATAAACGTCACTATATATTTAGACGAAGGATGAGGGACACCCAACAGCTGACGCATGATGATACTAATGCTGGTTTCATATGGAGCCTATGTATGTGAATGAGCAGTCGGGAAATATTAGTAATTGTAGAAGCAAACACGAGACTTTACTGCTGCTTAAATGATACAAACGTGATGGGTAAAATAAATAATTATTATATCATTCTTTAAAGAAGTGGCATTAATAAATTAGCGCAGTATTTAGTTCAATAGCTAATATAAAAACATGAACTTTAATTACTGCCTTCATCGAAAACAGAAGCTGCACGCACTCAGGCCTTGTCTAGTGAATGAATACATTTTCCGATTATGTATAATATGTGAATGTAGAATAAGGTCACACAGTCTGCGATATTAATGTTCACGTGTGTGCTGTCCTAATTATGGGAACATCCATTTGAAAAGGTGTTATCATTTGCAACCATTACATTAACTCGAATTATGAACATTGGACTATATAGTCAACATGCACAATGTGAAATTCATGGTAGGGAAATATGCATATGGTTAGATTAAAACAATTTGGAGACGTTCGATCACTTTTGCCTTGAAATCATGATGGCGAAATCGTAGAGTGATTCCTATGCATCCTAAGTAGAGTATACAGCTCACCAATATAGAAGAGAGATGTTGTTTTTTCGTCTTTGCAATGAATTCTAGTGTTTATTAGAAATCACACACACGCACACACACACACATATATATATATATATATATATATATATATATATATATATATATATATATATGTATATATGTATATATGTATATACACACTTTGATATATATATAACAGTATTTTGTCACAAACAAAGAGAGAGAGAGAGAGAGCGAGAGAGAGAGAGAGAGAGAGAGAGAGAGAGAGAGAGAGAGAGAGAGAGAGAGAGAGAGCTATTGATTACTGACCTCATCGATGACCGACATGATAAGAGCGATACAAGTTAAACCAGTCTGAGTTGGAATATGTTCTTACAAAAGCTACTTTTGTTAAAGTGCTTCAACAACATACATAATACCGAAATTCTCGTTTACAAAGTGTTGAAGGACGTGACCACATTCAAGTTTTCACACATATTTTTGATCGACATTTGGTATGAAAGTGTGTGTTTGTGTATATGTAGCCTACACAAGATCGATCGTTCTGTGTGTCTGTGTGTACATGAGAGAGAGAGAGAGAGAGAGAGAGAGAGAGAGAGAGAGAGAGAGAGAGACTAAAATAGCAAGGCTTGAGATACTTGTACAACGTTTATTAATGAACTCCACAATATAATTCTCTGGTTTATGTTTTATTTCTCTATTGCATCGTACATCAGGGTCTATACATATTGAATATATGCATGTTGAAGATCTACAAATACTAGTCTTTGCTTTTTTATTTAAAACTACTCCTCTCCATTTATTCGGCCAAATGAAAGGAGAACGTTCCAATGTTTTCGAAGGATGGTTATCCTACTGTACTAATTACGTCAAGAAAAGTGCCATGTATGTTTTGTATTTATACGAAATGTAACTGAAGAACATGGTAAGTTTTTAAGATTTAGTTAAATTACTAATTCAAAACATGAATATATATATATATATATATATATATATATATATATATATATATATATATACATATTTAGATCCGTGGCATGTCGAAACTCTAGGTAAAATCAATACCTCAGTCGTAAATGGACAATGGACTTGAACTTCGTTTCGCACATATAAAATGTAACTTTAATGTGAATTCAAAAATTCAGTTCCTCTATTCGATCCCTTAGATTTCTTTTTTCAGATATGTTGCAAATTCAAAACATTCTTTTATTCTATCAGAGTCTCTTTTAGTATATATTTAAAACATGATCTGATTGCACCATCCTAGCTGTTGTTGCAAACCAAGATTAAGGCCAATAATCTTGGAAATATGTTTTGACATACATCCGTGTATGTTTTTGATTGCAATTACGGAAATTGAAGGCACATAAAAACCAGTTTTGTTATATATAAAACTGACTATCAGATTCCTGTTCTAGTCAATTAATCTAAAGAAACTAACTTGGCTAATCAGTCAGAAGACAATAAAACAAACCACAAGAATATGAACCACTTCTTATTGGCCAAAATGTAAAAGTGATGTTTCTAACCACTGTATATCTTGTCACAAATGTAAGCGTTTGGGAAACTCAATAGAAGATACTACAGCTCATCTGCAACATATTGGTGCATCCATTTAACCATTCGACCATTTAGCAGAATATTTGCAGACCGTGTCAGCCCTTACCTACGACCATGTCAGGCAGCCCATACTCTCTAAACAGAATGTGTGCATCCATATGATTTCCAG
Source organism: Unio pictorum (assembly GCA_030141615.1). Lineage (NCBI taxonomy): Eukaryota > Metazoa > Mollusca > Bivalvia > Unionida > Unionidae > Unio > Unio pictorum. The sequence goes on along the minus strand of JARLTB010000019.1, from coordinate 1,370,041 downwards.
AGTCGCCCCAAATGAGCAAAATTAAAACTCATTCCAATGTAAAGGCTTGATAATAATTTTGTAAACTTTTTGCCTTCAAAATATGGTTTTATAAAATTTCAACGTTTGCGTAATATGACTAGATTTTATTTCTTTGATCTTGGAAAACACAAAAGGTGATAGTACTCGTTTACAATTGTTTCCGCTAGGAAATCAGTTCAAGAATTATTATTTTTTACTTCTTATAAACTGTATTGGACTTACTGTATGTTAATCATTGAAACTATTAAGATAGAAAGGTTTACAATTGCATATGTGATGATTATTTTCCTGACCATGTTTCTAATTTAAAATTATATGTTGTCAGAGATTTGTCATGCTGAATGAACTCTTCTTCAATCTTCGCAGTCAAAACTGAAAGTTCGGCAAGGACGGGTAGGAATTTTTATTTCGGTGATAGTGTTTAAAATCCCCTTCAGGCTTAAATAGTATGGTCTCTACTCAGTCGAAACAAATGTGTCATACATTATATCAATTCTACCCCAAAACACAGAAACATATGCGTCATATAAATATGTTAAATGAGTAGAGTATAACAATTAGCTAGTTAGCTATGCTAATCATTCCGTCATTTAAACTGTACATGTCCACACAGGTGGGAGCTAAATAACGGCATGGAATGGGCTTTTCTTTAATAATATAATATTCTTTACAGATACATTCAGATGTGCAGTTATTCTTTTAATATGAGCAGACTCCAAGACTCGTTAAGACGCGAAACACATATTCATTCAAATATTGTTTAGTGGGTTTCAATTTAAAACTTAAAAACAAACTATATAACGAAGCTTGATTTGCTAAATTATTCATTAGCAATCATTTTTCACTGTTGATTTTACGCACTCAATATCAATATAAATCTCTTTTTAAATATTCACCGTGCAATGTCTTAACGTATGAAACTTGTGAGTACGTATTTCAATTTGTATTTTCAATATAGTTCAAGTTATTTGTTTTCTCACACTGATATGTCTTGCCGAATGAAATGCAATTTCTCACGAAACAGTCTCTTTGCAGGCTATTATAATCAATAAATGTTCGACATACTGATTATTGTACACAGCACTGTCCATTACAAACTTCACGGTTAAATAATCAGATGCAACTCGAAACGGCATGATCGAGCTTTAATGTGAGTCAGCATTGTTATCGTTGTTATGCAGCGTATTTTGGAAATCATCATTACTCGACATGTGGATCATCTCATACCCATCCATGCACGGACTGGACACCATGGGTACGACCTCCATGATCGTATTTACATGAGCATTTTGAGATGAGTTGGTAAGATCCATGCGTACATTCTCATTCGGAGGTATCCGCAGAGGTCTTTCTGATGCGATAGGCATAATATATAAATCAGTATCGAATTTCGCAGGTGCCTGGTGTCGTTCTACAACAAAATGATCATTGTATTAAGAAGATTCTGCCAAAGTTCGTTTTTAATTATACGTGATTGTAACGTAAGCTTTGTAATCTGTGATAAATTTTTTAAAATCATAATATATGCACAAAATTAAACATTATGAACGGAATACACATAATTAGTTTCCTCCAAGAATAATATATTGATTGTAATGACCACATCTGTTCCTTAGTAAATGAAAAAAACCGCATATTCCTTACTTAGAACACTATATATAAATCATACTCGAATACCTGGTGTCGTTCTACAAAACGAGAACATTGCATTAACATGACTGTGCCAAAGTTAGTCTTTAACTATAAGTGATTGTAATTTAAGCTTTTTAATCTGTGATAAATATTGATCTGCCTAAAACAAACTATATGCACAAAATATAATGCTATGAAATGAATACACATAATTTGTTTCCTCCAAGAATTATATAGTGATTGTAATGACCACAAATTTTTCTTAGTAAATACAATAACGTTTTAGAAACGCAAATTCAATACTTAGAAAACTATAGAAATATTCATACTCAAAAATAATTTAACAGTTGATATTGTGTGCGATAGGTCTTTAATGTATTCATAGCATTTAAAATATATAATAGGGTTATGATGGAGAAAGCAATAGTTATTGCGACAATGCAAACAGAAAAGACTTGCTGAATTCGAATTGTCAATAATGTTTCAGCTTGCAAAACGAATAAGCAATATAAAGTATTCAATATATCAATAATAACCATCTAAACACAGGTCTGAAACAATTATGAGGGCATGTTGTTATTACCTGCTTCAATGCTACGTGCTCTCATGAGTCGAATCCATATTATATAACACATCATGAGATAGATCACAAGAAATACTCCGAATGTGACAGGAAAAACGTAGACCGGTACATGAACTGTAACAATATATAAGTCGATGTAATTTAATAATGCCAGACGCTAAATCTACTAAGATCCTTATAACAGGTACAGACCTCCAGCAGGCAGATTTGTTATTTCCTCGACAGATTAATTATCGTCAAGATGAGCATTTACTTATTGGACTATTAAAATGTATTTATTTTGGGTATAAATTAATAATTGGCTACACATCAAAAATGGCGTTTAGAGGTGCGTGGAGAGGACTCAAGAAATGCAGTGATATAATTAATAGTCATTATTTACATAACATTCTAAAAACCCATCACACTTTTGTATATAATATATTGCTACTTAGTATATATGTGTATATTATCAAGATTATAGATTCAATGCGCAATCAAGTGAAATAGTTAGGGGAATATGGAGCTTGGACTTCTATGTACATTTCAACAACATTCATCTGCTTTCGACAGACGAATATTTTACAAGAACGAGAAATTACAAGAAAATTAAGATGGCCTCTCAGTTCCAGCATGTATTGCCAGACAAATATGTCATGGATACCTCATACGTTGGATAAAACTGAGACAGAGACAATCTCAGTCATTTCTGTAATTGTGTCAGATTCACGAACTATATATAGTACATCATACCTGTGAAGATTATGATGGCATCAAGCAAGAAGTTTTCACTGCAGTTGATGTTTTAAATAAACTCCATTTGCATGTGCTGATAAACGTTATCATTTACAGAGGGCACTTCGTGCCATCAACTCTTTTGTATCAGTCTCAGAAATCAATGGCGTTTGTCCTAAGTACGTTTACTAGTAGCTATTGATAATCGTTCTTTGTTAACACAAATGCAATTTATTTGAATAGCGCTGCAATAAAAAAGAGTGCATTTTAGTACATTTTGATTCAAGAGTTTTGCCAGATAATTTCTCTTGATTTGAATCTAACAACATACTAGTGATGCATATTTAGAATCTAAGAAAACGATATTATATTTTGTTGTCGACCTCATTGTTCAAAGCAGCATGTTAGTCTGATAAAGCGAGAGGGAAACACCATCAGTGTGTATATTACAATGATATAAAACTATATCGCAATTTATATTTCATAATATATAGGGTTTACCTTTATAATGGATTTATGCTATGAATATGTGCAATAAATGTATTCATATAAAACATGCCATGTACTTTCCTCTTTTCTGTATGTATTATGCTACGTTTTGTAAAGCTTGACGAAAAGAATAAATCATAATTTTGATTTCGTGTGTAAAACAGATTTTATGGCAAGCTCGTGATGATGCTACAATTGCTTCCTGACATGCTTGTCGTTGTAAGGATGTTTTGTTGCTAATGGATCTAACGACATTTTAACGCTTTATTAGGTATATTGGACTTTTAAAAATGGCTGTTAAATGCATTTCTAAATGAGTGAATCCATTGCTTTTCATGCGTGTGTATTGATCCCATGACCGTTAGACGTCGTGTTCGAAGCTCTATCACCTGAGCTACAACTCGGTGCTGGGAGGGACTAAGTTTATTCTGTAGACATTGATCTCATTTGGACCTCTTTTCGGTAGTTGTATACCACACAATTCAATATTTAGTATATTGACATCTACCTTCGAGGCGTATCAATACATTTTTTGGAAAGCATCAACGGTTGCAAGTTAATATGGTGAGCAACAAATGCTGTAAGAAAACCAATAAAGTACGTTTATGAATATCGTGCAAATTATAAAATCTTCTGATACTAACTACATATATATTACACTTTAAAGATTTATTTTTATGACGGAATATAAATGCAGAAAAATAAATAATGGTATATAAATGTCGTTCATGCTGCTTACAATATGCAAATCCATATGGATAACGAGGAGTATGCAAGGTGATACTGTCTTGATAAAATGATCGTTTAAAATCTAACACTAACATATTTAATCAAGCTTAATGAAAGAGAGGGAGTGGGAGATAATAATGTGTCGGATGAAATGATTGCAAACAGCGAACACGTGCATATTTAATTCCCGCATGTCGAAAAATGAATATAATTGATTGATTGATTGATCGTGTTTCAACGGTGCACCTGCAATGTTACGGAATTTAACGCCATATAAGAGATTATATGTATAATCGTTTAAAAACTATAAAAAGTTTCATATCGACCAGCGATATCATAACCAAATAGTTGAAAGGAAAACGGTAAAAATGTAGCAGTAAAATATAAAGCTTCACAATTCACGGGAGATGTAAATGGTGTTTGTTAATGAAGACAGATGAAAAGGTGTTGGAATTAAGGGACGGAAAATACAATAAATACAATTTCTCTAGGTGAAGGCATAATAGTTTTAGCTTTGACTAAATGTTTTCTTCCTTCAGGAATTTTTTAATGCAGGTGATGTGTATTGCATTACAAAATGTTACATCGTTTCACGCGCATTGTAAGACTGATCGCGAGAAATCTGCAGGTCAAAACATCATATGATAAAGTGATTAAAATCAAGAAACGCACACTGTTGGGTCTTCGTATTTTAGTATGTGTGAGCTGATTATATACGTATGACGAATTCGAATTCTAGGTAATGACTACCTCCTACCTACGAATAGTACTGTAGGAAAGAGTCGATTCTTCTAGAGTTGGCGTGGAGTTTGATATTCAGTGCATCATTCCACGATGCCAGCCACTTCTGGCGTACAGACTCTTTGATACTAGGTTTAAAATCAGTATGCAGTATTTTTAAATCGGATGGTTCTTGTGATAGGGCCAACTTGGCAGGGCGATCTACTTTTGTATTACCTTTACTACCAATATGGGTAGGTAACCAACGTTATAGTTTAATGTGGAAGGTACTCAATGCAGCATGTGTTACGACCATATTTGGTAATAATGGGTTTCAATATATTGCATAGCAACGTCTATTGCTCTGTTTTTGGCAGAAAACATTGGTGTATCATTTAGCAAACGACACTTTGTTGTGTGTTTTTCTCAAGTAGCTGCAACCTTTTTAGCATCCTTTGATCCGTCAGCATAAATGATTCTAAAGTTTCTAAATTCTGTGTGGAGTTCATGGTAAAGGTTCTGGGAGAATGAATTGTTTGTCCCATAGTTTGTTCCATCGTGTAACATAAAGAGTACCTTTTGCTGTTTAAGGAGCAATGGAGGTGTTTCTGAGGCTACCGCGTTCTGAATTTTAGACAGATCATATATGTTATTGTCAAAGATGAATAATATTATAATGCTAATGAATGACATTTGGTTTATTTTCGTACAAGGTTTTATATATGGCGTAAAAAAACAGCCAGAAAAGGACGGCTCAGAGGGTTTGATATTTCGTCATGATGAATTTGGTCGAGCATATTCAAATACGATATTATTGCTGAACCGTAAACAACATAACAACTGTCTAGTTTGGAGCGAATACCTTCTATAAAAAATTGACGATGACTCTTTTATCCTCACTCAGGGTGCACTACTACTTTAAGAATTATCTATATATTTCAAACATTTAGCTTTCAGATTATTTAGGTGTGGAATCAACGTCAGTTTTCTGTTAAAGATAATACCTAAAACCTAACTTCGCATTCCTCAACAACTGGAAGACGTGTTCCATCCAGCGTGAGTTTAGGTTCATTCTGATGTGTTCGCAACTGATAGAAATCCATACATAACGTTTCGATTTCGAGAATTAGAAACCGTTCGGATTGGTCCAATTACGAATCTTGCTGGTATGTTGCTGTTGTAGTCTTGTCATTCCATTCATGCGCTTTAATCGATAACATCAACATATAACGAACAATCCACATCAGGAGTCAAACACGTGATGCTATTAATTTTGGTATTGAAAAGCGTCACATATAAAATACTCGTCCATATCTGAAAGGGTAGAGCCCACAAGTATCTTGAACTATCTGTCTGAGCAAAAATTTTCTTTTAAAGAGAGCAGACGATCATTTAGACCCGTACTTCCAGATCGTGTCATATTACTTTTCTAAATCAAAACAGACCAATACAAGATGTTGCTTTTGATACATACTTCGCGGATTAAGGTTTCCTGTCTAACTAGATGACCATTGGTATTAGGCCATAGCGAACGCCACTTTGGAAAGGGGATATTAAATTGTTAGTTTACAAGTAGTGAGAAGTGATCATTCGTTCCATATTTTTGCACAGAGAGAGAGAGAGAGAGAGAGAGAGAGAGAGAGAGAGAGAGAGAGAGAGAGAGAAAGAGAGAGAAACGAAGGCAGCACTATATAATTCTAGATATGATACATTAATGAGGATGAGAAAGCTAGCTATGGAACAACTAGGTGGTAGGCCAATATTGTTTGATGTTGTCATTGAGATTTGGTAATTTGTTCCTTCTGCCTGAACTTGCATTCCTGGACAATGAGACGGCCTTCAACACAGTATGACATGATATCATATTATACTAGCTTTTACCTCATGAAGATAAAGAAAACGTGTAAGTTAATAAAGCCTTCCGAGATATCAGGGCCCGTGTTCACAACGACTTGCAAAATCTGTAAACAAAGGGGTTGGTCAAGGATGAAAGCTATCAGTGTGGCTTTAATTATTCATGATACATGACCATATATCTTTACTGGATTCAACAAAATGTTATATATTAGCTGATAACACAACCCTGATATCATCATCATGTAATGGTATCTGTATTTTGCCCCAAGCACCAATATGAACAACTACGAACTTGAGGTAGTCAGTCAGTTCACGTACCTCGGCTCTACCATCAAAAAAATCCTAACGCTCGATGCTAAGCTCAACAAGCGGATTGGAAATGCATCAGCAACTCTTTCCAGATTGCCGCAAAGTGTGAAACAACATTATGCTGAAACTGAACACGTGTATCGTGCTTGCATACTAGGAACTCTTATGTTTGCCAGGGAAGCCTGACTCATTACGCCTCACAAGAGTAAACATTGAGCGCCTTTCACGTGCGAGGTCTCCAACGCTTACTGGGGATCACGTGGAGTGATCGAGTAACAAACAACGAGGTGCTTAAACGTGCTAAGATTCCCAGCATGGTTACACTCCTCCGCCAACGGCGCATCAGATGGCTCTGCCATGAACGTCAGATGGATAACGGACGGATCCTCAAATACCTCTTTCATTTGGAATTTGCGTCTGACAAAGGATTATCGGAGAACGACATCTTCACTTTAAGGATGTCTGCACACGCGACATGAAAGTCGTTGACATTGATGTCAAATCCTTGAAGATATTTCTTTAGAATGTACAGCTGGAGAAATGCTCTTATCACTGGTTTCGAGACGCCACGCTTGCTAGCTGATGAAAAGCGATCTAGAAGGAAGAAAAAGCAACTTTAACACAAACCAGATTCAGCAAGTGCAGCAAGTTCTGCCACTCCCGTGTTGGGTTACATAGCCACTACAGCCACTGCACAACTACACTGTTGCATATCGCTCATGTGCTCACTTCCATCTTCTGTCGAGACTAACGGATGCCAACTAACAATCTGATAACTAAATTTCAAAATTGGATTAGTTATTTTAGTTTAGTTGGACACATAACATTATGTATGTTCTCCAGAAAATGAAGTAGTCACATGATGTCAGTGTCAGAAAATGAATGTATTCACAATGTCTTTTGAGGTTTGACAGACTGATGACAATGTTAGTGAGTAGGAGGAAGTGTATATTGAGGACCAGGCCTATGCTATTGTTGCATTTGTCGAACCAACTTTTGTCGATGGAATAGGGCCACATTATAATAATATACGACTACTAAAGCACTGACATAACCTTGGGTGTTGACTATAGTAGTCTTAGGTACTGCATAAACTAGATCGTGAGAACATTTGTCATTAATCTCACCTGAGTTGGTCATGTTGAGCGCACACGTGGTCGTGATAGTTTCAGGATTTATTCTAAATAGTGGGAGTTTCATTTACATTATTCAGCCATTAACTATCTGTAAATAATTAAATTACTACTGTCTATATATTCCTCATTTACTTTCCATAATATTGCGTTGCAGCCAATAATTTTACTTACATTGTCTTTCCATGGGTTGAACTGTTACTACTGCTTGTTTTGTAACTGATATGTTGGATGTGACGTCATGTAGATTTCTATGTATACCTCCGCCTGTTGTACACGTACCTGTGCAAAATATTTACAAACAATCTGTTTTATTCAGAATCCTCTAATGAAATAATTGCATGAAATACATTTGTATTAATTTCTTCAATTCCGACATAAACGCACAGGTATTTAATTAGTATTGATTTGTGATACCTTTGGAAACGAAACTACTGATTTAATGGACTCTTGTTGAACTATGAGGCCTTATCGTATTATATATATTGTGACTATCTTACGTTTCCAATCACTAGTTTTTCCATTGCATCGATTAATGTTTTATATGAAGAGCACACTTTTGAGAAGTAATTGTACTTTACTCCACCAAGTTATGTTTCATACTATTTAGCAAAAACCTTTTCGTGAAAAATATAGGCTTTTCTGGGCTCTAACCGTTATGTAGTGCAAGTTTTAGTATATTAAATTAAAGTATATTAAAGTGTACAATTTAGTTTCAATTTCATCGAAATGTCCCTTATATGCAAACTTCAATTTTTAATGCAACGTTGAGGCATATTCTTCACTAATGACTATAACCATTTTACCTAAAGAATACACATATTAAATAAATACAGTTTCAAACGTCGAGGAAAATCACCCATCTGTGGATTCTTGATTATGCATAAAGTATATATATATATATATATATATATATATATATATATATATATATATATCTATATCTATATATATATATATATATATATATATATATATATATATATATATATATATATATATATATAAGCTGATTCAAATAATGGAGAAGCCATTTCATGGAAACAACTCATTTCATATTTCATGAATTAGTGCAGCAAACTCACATGTGATAAACACATTCGTGCAGATTTGGACAATGAGTGAGAGTTTAAAACTATTTTTTCTCTCATTAACACACATTAAAGAGTCTTTTGCTTTACAGCCTGTCGTTAATTAACAATATGTTCATTCAGACATGAATATATTTGAAAATATAATGAACGACTGCATAGTTCCTACAGCTAGAGCAACAACCAGAATATGAAGAAAACAATCCTTAGAAACATACGTCATTACATCACCTATGAAATATTAGTAATACACATTTGTGTATATTATATTCTAAATTAAATATGTCTGATCTGGTGGTAATTATATAGTGTACACTATTTTAGTCAGTAAAAAAACGTTGCCATTCTTACCTTCTACATTTAGTTCTTTGCTACCAGGTATGGTATTTCCATGGAGGGTTTCAATGGTATATAATCCTGCGTCAGACTGTCTTACATTCAGCAACGTGAATAACATAAAGTTTTGTAATGTGTTCCTCTCTGTATAGCAATCGATGCTGGAAATTACTATTAATCTGTGGAGAATTAGTTTGATGCAGTAACATCATTACTCCCTGATTTGGATGAATAACTCGCAATGTCCGTTTTATTCCTTGTTGATTGTAAAACCATCCAATGGTCATATTATCTCCAACAGCGGCGCAAGTGGGACTATCTGTAAAATATCAAAATTTGCGTTGCCGTTTCTTTTCTTTCGCTTCATTTTTGATTGAAGGCAAGCTTTCTACTTCTGTGTCATTTACTTAATGGAAATGTTATGTTCTTTATTGCTCTACCACATATACAGTTGTATGTTGTCTCAATATCGGAGAATATAATGATCCGGGACCATGCGACCGAAATAATATTAATTATCAATTCAGTAATGTATTATTTACTTGAATACAGTAATATCTTGAATAAGATGTTGTATATGATAATAACGGTGGCAGTGTGTTTTAACAGTATGGTTTCGACGTTATCTCAATTAATATGGAAAACATTTTCTAAATAGAAGAAAAAAAATGCTTTTGTTCCGTTCATACAACTACTGCAACACCTTCCAAGGTTACACATGTGAACAAAGAAAATGAACTTATTTGTTTTTTTCTTTTTTATGTTCAACTAAATACCTTCGATCCTGAAAAAGAATCTCCCAGTTTCATTTCTCCTTGTGGCTATTTTGTAGAGTCCAGCATCCCTCTGAGAGACATTCACTATAGTAATCTTGTACATCCTACCGGAATCGTCGGTTACACATCTCAGTCTGCCATACAAAGAAGAACCAGTCAAAACACTACAAGTCGACCCAGCCAAGAGCGCGACAGGTTCGTCATAGTTATATAGAATGGACCGTTTTATCGGCCTTTCAAATTCCATGCTGATATTTCCTCCAACGTAGCTTTGCTTTATTTCTCCTGGTCCTGCACAGATAGACCATAATTAATGATATATATTTAATTGCGCAATATAAGCAACAAGCAAAAATGCATTACAAGATACGTGTGCAATTTAAGCGTAGCATACAACAGAGAATAAAATTAAATCCTGATGCACAATAACTTAAGTTCAATGTAAGTCAGTTACAGGAATATATTAAAAAAAACCATAGGGAATAAATGGTGACGTACAATAATTTAAGTTCAATGTAAGTCACTTACAGGAACATATTAAACAAAAGGTACTAAATATTTAAGGCATGACAAAGTCAGCAACAATAACAAGAAATTATTATATGTTTTAAAATATTCACGACCGTTTGCTAGAAAAAGTATTGCAAATCAACGTTTCTAATAGAAGAAAATGACTATGCAATATATCTCCTTTGAAATATTATTCATCGATTTAAAGGTCGATCCATCATCAAATCGCCTCGAACTTTACAAGCATCACGCCGATTGTGATGTTTTACCGTAACCAATGTTTCTGTTTATAAACAACGTATTCTCTTACAGTTCCTGATTCCGGATATAGGTGAGTTCTATAAACCGGACACTGGTTATATCAATATGTTTTGGTGGTAGGATGGGATATTATATACATAACCTGATTTCAACATAAAGTGAGGAAAGAATATTTCACCTTAACCAGAAAGATGGAAATAGATGTATTAGTTAATGATAGATTTTTCTTGTATTTTACAAATGCATCATTTATCATTGACATTTTAACTTTTGTGCTTTTGACATTGAATGTGGTATCTAAAGATTAAGTGGTACGTTCATGCAGTAATATAATAAGATAAAGCAAGTATTGGTACTATGATGCCAAAAATAATTAATATCCCATCTTACCATAAAAAAAATACTCAATTTCAGTAAGTCACACAAATTGGTCATTTCTGTAGTACACATACCAATAACGTATATTTCTAAGTACCATGTACCATCGTTTCTGTCACATATGTCAGCTTCAGTCTCGTCTGAGATCGTATTAGTTGTATAGAAACATTCTTTAATTTCATATATCCCTCCATCCTCCTTGCTGATATTTTCGAACAATAAATATAGTTCTTGTTTGGTTTGATTGTATTTCAGCATCATTCGGTTGTTCTTAAGTGTTGAATTCCTGTCCTGTAATTCACCCATTAACGTATCTAAAATGGTGTTGTTGTCCTTTTTAACAGTGATAATCAGAGCGGAACCAGCCATTGACCAGGTTCTTATCATGAATTGATTGCCAACTATTGAGTGTATTATATCTTTTTCAGTTCCACTGAAAGTACTGCCTGCAATAAAAAAACATTTAAAATATTACACAGAAAATAGTCATACAAGTAATGTTACAAGTAACATTAATTAATGTATAATACAAACAAAATATATGAGTGCAGCTGTTAAAAGTGGAAAGGTGTACTGCGGTAAATGCTGCAGCGCAAAACCGTTTCGAATAAGGGACAATTTACATATTTCAAATGAAGTCCATGTTTAAAATATGCAAATGTGTAGACCTGTAACTGTAAGGAAAATAAGTTGTAGCATATTTTTAAGTGATTATTTGAATATGATAGTTCGTTGACAAGAAATAAATAAATAAAGGCTAAAATAGTCGGAGTACTTATATTTGTAAATCTAGTTGACAAATGATCAAATCTGTGTAAATTCTTTGACTTTCAAATCCTGTATGTCTTAATCATACTCTGTATTGCTGTACTGAAAAACAATATGATGTTTCAAAAAGAAAAACTAAAGTCAATTTTAAATAGTCCTATGGGTTTCTAATGTTATAAAATAGCACCAAACATTTTTCAGTGACTAATACTACTACAGTATTGTTGAAACCACAATACTATTTATTTGCTCAGACATAAGGGATACAAATATATATATATATATATATATATATATATATATAAATATATATATATATATATATATATATATATATATATATATATATATATATATATATATCGTTAATACCGTGATTCACATTCTTATGGACGCCTGATGATTCCATCTGCTTTCTTACTTAGTTGTATTAGTATAATAATCACGGGAATGATATATGATAATAACCATATTACAAAAACGAACATATTAGCTGATATAACTATTAATGTTTTCAATTCAGTGGTATGCGTTTGTCTAAATATGATAATTTTAAAACCGTTTGACCATTTCACATGATACGTATTGATGCATAGAAACGATATTCTTAAATATTTAAAATAATTTTATAGCACGTTCACTGATGCAAAACCTATTATTATTTGTGCACGAAAATTAAACTTTGTCTCGAAATGGTACCAAATTCATTTGTACTTATATTACCTGTTGTTTCTACTGTTGTGAGGAAGAATAATGTACAATTCCACAGATGTAGCAAAACCTTAAGGTCGTTGGTCTGGCTAGGCATTTCCGTTGTTCTCGGTTGACTTAGTCTCACTTAACAGAATATAGATAACCAGTTATGATCTTCAGAAATATGATTGTATTATCTGCACAAAATTTACTAAAATGTTTAGTGCATGTGTATATCATGCACCCTAGGAGATCATAATGAAGCATTCGTCTATCAGTTACGACACGAAACATATGATTGAAAACAAAAGCTCCTGATTGTGTCCTGGTTTCCACATTTTATTTCCTCAATTAGCCCAGTACGCATACAATTATTACATATCAATAAAAATCCATGTACCATGAAAATGGACCCAACTATATCTGATTGACGTTTCATGCTGCCTTCGGACTCTCCATTATAATAACAAGTTGAATAATACACAACAAATATTATTGGTGGGTAATTATAATCCTTTATAAGCAATATGATTATGATTCCAGTTGAGGTGATGTACTTAATGTCTGATCAATGTATTGTTACCACTTCATGAAAATTTGTTTACTTCGCTCCATAAACATACGAAGAAAAGAGGATGAGACTTTTATTGATGTCTAAACAATCAGGATTCAATTCGCAAATTTGTCATGACTATGCTACATCTAGAATACGTTGTGAATGCGTCTAGTAGTGTTTAAAATAGAAACACATTCTGAAGCCGAGTAAGGTATAGTAACGACATGATCGATAAAAGTGAACTAATGACATTAGGAAGGTCCATATTGTATATAACTGGTTCTACCTCGGAAGCTAGGAAGTGTGATTAATATAAATTACAAGAAGCGTTCTTTCAACTGACCAATACATTATTGAATACCATTATATACATATCGCCTGAAATAAAACAGACGAATTGTGTAGTCGGCCTACAAAGGTACTTTCACTTAAAGGGATTACAACAAGATTGTTTACTATTATTTGAACAGAATTATTATGTATTAAATTTATAAAAGTAATCTAAAGTAAGCCTTCGGCCACCATCATGAGAAAGGTTAAGTGCCAGGTGTTGCTACTTAAATCTTGGCAGTTACTTATAACTTGGATATTCCTATATAAACTATTTAGACCTGTTCTAATTTTAGTTTATAATTATTAAGTAATGCGTTGTACTATTGGTAACTGATAATGTTCCATTTATATTGTTAAACAGTTTTATGTTATATTGTTATAATGTCAAAGCTCTTTGGTTTTAAACAAGTGCATCCCCAAAGCATGGATAACTCCTTTAATTAAAATGAGGTCTCTATTTATATTCTACATTTACGTCTAATTATGTAAATGTTCACACAATCATGGATAGCTAACACAATGATTTAGACAGATCTAAGCAACAAATTCGCCTTCAATTGGACCATATGAAAACCAAATGTAATTAGTTGTAAGACACAGGGTCTTTTACATGACGCATTTGCCTTTAGCGAATAAACGCTAATGACACTTTTATGTTAAAACGTACCCATGCTTATCCATCACTTTACCACAACTATATATATATATATATATATATATATATATATATATATATATATATATATATATATATATATATATATTCGGCTTGTACCAACGCATAGTTTACATGAAGAAATGAAACTTACTTTAGAGAAACATAATTACATGGAGTGACAGATCTTGCAGCCAACACGTCCATTAGAACAATGCTCAACAAGATAACCCTCTCCAATAATATGAAAATTAAAATATTAAACTAAATTCACATGGTTTGTAAAATGGGCCAAAGGCTATTGCATTGTCAACGTATTATGTACATACCTAGATAAGTCAATATTCATCTAGTAGAAAGCACATTCCAACGCGCTAGTCACGTGATGACAACAGAACATCGGTAACAATTGTTCTATAGTTCATTAATTTGTTTCGCCTTCTCAAGGTAATTGCGAATATAAACGTTTCAAGGATTTAGCATTGTAGTAGCAAAACAAAGTCTGCGAACCACATTGAAAACCAAGAAGTATGAAAATAATCAAATTGATTTTTCAGTGTTTAAATAATTATTAATATAGCCATGGGTGTCTTTAAACACATTAAATACAAATACATGGAAACATCCCATACAATATAATTGACGGAGACATGAGCAGTATATGTGGGACAATCTTACCATCAATAATGCTTGAACTCCACCGTACCGCTTTAGCAACATTTGAATTTAACAAATATTACATGTAGTTAATAGATCCGAGTCAAAGGACTATGAACTGAAACTGTTCTCATAAATATAAGCTGACAATACATCAATGTACTTTCCGTGAGCTAACTCCAGTCCGTCTTTAATCTTGAGAGAAGTTATATATTACCATCCTGATTAATTTATTCAGCAGCTCTGGTTAGTTGTTTCCCTTGGTATATAAGCAAGATTTCCAAGAGAAGTATGGATTGGATCACTTTGCTATCTCGAAAGTACTAGCTGTTACCACGGTTATATACGT
The DNA here is from genome assembly GCA_030141615.1 of Unio pictorum. NCBI lineage: Eukaryota > Metazoa > Mollusca > Bivalvia > Unionida > Unionidae > Unio > Unio pictorum. The sequence goes on along the minus strand of JARLTB010000019.1, from coordinate 1,354,491 downwards.
TAATTTGTAATTGTTTATTACGTTTAAAGTATTTGTTGTATTCCATTACTGCTTTTCTATTGTAATGTAACATTGTCTACTGGATTTGATATTATCCAGAATTGTAACATAGTATCATGTTGATGACCTTTTTCCAAATCAGTGAAAGGTTTGGTAAACATTTTTTTTAATTTTTTGCATCAGTCTCAGATTAAAAATATCAGAAGATATCACGGCACACATAATATGATCTCCAAATATCTAATATTGCATCTAAGTCAATTTCAGGTCATATAGTAAGGCAGATGCAGCGATGCAATTGGTATGTTGGTGTCCGCAGCAACTATGTTATTGAAATAGAATTTATGTTTATTTAATCCAGTTTTCAATTACATTTCCTTCCTATTATTTTTCACTCTGGTGATGCTATATGATCAACAGTTAATCTTACCTCCTGTACGTAATCTTCTTGTTCGATACAAATATAGTTATTGCTACTGTAGTCGTTTTATATATAACACGTATTGTTCCAATTGGCTTTAATGGCTTCTTTACTATCAATAACGTTTTGTCAGTGCTTCTCGGCGTTGTCTAATGGGTTCTTTACATTCTTTAGTGAACCACGGTTTTGAGTTTGTTTTTAAAAGTGTTTTGAGAACGTGAGAATGGAATCTTCTGCAATCTTAAAATAAAAGTAAAATGTAAAAATATGAACGTTTGAAACAGTGACCGTGTTAAGCCCAGTTTTATAATGTGCTTCAAAAATGGCCCAGATCTTTAAATTACATTGCGGAATTGCTTCATTTGGTTCAGACGTAATATTCTTAAGATTGATTGTAATGTGCTTATTGTTGTTAAGGTTGTCAGGTTCCTTCCGATATTACTCAAAAACCAAAGAAAAACAAATCTTCACATAAATAGACGTGCATGTACCCGTTCCTAATTGAAATTACTTTGGTGAGTTTGTGATGAATAAACAAAAAATAATAATTATCTTTGCATCGGTCACATTGGAGCACCCGTCTTCCTGAGGGTCCTATTTCTGACACTTGAAGAATTAAAGTGGATAAGGTAAGTATATCGCAACCTCGACTTTTTCTACTTTCATTTCTTATCCCTTCGTTGATTCATGTGTCGCAGACTCCAACCAAATCATTACTATGAATGCCGCCTTTGGATATGTTTACTGTTGTGTTGCTGAAACATTTTTTTGCAATATCATGAAATGTCTGATTTTCCTTTTTATATTTGTGTTATGCCCTTGGCGATCACACTCTACAAAGGAAACCTCCTGATTTATGAATGTTTTGTACACTTTTGGAATTGCCGACTAGTCCAAGCAAAGTTTTTGAAATTATAAATGGTGATAATGGAAGTGCATTGCATTAATCGTTGGACTAGATGACCATGAAGATCAGATAATATTCCACGCATTAGGTACGTCCTCAGAATCTGATAATGTTTACTTCTCTTCAGTTGATTTTTTAATTTTATTTTCCAATGTTTGATTTTGTTTATTTTATCACTTGTGCTTGCTCACCCGCCATAAAAGGGACACTTTTCAAGTACGAGGATACGCAGGTGATATGCTCAGTAGGTAAAATTACCTCTCGATTGAACCATTATGCCGCCGTCTTGTAAGAAGTCGTTTTAGAGTCGGAGAAAGGGAAACAAAAATTCAAAATGCTTGGGGCAACAGGGATACAAGCAGGAAGATGGAGCAAGTGAGATAGTAAACTATGACTTGATCTGGCTCGGTGTAAGCAGTTGATTTCGTCGAGACCAGGTCAATCAAGCACTCTGGTCTGGAAGACTTGTAGGCCAAAACAGTGTTTTGCATTTGATGGTCTCTGCTCATCTTTCAGGATCATATCCTCCACTGATACGGGCTGCAACCCCAAGTCAAACAGGCTACCTCTAGTTAGTCGCTTCTTACGACACGCAAATGGACACGTCGGGCCAATTGTACAACTATGGACCCGCACATAAAGCAGGACCTAACAGTATAAACATTTCAATCGTGCATACAAAGATGATGCGTTTTCTGCCTTACAAGAAATGTCAGAACATGTACAAAGCAAAAAGAAAACTTAAATGTCCATTTAAACCAACACTTAAAATGTCACAAAGAGGATCTAAGAGAATATTGAGATGACAACACTTAACAGCTGCAATAATATTCATTACACAAAATAAATGCACATTCTGAGTTGATGTAAATGGTGTCGAATGTGTCAATTTTAACATCTGAAATATGTTATAATCAATATTTGAGTAACAAATTAGGATTTTAAAAAGGGTTCGCAAGTAAACGGACTCAAATTTAAAAAAAAAAGATTGCAACTAAAGGAGCTGTAATGTCAAATACAGATGTGTCCAAGAACAAATAAAAGTAAAAAGTAAATTCACATGGTGCAATGCGGTTATATTTAGATAATATAACCCTTTATAGAAAACTATGTAACAGTGCTACAGTAACTGAGATAATGATGCTTATAACAATAATTGTTGTATCGTTAGAAACGAAGGTAGGATAGTGGACGATGATGGTCAATTAAAATTGCTTGTTGCATGAATATAAATAGCAAGGCAAAGTTATACTGCCATACGTGTTAGTTTATTCTAGAACGGATTTACCTCCGATTTAGGGACTATACTTGGCTGAAATGAAAACAATTGAAATTGACTTGCATCTGTTTTTTTGGCAGGCATGTCGATTTCATTTTGAAAAGTATACTTCCACAATCAAGTATCGTTTTTTGTCGAATTCACTTTTATATCGCATGCTTCCTCTTTTGCACTTTCATGTCAATACATATATATATATATATATATATATATATATATATATATATATATATATATAAATATATATATGTCTTTGCAAAAATGATTAATCCTGGTAATGTATGTATCTACAATATAGATTACACTTGACTATTCGATTTTATATTCTAATGTTAGTCCATACTGAATGCCAAATGTGAGGGATTACAACATTATGCCTTTACATCGATTAAATCTAGATACTATGACATCTGTATTGAATTTTGTTTCATCCATATTATGTAAAACGTCTAACATTGTAAGTGACGGGTTAGTTTTGATGCAGTTATTTATGAATACGTGATTGATGTATTCTAACTGTAATCGTGTGATGAATATAAATACTGTGTGTTTTATATTTGTTTAGAATGTTCTAGAAGCATACTATTTAAACAACATCCTCGTCATCTTATTGTATCTTGCAATTTTGTATAACATTACGATCAATTACATTATGCATTTGTGTTTTAATAGCAGTCATTCCGGAATCATGTTTAGTTACATTCGAATATCACAAACATTATATAAATTCATAATGTTAATACAACTTGCTTTGATCCTTGATCATGTTATTTCCTCTGCCATCTATTTTAATGGCATAGAGGTTTATGTAAATATATTGATATTGTGTCCAATAATATACTTTTTGTCGTTAATACTTTACGTCTTCAATAACATTTTCATATTGTATACGCCACTGGTATTGTGTTACATATAGTATACTTGTTCCTAATCGATGCATGTCTTTTACCCAATGTGCATAGTTTGTTATACAACATTAAGATACAATTCAATTCAACATTAATACGCAATGCGATTCAATTATATTCCTTAAATTTACCAAGTAGCTTATGCAATGATAAATTATATCAGTGCCTAAATATTGTCTAGTAGCATGGACTTGCCGTGGCATTGCAAAGTAATTGCACATATTTTGCACACTCCAGCTTACCTCTTAGCTTGGCGAGTATCAGTTTGTCAGCAGACTTTCCATCTCCAAGATCAATATCAGCATTATATACATTCCGTGGTGTTTCGGTGTTTCGGGGGAGCTTATGGAAGAGTTTGAACTGTGTACACGTTTCTGAAATATAACCTCTGCACCTCTGTAAAATTCGGAGGAACAGATGCATCAAAATGCAACACAGGTTGATACGCAAACGATGTTGATTGAAAATGCTATGCTGCATTCCATTCCGCGTCTGTACTTTGATTATTTAATTCCCCTTCGGTAACCTTACCGAACTGCACCGAGTTTATTGGCAACTCAACCCAATTTGGCATGAGGTTACCGAGAACTCAAACTTATTTGTACCGAGCTTTACCAAGATTTTTGTACCTCTGTTGGGATGCCTTTATTATAATTTCAATGCGTGTTTGATACAACAAAATTATTTTTGATAGCTTTAGCCCGTTTAGGGTTCAGTAGATTGCAGTGGTACCGAAGCCCAGACTTGACCTAGTTTTATTGAGCGCGTTCATATAGGTATACATCACTATTTCAGTGTGTCCCAATGACGTCGGGGGAATCCCCATTAACTTATGAACTGGTTTGCCTGTTAAAAAATTTGCAAATATTAAGAATTCAAACCAGCAAAATGATCTGAATAAAACACATTAAAAATCAAGTTATTTAACCTTTTTTACTATTTCACTTTATTAGTATTCCTCGAGCCGAATATCGTTAAAGTTATTGACTATTTATTTTTGTAGCGTCGTCTGAAAATGTGTTTGTGCTCTGTGCTGTTTTCGGCCAGATCATCTTTTTATTGAAAGCCATATTTGCGGAAAGTGCTTCAACACCACGCCAAATATAGTTAAACAAATATTTTTGAATACATAAAATTGTCAATTTTAGCGTTCCTGATAAACAAGATATAAATATATGATATGTTCTTAAAATGAATGTTTATTGCAACAGTATGATTGAACATTAAGACAGGAGAGTCTTCTTTGTCACTGTGGCACAAAAGGTGGGAATATTAATTTGGTAGTATTTGATCTCTCAGAAATTAGCTACTTATAAATAAAACGATAAACTCTAACATCTAAAATATGCGTTGATGCTCGATATCATTGGACTTGCATTACTTAGTCCTCTGTATATGGAAATCGATGCAGAATGGTAAAAATGAAAAAGACAGTAACATTATTGTCTACACTTACAATTTGAGAAATTTTTGTTTCCAATTAGTTTTAGTATATCGCTAAGGGCAATCACTTTATAATTATGAATTAAAGGGGTTGTTCTTGCAGCAAGAATTTTTAGTTGTAGTGATGTCTGCAAATCAGAATATAATGTATACTAAATCGACATTATGTGAATGACAGATAGTTTGCATAATCTACAATCCAATTTAGCAATATGCCTTCCCATTGTCCATGGTTGTAACGTAGTCACCATTCCTAGCTGCGTTACCATAACATAAAGCAAATTATCATATTTGAGTTGACAGATAAGGATAGTCCTTGTCCACTTTGATACCACAGAGAAATACGTAGTTTCAATATTATAGATTAAGACCGTGTGTCTGTCCATGAACATATTTTACTACGCTATTTTCCAGGAGGAAAATATATTACATTATATGATTTTGGCTTTCAAAGGACATCTGTAGAGACAATTTAATTATTGAAAGTAAATATTTGAAGTCAAAGTGTGTCAATGAAATTTGTTGCCGTATCTGGGGAAATATATTATTGTACACATTATATGTTTCCCACTGTCCGAAACATTTCACGAGCAAACTTGTACTTTGTGCATCAACTTTGAGGCATGTAACGCAAATAATTGAAATTGTTGACGAGAGTTTACCATTGTTATAAATTAACCGTCCTTCAAGTACGATTATTTGATCGTCTAACCAAGATATGAATTTTATTGAACACAACCCTTTCAGGGTGTTTAGAATCAACCATTATACACAATAGATCTTTGCACATAAGACGTGTTTACCTTGTATCACATAATTGTCAAGATCATATGGAATATTACACTATGGATAAAACATTATCTGTGTACTCTGTAGAAGATAATTATATACGTTATTAGTTTGGAAATGAATCCAAATGAGAAAAACAACAGGTGTTTAGATTTCAGGTCAAATTTGAAGCAAATCATAATATTGTACACTGTTTGTGTATTTGTAGATTATTACGTGTTCAATAAACATCCGGTACACTTGTAAGATGTGTTCAAATGATAATCCAAGGTAATACCTATTGTATCTTTTCACCTTTTGTTTCACATGTTTCATGATTACTAAAGATTTATAAATACACATATAGCCTTTAAGAAACGCATGATGCTGCAGATAATCTAGATTGTGTTAATGCCCTTTCCAGTTATGTATGGTTGGATAACTTCTCATGCTAAAATACATTCCGACAAATTAATATAATTCATATCGTGACCATTTGTAGATAAATTATTGTAAATAGATGATAAATCACCGTTTTCTACTCCATTATTTAAATTGCAGTAGCAGAAACGTTTTACAAATATTACAGATATAGATACTATATATATAGATATCTATATCTATATCTATATCTATCTATCTATCTATCTATCTATCTATCTATCTATCTCTCTCTCTCTCTCTCTCTCTCTCTCTCTCTCTCTCTCTATATATATATATATATATATATATATATATATATATATATATAAATATATATATATATATATATATATATATATATATATATATATATATATATATATATTATACAGTACTGTAAATTGTGGTTGACGTAATCACGTCACGAACAATTATATTTCGTGAAAACTAACATTATCACCATATAGAGACAATAGTTCCATAACTGATGAGCACATCTTTGTGACATACGATGTATTGTATTGGCTATGGCTGATGAGACAACAAATGACTAAGCGGCTAATGGACAAAGAGACAACAGGCACACTCTTGACTTCAAAGATTAGTTTCACAGAGACACTACAATAGTAAAGTTACTATATTTGAATTGCTAAACAAAAGGACTGCGAAGAATGAGTGTATCTGTATAAATGTCTATATTCAGATTGATAAGAACGAGAATTAAATAAGGATGTACGGATAACTTACACAGCTGTCTAAATTAATCAGAAAAAACTCTTATGCCCTATATTACGTTCGCAGTTAAAGAAATAGTTTACACAGTTTGACAGTATTATTTATCACTAAGATTGTTTCTGCAATGTAAGTTGTATCATTGTACATAAATACATTTGGTATAGCTATAGATCAATACATATTATTTTCCACGCAATAGAATATGGAAATATGTTGCAAGATGGCAACGATTATTTACTCAATGAATACATCTTGTCAGAACATAGTTTTCTCTCAATCTATACCCAAATACAAATCAAGTAGGTAAAAAGATCTTTGGATGCTATGTTTTCAAAGCAAAACTTATTTACAAACAAAACATTAAATGTCGAAATTCAGGTTTCGCCTCTTTCAACAGGAATAAGTATTATGATAGTTTCACAACAGAAATAGATTGTCCCTCACCATCCGTCTGTCTATGTGTCCCTATCTATATATATATATATATATATATATATATATATATATATATATATATATGTGTGTGTGTGTGCCAATATGCGTGTGATTGTGTGTCTGTGTCACTTTTTAATTAAATTTCATATACATATCTTCCGTTGCAAACTAAGAATGTACTTCATTGTTCATCTGAGTTTTAATGTCCGTGTTGTTTCCTTTCTCACACATATTATTAAAGCAGATATACATCTCTCATTGCAACGAACATTGGCTTGATAATGGACTGTTTACTTTAGATATTGACACTGTGTCGGCCCGAGAACACTTGTCTTTATTTTCTGACTCACCATACAATTTCTCTCCATAGACGCATAATTACGATGCAGATGTATAAAATGCTGTAGTTAACTAACATATCACCAGTTTAGCATTTATCGACTTTGGCACGTATATATGACACAAAAGAACATTATGTATTGATGAGGTTTACCCTGTTTACAAGGATAATTAGCTGATAGCCTGTACCATGATATAATCTCTCGAAAGTTTGATCGTCTATAAGTCATCATGTAATTTGCTTTAATTTGAACTACCAATGTGGTTAGCCAAATTTGAGAATTTTATTGTAATAGATCAGTTTGGTTATATTGGACACAATACTTTATTTCTGATGTTTGTCTGTAGATATTTGACTATATAAAAACGAAAGCATGCAAATAAATCAAGCATTGCCAAACTCCTATTTGTAGTTAGTATTCTATAATCAGAATACATCTGCCGTTTTGTTTGAAAAATTATTCAGATTTAAACAAGACAAACAGCGCAAAGGAGATAAAAAAGGCACATAACTTAACCAGAAAAAATCCTGATTTGACATTTCAAACCTGATTATGTTAGTGGTGTGTTTGCGTAAAAGACGAGCGTTCTCGATAGTCATTTCTAGTTGCTTGCAAGTCCACTTTTGTATATGGGGTGTATGCACGATTGCACAAGTATAAACATACAAAGAACATACTTTGTCGTCTGCTTCCGATATTTACAATGTCGCATCTTGTAAATTGAAGGAATGATAACAACAAATTTGTCTTAAACTTGGATTTAACTATGTAAGTCATATTGTCATGTGTGCAAGGAGATATAACTCAAAATCAAAACAAATAGTATTATTACATCCAGTCAGAATAGATTTTGTTTCATACTAGAACAAGTGTATCATAATTAGGGTGCTTTGATAAGGTAAACAAAATAATTGAAAGAAAGACAAACAAAGGTTCTGAACTCGAATCCAAGAAAACTTGTTATCTACCTATGACCAATATCTTAAAATATAATCTATAATCATCAATATAATTTATAGATTTTATGCAAACGAACCGTACAATCTATAATTAAAAGATAAACGGTAAACACAATATGTACATTACACCATTATCACTGAATTGAAAACATTATTCATTAATTCAGCTTATATGTTCGGTTTGTTATATGATTATTACCATATATCATTCCCGTGATTATTCTATTACTACAACTAAGTAAGAGAGCAGATGGAATCATCAGGTATCCAGAAGATTGTGAATCATGGTATTAACAATATATATTTGTATGCCATATATTTCAGAAAAATAAATATTGCACATTCAAGAAAACCGTAGTTATATTAGTCCATGAATAATGTATGATGAAACAGTATAACGTTAGAAACCTATTTAAGATTGATTTTATCTTTTTTTATGAAATATCATATTGTCTTCAGTACAGCAATACAGGGTGTCGTTACGACATAAATGAGATGAAAGTCTTAGAATTAACACAGATTTGACGATTCATCAGCTAGATTCACAAATTTAAGTTTTCCAACTGTCTGATGCATTTTTATTGATGTCTTGGCAACGAAAAAGCATGTTCAACGTTTGTATCGGCCTCCATGTTGCAGTTGAAGAAGAAACGATCACTGGAAATATTATACACCTTAATTTTTCCCTTACTATTACTGGTCTACAGATTTGCATATTTTAAATATTGAATTAAATCGAACTATTTAAACTCTTTCTTATTTGAAACGGTTTTGTGCTGCAACATTTACCGCGTACACATTTACACGTTTAACATTAGATCTCGTTAATGTTGTTATTTGTCATGCATTAATTCTGATTACCTTTTTCATTGCTCGCATGACTATTTTCTGTGTAAGATTTTAATAGTGTTTGTAATTGCAGGCAGTACTTTCAGTGGGACTGAAAAATGGGTGTAGGTATTCCCACGAAGTCAACAGTCCAGAACGGCCGAATGATGCTGGTATACAATCACACCATACAAGAACTATATTTATGGTTCGAAAATGTCAGCAAGGAGGATGAAGGGATATATGAAATGAAAGAAAGTTTCTATAGAACTAATACAATCCCAGTCGAGACTGAAGATGATACATACGACAGATAAAATGGCAGATGGTACTTAGAAATATACGTTCTTGGTATGTGTACTACAGAAATGACCAGTTTTAGTAACTTACTGAAATGGCGCTATGTTTTTGTGGTAGGATGGGATATTAATTATTTGTTGTCTCATAGTACCAATATTTGCTTAATCTTAATATATTACTTGAGCACAAACGTTACGATGTCAATTATCAATGATACGTTAATGAAATACAAGGTAATTATACCATTAACTAATAAATCCCTTTCTCACTTTCTGGTACACGTAAAATTTACTTTATTTTGTTTTATCGTTACATTTGATCTTGATTGAAACAGTGTCCGGTTTTTGGAACACTCACATATTCAGGATCTAGAATTGTAAGAGAACACGTTTGTTTCCCCCCAACTTTAAACTAAATACGCTAAAACATTACAGTGGGAGTGATGCATGTAAACTTCGAGGTGATTCGAAATTTTCCAGGTGATTGAATTACAGTCGATTTGCGGATGGATCGACCTTTAATATTGCTTATATTATATAGTGCATGGTCATTTTTATCTACTAGAAACGTTGATTTGTAATACAAGTTTTGGGTAACGGTCGTGAATATTTAAAAACATGTAACAATTCCGTTATTGCTGCTCACTTTGTCATCCCGGAAATATTTCCCTACGGTTGGTTTAATGTATTCCTGTAACTGACTTTGATTGAAACTATATATTGTGCATCACCATTTTAGTGTTCATTCACAAATATTTTATATTGAATGCTATGCGGAAATTGTACACTTATCTAGTAATGCATTGCTGTTTGTTGTTTATATTGCGCAATGAAATGGATAGCGTTAATTATGGTATATATTCGCAGGACCAGGTGAAATAAAGGAAGGCTACGTTGGAGGAAACATCAGCATGGAATTTGAAATTTAATAAAACAGTCAAATATATATACCTATGACGACCATTGTGCGCTCTTGACTGGGTCGAGTTGTAGTCTTTTGACGGATTCTTCTTTGTATGGCCGACTGAGATGTTCAAACGACGATTCCGGTAGGATTTACAAGATTACTATAGTGAATGCCTCTCAGAGGGACGCTGGACTCTACAAAATGGCCACCGGGAGAAATGAAACTGGGAGATGCTTTTTCAGCATTTTGTTGAACATATAAGAGAATAAAACAAATAAATTCATTTTGTCCACATGTATACCCTTGGAATGTGTTGCAGTAGTTGTATGAACGGAAAAAGAGAAAATATGATTTCTTATGTTTTAAAAAGGTTTTCCATATTCATATAAATAACGTTGAAACAGTGAAAATAAATACTTAGTTCCATACTGTTAAAACATGCTGCACCGTCATTAACATCTGCAGTATGTAATTGAAGATATTACTGTATTCAGTAGTACTGAATTGATAAGTAATATTATGTCGGTCCCATGGTCCGGAATCATATTTTTTGCCCGTATTGAGACAATATAAAATTGTATCTGTGGTAGAGCAATATAGCATATTATATTTATATTACGTAGATGACTCATAAGTAGCAGGCTTGCCTTTAAGCTAAAAGGAAGCAAGAAACAAAAAAGCACGCAAATATTGTTTTTTTACAGATAGTCCCAATTTTGCCGTTGTTGGAGATAATATGACCATTGGATGGTTTTACAATCAACAAGGAAAAACACGGACATTGCGGGTTATTCTTCCAAATCAAGGAGTAATGATGAAAGTGCATCAAACTAAGTCTCCACATATTAAGAGTAATTTTCAGCATCGATTGCTATACAGCGGGGATATATTACAAAGCTTTATGTCATTCACTTTGCTGCATGTAAGACCGTCTGATGCAGGATTATATACCATTGAAACCCTCCATGGCAATACCATACCTGGTAGGAAAGAACTGAATGTAGTAGGTAAGAATGGCAACGTTATTATACTGACTAAAATTGTGTACCCTATATAATTGCTATCATATCTGAAATATTTAATTCAGAATATAATAGACTGATATGTGTATTACTAACATTTCATATGTTAAGTAAATGATGTTTGTTTCTAAGGATAGGTTTCTTAATATTCTGGTTGTTGCTCTAGCTGTAGGAACTATGGCATCATTCATTATATTTTCACATGTATACATGTATGAATGAACGTTATGTTCATTTACGACAGGCTTCAAAACACAACGCTCTTTAATGTGAGTTAATGACAGTAAAATTAGTTTTTAACTCTCAGTCACTGTATGAATCTGAACAAATGTCTTTATCAGACGTGTTTGTTGCACCCATTCATGAAATATCTCTCTCTCTCTCTCTCTCTCTCTCTCTCTCTCTCTCTCTCTATATATATATATATATATATATATATATATATATATATATATATATATATATTTGACGTATAATCTAGAATCCATGGGCGATTTTCCTCGAAGTTTAAAACATTATTTAGTATTTTATTCGTTAGGTAAAACAGGTTTTAGTCTTTAATTTAGAATATACCTCATCGTTGCATTGGAAATTTAAGTTTGCATTTAAGAGATATGATGCAAAAGTGAATAAAATTTGTACCCTGTAATATACTTTAATTTTGATTTTTGTTATCTCACACCATTATAAGATCTACCAACGCTGATGTCTAAAATGACGACGAGAACAACTTGGTGTTCTTTTTTGCATCCAATTTAACTAAAAGTACATTTAGTAACTGGATAATAATGGCAATACATAATTTTTAGGGCCGGGAAAAAACATCTAGTTCACTCAAAAATAAATTTGCTATAGAGTATGAAATATAAACTGGTAGCGTGAAGTGAAACCACGTCTCAAAAATGTGATTTTCATATCAAACATGTCTCGATGAAATGGAAATACTAGTGGTTGGAAAGATAGGATTGTCACAACTTATATAAGGACACATCGTACAAAACAATCGATACAATCAGTTTTTTGGTTTCTAAAGTTATCACATTTCTTAATAAGTACATAACGGGACGTTTATATAGGAATTAAAGATATTAATACAAATAACTTTCATGCAGGTATTTGATTAGAGGATTCTTATTAAAACAGATGTGAAAATATTTTGCACAGGTACATGTACTACAGGCGGAGGTATACAGACCACTTTACATGATGTCACAACCATCATATCAGATACTATACAAGAAGTAGTAACGGTTTAACCCACAGAAAGACAATGTAAGTAAGGTAACTGCCTGCAACATCATGTTATGGGAAGTAAATGAGGAATATAGAGACAGCAATTTAAATTTTGTATAGATAATAAACGATAACTTACTGATTTTCTAAATCTTGGGAAAAGCTGGTGTTATGCTCTGGCAACGTGTGTGAAAGGCTGAATAATGTAAATGAGACTCCCACTGTTTAGAATAAATCTTGAAACTATCACGACCGCGTGTGCGCTCAACATGACCAACCCTGGTGAAATGAATGACAAATGTTCTCACGATCGCATTTATGCAGTTCCTAAGATTAACATAATCAACACCCTTGATGATGTCAATGATTTTAGTAGTCATATATGATCAGAATTTTGCATTGACAAAAATAGCTTCAATATATGAAACAACAACAAAGTCTTCGTGCTCAAGAAATCGCCCTATTCTTTCTCCAACACACGACACTGTGAATGAGTTCACCTTCTGACACTGACATCATGTGACTACGTCATTATATGGTGACCGGTCACGAAGGCAATGTAAATAATATAATATATTGAGATGTTTTGACCGATACAATTAAATCCCGGTTAAGGGGTGATATTATTTGTCTCACCACGAGGCTAATGTAAGCCTGACTCATAGACATCCTTGTTTTGGTTCAAATACTGAAATAGGCTTTTTTCGCACACAATTTTGTCCAACTAAATTAAAACCAACATTTCAGCCGAGAGCAAAACTGTCTCTAGTAGGTTGAATGACGACGTTGTACAATGAAGTTTAGAAGTAATGCACTATACTCAAACAATTAGTGAACCAATAGCGCCTGCTGTAACATCAAGTTCAACAGAGATTCCAAACACATTCTGTGAGTATCATGTTAATAATTATAAATAATATAATATTTGTTTAGATTTATTGCGGGTCCAGTACTTATTCCCATTCGGAATTAGAAGGGTGTTTTGGAACTATTGCAGCTGATGTTATTACAGTATATAACATAACGTATATGTTTTTTAATACTTTTTTAGTGTATTGCACATTTATTTAAACGAACTGAATGAATAGTTGGATTTAAAGTGAAACCGGCCACTAGGGTCATATGTTCACTTTTTTGCACTTTTTTGCACTGCCATTTATTTACATGGCAGTGATTTAATTTATCCAGGAAGATGGAATGGTGCCACATCTTCCTGGCGTTTATGCGCACAGAGTGCACTATTTAATTTGGTCGTCATATCATACCCCTAAAAAGGGGCTAATGATATGAATGTTAGACCTTGGTGAGTGGGAATAGACCCATCACGCACTCAACCTATCAACCAATCGAAAGTACGTACTCTTATTCCAAATTCAATCCAGTTTTTCTAGTGGATTTCCCTATGCCAAAATTGTGTAAGCCACCGATGCAATTCATCAAATGGTAGAATTGAAGAATTAAATTACGTTCCTATCTATGCCAATCTTCTAGTACAAAAGTGTACATATTATATGTCCCTAACAATTTCTTTTGCTGATATGACTAAACGTCATTTGAAAGGTAGCCACTGTCAGAGAGGATTAGATTGTAATTTTGAGCGGTGGGTCCGAAAATGTTCAAGTTAAGCTTTTTGGATAGAGCTTCTCAAGGAGGGTTTCCGTAACCAAGTGGAAGACTCTACTAAAACAATGAATAGCACTAAAAAGGACTTTTTTCCCCGGAGAATCCCATGATCACTTGTTAGTGACCGATTATCCCTCTGCTCCTGTGGTTGGTCCCTGTATACTTCCTGAGTGTCTTGTTTGACCCTGTACTCACTCGATGATTCCCTGTATAATCTTTGGTGTCTTGTTTTAGATTCTCACTCTAAACATCCCTGCTCCCTCGTCAATTTGCTTCCCTATTTTCCCCTATCAATTAGGAATTCTTTGTGCTGTTTTGTGTAGAATATATAACCCCATATGACAATTATTTGCATTGTTAGTTAATGCATGATGCTATTAAGTTACTGCAAGGCCTGATAGTTTTGGGGTTAACTATCTTTATATTGTATGAATTTGAGGTCATTTTTAAATTAGCATACTTTTGGTTGCAACCTTGTGTTGCTGGGCCTGATAGTCTTGGGTTTGAGACTACCTTATAAGATCTAATTTGGGGTCATAACCTATGCATATATGATTAGGAGTTTAGTTGCAACATTGTGTCGCTGGACCTGATAGTCTTGGATTTGAGACTACCTAATACACTCTAGTTGGGACCATAGTTAAGGGCGCGTGTTAGTGGTTAAACTTTAACCACAGCGGTATCGCGTTTTTTAGGGACCTTCGTATTATTAAACTCAGTTATGAGATGTTGTCAATGGGGTTATATAGAATGAAGAATTTAGAAGCATAAGAGAAGAAAAGAGGTAAGACGCTTGCCTTTTTGGTTGTATAACTGGTAGTTAATATAACTTTTGATGTTTATACCTTTATGTATTGCTTTTATTTTAGGTTTACGTTTATTGTTCCATGTTATTTTATCATTCCATTAGGTTTGGTTGCTCTGGAGTCGCCATGGGAACGTTATACCCAGCGTAGTGTAGTTGGGCTCCCTTACGGGTAACAAATCTCTTTTGGCCTCGTACGCTTCCCTCCCCTTAGAACAATACTATTTTATATGCATATTTAGGTACCAGTAAAACATTCATTTCATTTATGGATGATATGGTGTTATACGTATATTCTATCCATTAGTCCTGTAGTTCTAAGAAATTCAATTATATTATAGTATGTTCTTTGAGGGTTTTTGTTGCATAATTGAATTATTTGTGGATATGTACTTGGTGCGGCAAGTTCTAATTGTTTAGTTATAAATAGGTCTCTTTCTTTTTGCGTATTGTTACAGATATTGAATATATTGTACAGATCTTCCGGTACGTTACAGTGGAAGCAGTTGATGTTATGCGGAAAAGGTCCTATATATTTTCCAAAACTATTAGCTAATTTTGTTTTTCCAAGAATTATCATATTTATTTTAGATTGTTCATAACAGCTGCACCTGGGTATCAGGATATTGACTTCTTTGACAATACTATGTAAAAATCTCCCTTGTTTATTATGGTTTCAATCCTTTTGCCACTTTTGATTTATCAGTGTATAGATTAAATTGTGAATTTCGGTTGGACTATTACTTTAGTAGCATGTAATTAGGTTCAGTGAGTTTACTCTTGACTAATTGGTCAGCTAATTCATCGCCTTTTATGTCGATGTGAGATGGTATCCATAGAAACTCTGCTGTTATGTTTTGAGTATCGAGTATTTTAATTATTTGGTTAATTTGATAAAGAAAGTTTTCTCTTGATCTAATATTATTGCATTGTATTGATTTTAGGACACTTAGTAAATCACTAATAATCAAGGTCTTATCTGGTTTATTTTCTAATATCCATTTTAAATATTACATGATGGCCCAGAATTCACCTGTGTAGGTTGCTAGGTAGGTTGTTATATATTATGTAACCCATTTTATCTTCCCCAGGTGAAGTTTCATGTTTGGATTTGAGCGCCTGGGACCATTCATATATGGTAATATCTTTGTTGCGTGATTTATTTATGGGTCCCTGGTCTTGAAATAGATGGCAGAAGTTAATTTCAGTTTTAGTTCTATGGTTCTGGAGTTCAGTAGTGTGGTTAGTATTGCTGCTCATATTTTGAAAATGTTATGCTAATGATTCAGCTTGTTCTTTTTGATTGCAGGTATTATTGATTTTTGGGTGCCATTTATGTTCAAACCCTTTATGGCCCTGATTTTATCCCACACTTGGTTAGAGTTAGTTCTAAAATTAATAGTGTTGCAGTATTTTTGCCAAGTTTTTTCTTTAGACTGCTTTATTAGATGTTTGAGCTTGTTATCAAACTTTTTGTACTCTTGGAAGTGAGTGGTAATATTTGATCTTTTACGTTTATTTAAAGCTCTAATTTTGTCCTGTCTAGTTAGTTTAATTTCTTCTGTCCACCATATCACACTAAGTTGTCTTGGTTTTCCACTAGTTTTGGGGATAGAGTTGGTGGCAGCTTGAGTTATGGCCTTAATTAGGTTATCATAGTAGATGTCACTATATTTGGATTCTATATCTGACGGGCTAACATTATTTAGTATTTCCCGAAAAGTTTCCCAATCAGCTTTTGAGTAGTTCCGCCTGGATATTTTATAATTGAGTTCGCACTGAACAGTCATCTGTAGAGTGGTGATTATTAGGAAGTGGTCGCTCCCCATGGGGTCAGATTGCTCCACCTCACATTTAGCCACTTGTGCCAGTCTGGGTGTGCCTAGGGTGAGGTCAATGGCGGACAGGGTGCCGTGGACCTGCCTAAGTATGGTCTTAGCACCATCATTAAGGATAATAAGGGTGGAGTCGTTGATCCATTCTTCCACCCAGGTACCCCTCCTATCCGTCACCTCTCCCCCATAGCTTATTATGGGCATTAAAGTCTCCACAGATGATTGCAAGCCCGGTCCCAATGATTTTGGTTATTTCTTTAAACGCTAATTTATGTTTAAGCTTAGTACCCCCTCCTGGGTCATATACGTTTATGATTTGTAATTGATGGTTTCCTGTATTGACTAATAGGGATTGTATTTCTATTAGTGTGTTACTAATTTCCCTTGGATGTTATAGGTAGTAGCGTAACAGATGGTAGAGTGTGTTTTATAAATAACTATAAACCACCCCCCTGACCTTCCTTTCGATGTTGGAAATAGCCAGGAAAGTATCCTTGTATTGATGGCAATGTTTTCGAATTTGCTGAAAGTTTAGTTTCTTGAATGCAAATGATGTCAGGTTTATAGCTAGAGTTAATTATTTTGAGTTTAATATTTCGTGACAATCCTCTTGCATTCCATTGCCATATAATAACGACCCTTTGAGTTTAATTAGCCATTTTTGTTAGGGTCGTTTATTGTAATCTGGTGCTCAATTTGGGTGCGAACATTATTGAATGATGATAGGATAGTTTTATGTGTTATAGTGTCAAAGTTGATATCCTCAATCAATTTGTGCAGTCGTGTGATGACGTCACCCAGCTCTTGGAATTTATCAGCCTGATGGTTTGTTTTGTTGGTATTGTTGTTATTGAGCCTATCGTTTGTTATGTTCAATTTGGGTTGCTTTATTTGTTTAAATAGGACGGCATTGTCAATTTTGGTTTCAGCTGTGTTATAATTGCAATGTTCTGAGTCCATTATACCTACTATGGCTTTTTCCTGTATTGTAGATGGACAGGAAGGAGATTGCGGTAAATGCGGGCGTCTACAGTTAGCACATTTTGGAATATCTCTTTTACATTCCCCTTTATGGGGCCCCCCGCATTTATTACACTTGGCCTCAAATTTACATTTAGCCTTGTAATGGCCCCAAAGTTTGAACTTTGTGCAGAATCTTGGTTTATTTAAGTATGGTTCGATCCTATATCTGGTACCTACTTTTCCTAATTTAATTAATGTTGTCAGTGGGGTTGATGTTTCCATTACAGTGATGTTTGTTTTGGTTTGTTTGTTTCCTAAGCGGTAATTTTTCAAAATTTGGTTTCCTCCTTCCTTTAACTTGTTCTCTATCTCCTGATTGTTTAGTACACCTAATATACCTGTTAATTTTAGTACTGATTTATAAGTGCACCATTGTGGGATTTCATTTGTGGTGGTGGTGGCCTTCTTGGATTTTTGGTTATTGTTGTCAGTATGAACATTAATAGAGCTTTGGAGCTGTTTATGGGGTTCTACGGTAACTGGGATACCACAGAGCTCTTGGATTTCAAGGTATTTTGCTACTTGGCCCCTTGTACAACAATGTAGGATGATATATTGTTGATTTGGCCGAATTATTTGGCACTGTCCTGGGTGAATTTTAATTATGGCTCTGGCGAAGCTGTTATTGGTTAAGTTGTAAAATTTAGATGTTTTACTCTTGAGATGGAGCGTCAGATCCAGTCTGTGAAAGTTTCTTTTGTTTTTACGTTTCACATCTGAGGTTGAGTTGTTGGATACAGTGTTGATACAAGTTAAAGCCATTGTGGGTTTGCCGTATATGCCTAATTTGTCGTTTGCCGATTTTGTTGTTTCTTTTATTTTTTTTAATGAGGGCCGTTTTTTTAGGGTTTAACGGTCCTTCGCCTTTAGCTATTCCTTTCCACGCCTTCGAATTCCTATTGGTTGGTGAGGAGGGTTGTTTTTTAGGGTTTTGAGAGGGATATATCAAATCTTCCTGTCAGTAATTTAGACGGCCCTGGTGTTTGACTTGAGTGCACTACGGTAGCTTTAGCGATTGTGTGTTCTTCAGGCGTAGTGCGAACTCCCTTTGGAGCCTGTGTATTCGGCTGGCACACATGGTTTACGTTAGAGTTAGTGACCTGGGCGTAAGTGGGCTTATACAAAGTGATTCCTACTGGCTTTTTCTTAGAGGTGGCGGCCATGATGAAATATTGGGGGGTTGGTGTATTGTTTACACTGGAGTCGCTTTGGAGGAAAGTAGCGTCCAGTGCTTCATCATTAATGGTTTTATCATATAATTTAAACTCAATTGGAGAGAGAGAGGATTAAGTTTCTCTGCTTCCTTTTTGATTAGGTTGCGGTCTGGTGTAGAAATGAACTTTAACTGAGTTGTTGGCACCTCTTTTGTCCGCGTGTTTCGAGTAAAGTCAATTTGCCCTATTTTAATGTTGGTCAAGGCTTCTTTATCCAATTTTATGTTAATTTGAGTAACTCTTTTCTTGAGAATGTTACCGTTAGATGCAAGACGGTTTCTAGATCTAAACGCTTGTTTACAGGATTTATTTTCCATTGTTAAGCCGAAGTATATTGAGTTAAAAATAAGGTTGGAATTATGGCAAGCGTCAAAAGGAAGAATTCAAAGCAAGATAAAGAAATTGTATTTGCTTCAACTGTCACACGAGATTGTAAAGTGCAACAATTTGACAAAGTAAATGTAGGGAGCTTAGTGATGAAAGGATTGAGGAGAAAGATTTTTCAAATTAAGGCAAAAACTGCACAAAGTTTGAATTGACCCGAAGTCTAAATAAAATAACTGATAATTAACGTTGATAGTTGAAGTAACTTTAATATGGTATCCTTGTTGTAGTTAGGTTGAGGGATATAGTTATCCAGTCAGCGAGGCTGGAAATGGGTTGGGTGGACGGCTGGAGTAGTGTGAATCCGAATTCAGGTAACTGGTTACTGCTGCACGTGGGGAGTAGTCCTGAGCGGAGCTCCACGTCTGTTCTCCTTGATAGTCAGGCTGCGAGTCGTTTAAACGAAATAGTTGCGTATATGATGTATGTGATTTAGATTTGTAACAATTTGTTTATTCACGTCGAAATGATGTAGTCATTGTGAGAGTTTAAAGTGATGTCTTGCACTTGGATATCATGCAACATACATGTAGTACCAGTCCGACGAGTCTTAACACTAACCTCTTAATGCTGAGAGCCTTGCGAGACAGTTGTTAGTTTTTAGAAGTATAAGGTTGTCAATGATTTGTACCCATATGAAAAATAAAATTGCACCTCGAGAAAAGCAACCTCGTTTGGATAATATTGATTTGAAGAAGTGCTACCCAGTTGCGATGGACGTATTGTACAGTCTATGTGATGTTCTGTCCGTCCATATATCCATATACCCTATGCCATATTTACGCTAGTGATATAAACTGGCGTTAAGGAAACGGCGTCATTTACTCAGGGACACATAAATAAATTCACTGTTATTGCCTCCCACAATGATGGGAAAGTATGTGCTCAGTGGAATGGATCAATCATAGTATCCATCCAATCGGCATGTATAGCTATCATCATTTCTTCTTGATTTGCAAATATTATTGTGTCACCACGTTGTTCTAAAACGTCTCCTAAAACTGCTACACTTGACGTCTGCACTCTGTTTATCCTCTATAACACTATTGCATGGATTTTGTGGAATTATATTCTAACGTGGTAGGTGTGACTTCATATATGTTGCACTTCAGCGTAGTTAAAAGGTTTGAACCCGCAAATACCCGTTTGAACTTAAGTTTTGATATTATTGGACCTTTATTGAATATTTTTTTTACGTAAAGTCTAAGGTATTTCTCCATAGTTGCAAAATTAGAAATTCAAACAACGCATTTAAAAGACGGAATATTTAAAAGTCTTGAGCGCTCTATTTCCAGCATGTTTATAAATTAATGTTGCCATGAATGAAATACAGATGACCGACTCTGTTGAGAATCATAATTTATTTTCAAGGAGTACTTTGAGTATGATACAATGGCGAATGCTTCATTTTGCTATCTTTGGTGAATACCTTTTAGGCACGGCATTTGGTTTTACATGTATAAAAGACCGCCACAAACCGCAGTTTGAGTCTTATACATTCCCCGATCGGCACAGGTGTGGTATCTGTACAATCATTGCATTTATACGTCCTTGTTGATGAATGTATTAAATAGTTTTTGTTTATGGTTGATAATATTCAAGTCATGAATGAGAGCCAAGTCGGCTAGTTTATTTTATATCGTTTGATTGTTTATACGCAAGATCGTGTCAGTAATACAAGGTCATATATCCTACGTTGTTACAGACCCTTAGTAGTTGCGTCCTTGGAGATGAGTATTGCCAGAATATTTGTCAAGAGCGATATCACCACGGAAATGTTTAGATCCGCGACTGTAACCTTAGATTTTCATACATACATGTATATTGACCACATCACATGCAAGGTCCAGGGTACGATACTGAATTATTGTTTGATGTAGTCCAGAAGATCATATTTGTGACCAAGCTCCACTCCCAAATGTGCAATAAGTCCTGCAATTGCGATCAAATCCATTCAATATGATGCTCGTTCGACTGAGGATGTAAATACAACTTGTGATTCATTGAGAACATTAATCAGCAAGAAGAATACCAAATCCGATTATTAAATTATCAGTGAAACTGCTCAGCAACATCGGTCACAATCCAATACGGATTCGATGACGATGAATGCAACTTGAGCACTGGGTACTGCTTTAGAATCATGCGGTATTAGACATAGCTGGTAATAAAAAAAACCTCAAATCAATGATGTATCCATCCTGCGTGGAACATGGACGCGCATATGTTGCTAGGCACAGGTATTGAAAATTACAAACATTACGAGAATATAGATCTAAACGAGTAAAGGTCAATGGAATTTTAGATTCTTTGTATGTTCTTCCGTTCGTTGCATTTGAGGAAGAATACAGAAAGCACGTACAAAAATGATTGATTGTATGCAACGGTATTATGACGTGATCTAAATGACGGAACGCAAATCGAAGCAGTTCGTTACAATGTTACAAAAATAGGTCGCATGCACCCGTTACAGTGAGGATTAATCAATGTTTGCTGGTCCCTCCATGATTTTTGTTAAAGACACAAACTACTGTCTAGATGACAAAATTTTCAAAATTGACGGCTCACCTGTTTATCACCGAGCCAATCATAAGTCGCTCGGGTAGTTGTCTTGAAAAATTCCAATGACACACTTTTCGGGTATGTAAAGACTTTTGTAATGTTATGGTGAAGGCCAGAAATCAAGTCACATGAAACAAAGATGTTTACTCCAAGCATGCCAGTTGCCGTGATCTTTTTGCTTCTTAAGATCAAGTAGAGATTTTTAATTTTACCCATTTAGTGACCTTACTGGCTCCATCAATGATCATCTAAGAATGTTTGACATACTTTGTGTGTTTGGAAGAACATTGAACATATAAATCTTTGCATGAAAAAAGACAAGTATTAAATATAAACCCAGAAAAGTATACCATTTGAGGTCATAGACAGTCTAAACATTCAAGTGGAAATACGACGATGTTTTCAAAAATGGCAGTGGCTAAGGTCACGTTTAGATTCAATTGCTACCAAGAACCACACGGGAAACATTTGCTCAACATTGACAACAATCAATTAACGCGTGAATATCATCGGTTGTTGGAATGCATGGACCTAATCAGAAATGTTTCCACAAGCGTGTCGATTTACCAGTATAAGGTCATTGATTTGTACCTGAATTTTCTTTCCAGTATACACCTCTTTAAGCCGTCAGTGGTGGACATGTACTTACAAGTACGGAATTGGAGGAGACGAGTATAGGTCGAATATTTTGTAAACTTGCTCCGAACAAGTTATCTGGGAACACGCCTAGTAAATGTATTGAACAAATTAACATAACTATTATAGTCTAAGCAGAGGAAAATACTGGCTAGCAA
This sequence comes from Unio pictorum, assembly GCA_030141615.1. Classification (NCBI taxonomy): domain Eukaryota; kingdom Metazoa; phylum Mollusca; class Bivalvia; order Unionida; family Unionidae; genus Unio; species Unio pictorum. Next base: position 1,331,343 of record JARLTB010000019.1, on the reverse strand, counting down.
GTTTAAAATCTGGTCGACTTATTTTTTTTCTCCATGCAAATAGAGTCAATATATGTAAATGTTGCATGTTTAAGTCTTACAGCCCGAACAAAATTCTCAGTAAATATGTTACTGTGCCCCAGCCACACTAAGCTGTGTCTAGCTGCTTGTGCCACAGAGTGTTTTGCCTCTTTGGAAATTTTTTTAAAACTTATACACATCCCTTCATATTTACTTTAATTTCTCTTCTTGTATCCAATATTAATCCATGAAATCTTCACCAATTAATGCAAATGAATTTGTCTACACAGTGATGAATCTTTCTTTCTATTTGTCCAAGTCTTTCAGAATTTATACATTTTGTTACAAAATTATGTCAAATCATCAGTAGTAAATTCCATTAAAATAAACCAGGAAAATTTAATATGTGATATGGTTTTAAACAATTTGTACATACATTTACTTGGCATTGTTCACATCCAGTTTTTTGTTCAGATAGAACTTTGTTCAATAAACACATTTTGCAAGTTGGATAACAAGTTTTGTTCGGTGATACCGATATTCATTTTTAGGCATATGGATTGGTTTCGTTTGCGATGTCCGTGTACAGTTTCTCCGGAAATAATAATAAGTGAAAAAGATAGATTTCTCTTTTTTCCTTGTGAATTTGTCATTGTATGTTGCAGGTCCAGGATTCATTCCACTAAAATCATTGATTTGGACGGGCAGAAGACGATCGTTCCAATCTGCTAGATCGGCAGAAACTCTTTCATTTTCGCGATCAGCATCCTCTTTTTCTGACTATTCAATCTCAAGAATCTTCAATGTCCCATTCGAAATCGCAAATTATCCAACTGTCGAACACATCTTTTCTCTATTTACTCAATATTTTCGAGATCAAACCTGAGAAAATCCTCATTTTCGCCCTCAACGTCAACAAAAATGACTCGTGCTACCGCCGTCATTTTACGATTCCTTTTTTTAAAAAAAATACGTGTATTGAAACGGATCTCAAGTCGTAATCCTTGGTTTCCGAACAAAAGTAAATTCATTTCTGATTGGTTACATGTGGGCCTGATGCATGGAAAAGCCACATTTGTAACCAATCAAAGACTTTCTCTCGACCACACCTTCGGACCGCGGAGCAGCGGTACCTTCCATTTGAATGCAGTTGAGATATTACACGTAAAGGCGTTATCGGCCGTTGAATGCAGAAACTGGATTACGCTCAAAGGCGGTATCGGGGCCGAATGAGTTAACTCACCTGTGTATAAAATGTAGCATTACAACTAAGTGATAGAGTATACTCAACTGACAGCAGACACAAATATGTATAATTATTTTGTTCCACTGATTGAGAAATATGATTCATAGCGGTGTTACCAAATCGAGAGTGCAAGATTAACATCCATCATTTAGAACACTTACCTAATGTGAACGTATTCACCCAGGAGCCATATTAGAGTCATAGCATTATCACGCAAAAACGAATGACAAACAAGATCCGTCACCCTCTGGCGTGAAGGACAATCACAACGACCACGTGACATTCAATGACCAGGTATATTTTCGAAAATGGAATGTCAAACAAAAATGTATTTGCTCAGGAACGGAAAAACCTAGTAGTCCACTGATACTCGTCATGGACGCAACTATCTGCGTTAACGTTATAGCACGAAACAATGGATGTAGGCACACAAAAAATGCATAATTAGGGTATTTCTAAATGGCATTGTGACAAAACAACTGAATGCATACTCACCGTTGACTTAAAAAACAAAAACATGCATGTGATGATTGCAGACAGTATGTACATAATCATCGATTCAACCTTCGCTGGTCTTGGTTTTCCTAAAATGGAGAGTAAGAGGACACCCCATAGGTACATAAGTCGCATTTGCTGTTTGTGTTATATTAAAAGTAACGGTTGACGTGGAGTGTGCTGGAAAAACGCTTACGTCAGTGTCGGCGTGAGTTTTGTTGCAAACAAACTTGCGTTCAATCACGATTGGATAAATATAAGAAGCCGATATGAACATTGCGTTGATGTTTGTTTATTATTATATGTTTATACTGAATGTGTAATCATGTCCTCATCCGAACAGTCTTCAGTGATGTCGTCCTTATGTACTCGCCATCACCAATACTGTGTCATACCTCTGGGAGTGTCTACTTGCATTGCAGCAATGACCATTGATAATGTAGATCGACAATGTGACAACATATATAAATTTACAAAGTAACTCACGACTCATGCATCTGCGGTAGCATCAAATCTTAGTTATGCATGTTTCTGGTCCAAATGCCGCTCATCAGCGCACATTTTTCAATTAAAGCCGTAGCAAACGCAGGTTTATGATACGTTTAGATATTTGTAAATGTATTGTACACACAATATCTAATAAAATTGCGTGAACAATTTATATTCCAAGATTTTGTCTATATTCGACTTTTAATTAAATTTCATTGCACTTTTGAGGCAAAGTTAACTGAGTATTACTATTTGCATGACCATGTACTGAAGAAATTCAATCCTTTATTCACAAAACACTGTTATTGTCATATTCGTACTTACTAAAGTACATTTTAGCTCGCTATGTTACAAACCATGTGATCATGTTAGTTTTGGCCTGGGTACATTATCAACGAATTATAGTTATACTTAACCTTTTTTGTCTACTCATTTGTATAATTTTGATCTCGCAAATTGTCTCTTTTGCCAAGTAAGTAAAGTAATCTAAAATTTGATCACTTTAAATTAAATTTACTAAATTTACTTAAACGTCTCCAAACCATGTTGACTACGACTAGACTACTGTTTAACTGGCTTCAATAGCTTCACTTGCAACATTACAAATTAAGATACTATGGTTACAGCATGTATACTTCAGAATTATGCAAACTAAATCTGTCTTACACAACCGATTATTGTATGTTTTGCGATTCATATAGATATGGAGAAGTAATAATAGTATCATCATCTAATTGGACAATTTAATTTTGTTGTGTGTGCAGTTTATAATGTATTGGTGTAGATCGCATCCATATCATTTTGTATTATTGTTCTTTATATATATATATATATATATATATATATATATATATATATATATATATATATACAAGTATTTTGTCACAGAGAGAGAGAGTTATTGATTACTGACCTTATCGATGACCGACGTGATATGAACTCTAGAAGATAAATCAATCTGGGTTGGAACAAGTTCTTACACAAGCGACTTTTGTTAAAGGTGCTTCAACAACATGTTGTTGTTGTTGTAGGCTTAATGCCATTTTTCAGCACAAGATAGGCTTTACATGGCGGCCAGAATTATTGGTGGAAGAAGAACCCAGGAAAACCCCGGAAAGAACCACCTACCCAATATAACCTACCTGCAAGCTTTCGCACATACACATTAGCCGAGCCTGAGACCCGAACTCATGCAGACAGAAGTGAGATGGCAGTGATCCGTAACGGTGAGCGCTTTAGAATAATCGGTCACTCGGGGCTCCGCTTCAACAACATACATAATACCAAAATTCTAGTTTACAATGTGTTGAAGGGCGTGGCCACAGTCAAGTTTTCAAACATATTTTCGATCGACATTAGGTTTGAAAGTGTGCATTTGTGTATATGTAGCCTATACAGATGGATCTCTCTGTATGTCTGTGTGTGCATGTGCGGAAGAGAGAGAGAGAGAGAGAGAGAGAGAGAGAGAGAGAGAGAGAGAGAGAGAGAGAGAGAGAGAGAGAGAGAGAGTCTAAAATAGCATGGCTTGAGATACTTTCAAAATGTGTATAAATGAACTTCACAATAGAATTTACTCGTTTATGTTTTATTTCACTACTACATCATACATCAGGCTCTATCGATATTCAATATAAGCATGCATAACATCTCCAAATACTAGTCTTTGCTTTTTTATTTAAAACTAACCCCCCTCCACGTTTTCGGCCTAATGAAAGAAGAACGTTCCAATGTTTCAAAGCATGGGTATCCTACTGTCTTAATTACGTCAAGAAAAGTGCCTTGTATCTATGTATGCTTTTTATTTATACGAAATGTAACTGAAGATCATGGTGACTGTTTAAGCTTTCCTTAAATCACTGTCTAATTCAAAACATGAAAATATACATACATATGTAGATCCGTGGAATGTCGAATCTCTTGGTAAAATCAATACCTCAGTCGTACCTGGATAATTGACATAAACTTCGCAACGCACATAGAAAATGTAACTTTAATGTGAATTCAGAAATTTATTGCTGCTATTGTATCCTTTAGGTATATTTTCAGATGTTTTGCAACTTCAAAAAATTCTTTAATTCTATCATAGTCTCTTTTATTATATATTAAAACATGATCTGATCGCAACAGCCTAGCTGTTGTTGTAAACCAAGATTAAGGCAAATAAGGTTGCACATATTTTTAACATACATCCGTATATGGTTTCTGGTTGCAATTACGGAAATTGAAGCCACATAAGTACTAGTTTTGTTACATCTAAAATAGGCTCTGACATTCCATTTCTCGCAAGTTAAACTAATGAAACTAACTTGGCTAGTCAGTCAGAAGTCAATAAAACAAACCACAATAATAGGGACCATTTATTATTGGCTAAAATTTAAAAGTGATGTTTCTAAACACTGTATATCTTGTCACAAATGTAAGTGTTTGGAAAACTCAAACAGAAGATACTACAGATTATCTGCAACATATTCTTGCATCCATTTAACCATTCAACCATTTAGCAGAATATTGGCTGGCCGTGTCAGCCCTTACCTACGACCATGTCAGTCAGCCCATACTCTCTGTCCAGAATGGGTGCATCCACAAGATTTCTAGAGTCGCCTCAAATGAGCAACATTGAAATTTTATTCCATAGTAAAAGTTTGATAACAGTTTTGTGGATTTGGCCTTCAAAAAATGGTTTTATAAAACTTCATTTTTTGCGTAATATAATAAGTTTTGATTTTCTTTGTCTTGGAACACATAGGGATGAGAGTGCTCGTTTAAAATTGTTTGCCGTTAGGAAATCAGTTCAAGAATTATTAGGTTTTAGGTCTTATAAACTGTATTGGACATACTGTCTGTTAATCATTGAGGCTATTAAGATACAAGGGTTTACAATCGCATACTTGGTGATTATTTTACTGACCATGTTTCTATGTTTCTAATTTAAAAGTATAAGTTATCAGAGATGTGTCATGCTGAATCAACTCTTCTTCAATCTTCGAAGTCAAAACAGAAATTACGGCATGACTAAAATATTAAGGGTAGGAGTTTTTAGTATGGTGATAGAGTTCAAAATCAGCTTCAGACTAAATTATTATGGTCTTTACTCAGTCGAAACAAATGTGTCATACATTATATGAATTCTACCCCGAAAACAGAAACAAGCGTGTCAGATAAATATGTTAATGGAGTAGATTGATACAGTTAGCTATGTTAATCATTCAGTCAATTATTTTGTACATATCCACACAGGTGGGAGCTAAATAACGGCATGGATTGGGATTTTATTTAATAATCTGTACAGACACATTCAAATGTGCAGTTATTCTTTTAATATGAATAGATGTTTCCATATGTTGAAACATATAAAATCCATCATGGCGTTGAATTTGCCGATTCTTCACTAATAAAAAACCTCCTGAAATAGGGAATCTTCTCAAATAGGAATGTTTGAAAACAGAAAGTCAATATTTCCTGGAATACTATGTGATTGTACCTGACGAACATATATGGAACTAACCATTTTCTGGCGATACTAGATCCATCCTAATATATATTGACTATTGAACTGGAAATAATGTCACCAAAACAAGAGTATTTCCTTTTATAAGACTCGTGTACTGCATTGGCAAAAGAGAAAAATTCAAAATACGGCAGCAAGTTCGACTGTGAGCAGGGCTCTAGGAAATTCCTCTCATCAACAGAGCACAATAAATGTCGTCATTTGTAATTCGAGATGGCCTGTAACAATATAAATATCGACTGTTTGGTATGAAATGTTCTTCAAAGTTCCATGGTTCAATGAACATGATAACATCTTGTCTAGATACACGTGACGCCTACACATATGAAACCATTTAGGGAACATGTTGAAATCATCCGGAAATGTATATACTGAAGAAATGCGTATACTATGTATGTAAATCTTGATATATAGTAATTACATAGTTTTACATTTGCAAATGATATAAACGACCCGTTGCAATACAGAAATACTTACAAGACCCGTTAAGATGCAAAACACATATTCATTAAAATATTGTACGGTTGGTTACAATTTAAAACATAAATACAAAGTATATAACGAAGCTCGATGAACTAAATTAATAATTAGCAATCATTTTTCACTGTTGATTTTACACACTCAATATAAATCTCTTTTTAAATATTCACCGTACAATGTAATAACTTGTATGTATGTATTTTCAATGTGTATTTTCAATTTGTTTTCAAGCTATTTTTGTTTCTCACGCTGATATATCTTGCCAAATAAAAGGCAATTTCTCACGAAACAGTATATTTGAAGGCTATTTTAATCAATACATTTTCGACAGTCGGATTATTTTACACAGTACTGACCATTACAAACTCCACAGTTAAATAATCAGAAGCAACCCGAAACGGCGTGATCGAGCTTTCATGTGATTCAGCATTGGTATCGTTGTTATGCAGCGTATTTTGGAAATCATCATTACTCGTTATGGGGATCATCTGATACCCATCTATACACTGACTGGAAACCATTGGTACAATCTCCGTGCTGTTATTTACGTGAGCATTTTGAGATATGGTGGTATGATCCATGTTACAATCTCATTCGGCGGTATCAGCAGAGGTTTTTATGATGCGATAGGCGTAATATATAAATCAGTATGGCCATTCGCAGGTACCTGGTGTCGTTCTACAAGTAAATGATCATTGCATTAACAATATTCTGCAGAAGTTCGTTTTTAATTATAAGTGATTGTAACGTAAGCTCTATGATCTGTGATAAATTGTGTTTAATCAAAATATATGCACAAAATAAAACTTTACGAACTGAACACACATAATTTGTTTCCTCCAAGAATGATATAGTGATTGTAATGATCACAGCTATTCCTTAGTAAATGAAAAAACGCATATTCCTTACTTAGAACACTACATATTAATTATACTCAAATATAATTTAACGGTTGATAGTGTGTGCGATAGGTCTCTAATGTATTCTTAACATTTAACATATATAATAGAGTTATGATTATAGAAAGCAATATGCATTGCGACAATACAAACAGCAAAGACTTGCTGACATAGAATTTAAAAGAAAGTTTCAGTTTTTAACATATATAATCAATAAATAGTATTCAATATATCAATAATAACCATCTAAAAACAGGTCTGACACAATTATGAGGGCATGTTGTTATTACCTGCTTCAATGCTACGTGCTTTCTTGAGTCGAATCCATATTACACAACACATCATGAGAGAGATCACAAGAAATACTCCGAATGTGACAGGAAAAACGTAGACCGGTACATGAACTGTAACAATATATAAGTCGATGTAATTTAATAATGCCAGACGCTAAATCTCTTAAGATCCTTATAACAGGTACAGACCTCAAGCAGTCAGCTATATTATTTCCTCGACAGATTAATTATCTAACGTAGCGAAGGTAACAAGAAAAGAATGGAAACATAACCACTCTTATCATCAAAATGATCATTAACTTATTGGACTATGAGAAATTATTTATTTTTGGGTATCAATTAATAATGGGTTACACAGCAAAACTTGTTGCTTATAGGTGTGTGGACAGGACTAAAGAAATGCACTGTTGTGATTGATATTCATTATTACAGAACATTCTAAAAACCCATCGCACTTTTGTATATAATATATTGCTTCTTTGACATATCTTAGATTCAATTATTATATATGTGTGCATTATCAAGATTACAGATTCAATCTGCACTCAAGTGTAAGAATTAGTGAAGTATGGAGCTTGGACTTCCATGCACATTTCAACAACATTCTTCTACTATCGAAAGACGAATATTTTACAAGAATGAGAAATCACATCACAATTAAGATGACCTTGCAGTTCCAGCATATATTACCAGACAAATATGTGATGGATACCTCATACGTTGAATAAAAGTGAGACTGGGAGAATCTCAGATATTTCTATAATTGTCTCTGATTCATAACTGCGTTAAAATGAAATGCATTTTCAGTACATTATTATTCAAGAGTTTGCAGGATAATTTCACTTGATTTGAAGTGGAAAATAAACTAGTGATGCCCACTATAATCTAACAAAATACTATTATATTTTGTTGTCGACCTCATTGTTCAAATCTGCATATTAGTCTGATGAAGCGAGAGCGAGACACTATCGGTGTGTTTATTACAATAATATAAAACTATGCGGCCATTTGTATTTAATAATATATATGGTTTGCCATTATAACCGATTCATGCCATGAATATATGCAGAAAACATGTTGATTTGTAGAAAACATGCCATGTTCGTTCCTTTTTTCTGTTTGTATTATGCTACGTTTGTAAGGCTTGACGAAAATAAATAATTCATAAGATTGATTTCGTGTGTAAAACGGATTTCATGGCAAGCTCGTGATGATGCTGCAATTGCTTTCTAACATGCTTATCGTTGTAAGGATGTGTTGTTGCTAAAGGTTTTAACCACTTATTAACGCTTTATTAGGTATATAAGACTTTAACAATTTGTCAGTTAAATTCCTTTCCAAATTAGTCTTGGGTGTTTTTTAATCCCGAGACCGTGAGATATTGCGTCCGAAGGTCTATCACCTTAGCTACAACTCGGTGATGGGATGGACTACGATTGTTCTGGAAACATTGATCTAATTTTGACCTCTTGTCGGTGGTTGAATACCAAACAATTCAATATTTCGTATAGTGACATCTACCTTCGAAAGTTATCTTTTGGAATTTATTAGGTATATTAGACTTTAAACAAATGGCAGTTAAATGCCTTTCCAAATTAGTCGATCCACTGCTTTTCATGATTGGGTATTGATCCAGAGACCGTTAGACGCTGAGTCCGAAAGTCTATCACTTAAGCAATAACTCGGTGTTAGGAAGGGATTACGTTTGTTCTGGATACATTGATCTAATTTGGACCTCTTTTGGGTGGTTGTATACCAAACAATTCAATATTTCGTACATTGACTTTTACCTTAGAAACTTATCAATACCTTTTTTTGGAGAGCATCAACGGTTTCAAGTTAATATGGTGACAAAGAAATGCTATAAGAAAACCAATAATGTACTTTTATGAATATCGTGCAAATTATAAGATTGTCTGAAAATTAACACAGATATATTACACTTTAAATATTCATTGTTATGACGCAATATTAATGCAGAAAAATAAATAATGGTATTTAAATGTCGTTCATGCTGCTTGAAATATACAAATCCACATGGATTACAATGTTGATACAAGGTAATACTGTCTTGATATCATGCTAGTTTAAAATCTAACACCAACATATATAATCAAGTTAAATGAAAGAGAGGGAGTGGGATATACTAATGTGTCGGATGAAATGATTTTAAACAGCAAACACGTTCATATTAAATACCTGCATGTCGAGAATGGAATATAATTAATTGATAGATTGATCGGATTTAAACGATGCACCGGCAATGTTAGGCAATTTAACGGCATACAAAATAATATATGTATAATCATTTAAAAACGATAAAAAAGTTTCATATCGACCAGAGATATCAAGACCAAATAGTTGAAAGTTTAACGGTAAAAATGTAGCAGTAAAATATAAAAAGCTTCCCGATTCACGGGGGATGTAAATGGTATATGTTGATGAAGACAGATGAAAAGGTGTTGAAAAAAGGGACGGAAAATACAATATATACAAATGCTCTAGGTGATATCATAAAGGTTTATGTTTGACTAAACGTTTTCTTCCTTCAGGAATTATATAATGCAAGTGAGTTGTATTGCATTAAAATGTTTGTTTATATCACGCGCATTGTAAGACTGATCGCGCAAAAGCTGCAGGTCAAAACATCATACCATAAAGTGATTAACATCAAGAAACGCACTCTGGTAGGTCTTCGTGTTTTAGTATGTGGGAGTTGATTTTATACGTGAAAGTAATTCGAGTTCTAGGCAATGATTACCTCCTACCTACGAATAGTTCTGTAAGAGGGTCAATTCTCCTATGGTTGGCGCAGAGTTTGACATTCAGTGCATCATTGAACGATGTTGGCAACTTCTGGAGTGCAGACTTTTTGATACTAAGTATAAAATCAGTATACGGTATTTTAAAATCGGATGGTTCTTGGTATAAGGCCAGTTTAGCAGTGAGATCTGCTTTTGTATTACCTTTATAACCAATATAGCTAGGTAACCAACGTTATTGTTTAAAATGGAAGGTACTCAGCGAATCAGGTGTGACGAACATGTTGGTTAATAATGGGTTCTCTAGGTTTCTTTTGTGTAGAGACTAAATTACTCATAGAGCGCCAGAGAAGGTAATGCTGTTTAAAATACGTTTTGTTTCAATATATTGCATAGCAAAGGTCTATTGCTCTGTTTATGAAAGGAAGCCTTTACGTATCATTTGGCAAGCGACACTGTGTTATGTGTTTTTCTCTAGTAGCTGCAACCATTTTAGCATCCTTTGATCCGTCAGCATACCTGATTGTGAAGTTTCTAAATTCTTTGTGGTGTTCATGGTAAAGTTCTGGAAGATGGAATTGTTTGTCTCAACTTTGTTCCATCGTGTAACATAAGAGTACGTTTTGTTTTTTTAATGAGCAATGGAGGTGTTTCAATGGCTACCGCGTTCTGAATTTTAGACAGATCATATATGTTATTGTCAAAGATGGATGATATTCTAATGCTCATTAAAGGCATTTGGCTTCTTTTCGTACAAGGTTCTATGTATGGGTTAAAAAACAACAGGGAAAAGGACGGCCCAGAGGGTTTGATATTTCGTGATGATAAATTGGGTAAAGCATCTTCAAATACGGCATTATTGCTGTACCGTAAACAGCGTAACATTCGTTTAGTTTGAAGCGAATACCGTCTATGCAAATTGACGATGACTCTTTTATCCTCACTCAGGGTCACTACTACTTTAAGTAAATCTATTATTTCAAGCATTTAGCTTTCAGATTATTTAGGTGTGGACTCAGAGTCAATTTTCAGTTAAATATAATACCTAAATACTTCGCATTCCTCAAAAACTGGAATAGTTGTTCAATCCAGCGTGAGTTTAGGCTCATCCTGACGTGTTCACAACTGATAGAAATCCATACATAACTTTTTTGATTTCGAGAATTAGAAAACGTTTGGACCAGACCAATTTCGAATCTTGCTGATATTTTGTTGTTTTAGTCTTTTGATTTTATTCGTGTGCTTTCATCGATAACATCACCATATAATGAACAATCCACAGCAGTAGGCAAAGACTTGATGCTGTTAATTTTTATATTGAAAAGCGTCACATATAAAATACTGCCTTGGGACACACCATTTCTTACTCGTGCATATCTGAAACGGCAGAGCCCACTAGTACCTTGAATAATCTGTCTGAGAAAAGTTCTTATATTAAAGAGGGTGGACGATCATTTAGACCAGTACGTCCAGATCGTGTCATAATCCTTTTCTAAATCAAAGCAAACCGATGCAATATGTTTCCTTTCATAATACGTCGCGGATTAAGGTTTCCAGTCTAACCAGATGACCAGTAGTTCTAGGCCATTGCGAAAGCCACTCTGGAAAGGTGATATTAAATTGTTAGTTTACAAGTACCGAGAAGTGATCATTTGTTCCATTCTTTTGCACAGAGAGAGAGAGAGAGAGAGAGAGAGAGAGAGAGAGAGAGAGAGAGAGAGAGACAGACAGACAGACAGACAGACAGACACGAAGGGAGCACTATATAGTTCTAGATATGATATATTAATGAGAATGAGAAAGAGAGCTAAGGAACAACTATGTGGTAGGCTAATATTGTTTGATGTTCTCATTGAGATTTGGTCCTTTGTTCCTTCTGCCTATACTTGCATTCCTGGACAATGAGACGGCCTTCAACACAGTATGACATGGTGTCATATTATACTTGCATTTATCTTTTGAAGGTAAAGAAAACATTTGTAAGTTAATAAAGCCTTCCAAGATATCAGGGCCCGTGTTCACAACGACTTGCAAAATATGTAAACAAAAGGGTTGGTCAAGGATGAAAGCTATCAGTGTTGCTATTATTATTCATGATACATGACCATATCTCTTTACTAGATTCAACACGATGCTATACATTAGCTAATAAAACAACCCTGCTATCATCATCATGTAATGGCATATGTGTTTTGCCCCAAGCACCAATATCAATAACTACGAACTTGAGATCATTATCTACTCTTTCCAGGTTGCCGCAAAGTGTGAAACTACATTATGCTGACCCTGACCGTACCTGCGTACTAAAACATGTATGCCAGTGAAAAATGAACTCATTACGTCTCACTAAAGTAAAGATTGAGCGCCTTTCACGTGCGAGGTCTCCAACGTTTACTCGGGATCACGTGGAATGATCGAGTAACAAACAACGAGGTGCTTGAACGTGCCAAGATTCCCAGCATGGTTACACTCCTTCGCTAACGGTGCATCAGAAGACTCTGCCATGAACGTCAGATGGATGACGGACAAATCCGAAAATACTTCCTTTATTTGGCTCTGAGAAAATGTCTATCTTCACTTTAAGGATGTCTGCAAACACGACATGCAAGTTGTTGACATCGATGTCAAATCCTTGAAGATCTTTCTATAGAATGTACAGCTGGAGAAATGCTCTAAGCACTCGTTTGGGACACGCCACACTTGCTTGCTGTTGAAAATCAATCTAGGAGGAAGAAAAAGCAACTTTAACTCAAACCAGACTCAGCAAGTGCAGCACGGACTGCCACTTTTCTGTTGGGTTACATACCAACTACAGCCGATGCAGAACTACAAACTTGTATATTTCTCATATGCACACTTTCATTGTCTCTCGAGACTAACTGATGCCAACTAAGAATTTGCTAACTAAATGTCAATATTTGATAAGTTATTTTAGTTGGACAAAAATTTGTGCGAAAAATACTTTATATCGGTGTCTGAACCAAGACAAGGATGTGGTGAGATAAATAATATAACGTCTTAACTTGGATTTAATTGTATTGGTCCAAACACCTATAAGTATATATATTCTATTATTCACACAGCCGTTGTAACATTATGTATGTTCTCCAGAAAATGAAGTAGTCACATGATATCAGTGTCAGAAAATGAATGTATTCACAGTGTCTTGTTGGGGTTTGGCAGACTGATGACAGTGTTAGTGAGTAGGAGGAAGTGTTTATTGAGGACCAGGACTATGTTATTTTTGCATTTGTCGAACCAACGTTTGTCGATGGCATAGGGCAAAATTCTATAAGACTATTTAAGCACTGAATTAACCATGGGTGTTGACTATGGTAGTCTTAGGTACTGCATATATTATATCGTGAGAACATTTGTCATTAATCTCACAGGATTTGTTCTAAACAGTGGGGGTTTCTTTTACATTATTCATCCATTAACATATGTTGCCACATTTGTAAACTCACAAACTAACTAACTATATATATATATCATTAGCCTTTGCCAAGATTTGTAAAAATCAGTAAGTGATCGTTGACTATCTATAACTAATTAAATTACTACAGTGTATATATTCCTCATTTACTTTCTATAATATGGTGTTGCAGGCAGTAATTTTACTCACAATGTCTATCCATGGGTTGAACTGTTTCTACTGTTTGTTTAGTAACTGATACGTTGGATGTGACGTCATGTTGAGTGGTCTGTATACCTCAGCCTGTAGTACACGTACCTGTGCAAAAATATTTACAATCTATTTTATTGAGAATTCTCTAACAAAACAATTGCATGAAGTATATTTGTATTAATATCTTCAATTCCTACATAAACGCACAGATATGTAATTATTATTGATTTGTGATATCTTTCGAAATGAAACTACTAATTTAATGGAATCTTGTTGAACTATGTGGCCTTATCGTATTATATATGTTGTGCCTATCCTATTTTTCCAACCATTTGTATTTCCGTTACATCGAGTAATGTTTGATATGAAGAGCACAATTTGGGAAGTAATTTGACTTCACTGCACCAAGTTATGTTTCATACTATTTAGCAATTCATTTTTGTCTAAAGTATAAGCTTTTCTAGGCTCTAAACGTTATGTAGTGCCAGTTTTGTAGTGCCAGTTTTAGTATATTAAATTAAATTAAAGTATATTTTTGTGTACAATTTATATTCAATTTTTTCGAAATGTCCCTTAGATGCAAACTTCAATTTTTAATATATAATTAGAAAGCTAATGCAAATGATGGAGAAGCCATTTCATGGAAACAACTCATTTGATATTTCATGAATGGGTGCAGCAAAACTCACATGTGATAAACACATTCGTGCATATGTTTACAATGACTAAGAGTTGAAAACTAATTTCACTCTCATTGACACACATTAAAGAGTTTTGTGTTTTACAGCCTGTAGCAAATTAACAATACGTTCATTCAGACGTGTGTGGACGTGAAAATATAATGAAATGCTGCATAGTTCCTACAGCTATGAACTATTAGTGACACACATTTGTGTATATTATATTCTGAATTAATTCTTTCTGTTATGATGGTATTTATATAGTGTTCACTATTTTAGTCAGTAGAATAACGTTGCCATTCTTACCTTCTACATTCAGTTCTTTGCCACCAGGTATGGTATTGCCATGGAGGGTTTCAATGGTATATAATCCTGTGTCAGACTGTCTTACATTCAGCAACGTGAATGACATAATGCTTTGTAGTGTGTCCCCGTTGTATAGCAATCGGTGCTGAAAATTACTATTAATCTGTGGATAATTAGTTTGATGCAGTAACATCATTACTCCCTGATTCGGATGAATAAGTCGCAATGTCCGTGTTATTCCTTGTTGATTGTAGAACCATCCAATGGTCATATTATCTCCAACAACGGCACAAATGGGACTATCTGTAAAATATCAATATTGGTTTTGCTGTTTTGTTTTACTTTGCTTCATTTTCGCTTGAAGGCAAGCCTTCTACTTCTGTGTCATCTATTTAATATAAATGTAACGTGCTATATTGATCTACCACATAGACAGTTTTATATTGTCTCAATTGCGAAGAAGGGAATGATTGGAAACCATGCTACCGACATAACAATTATTATCAATTCAGTAATGTATTATTTAGCTGAATACAGTAATATCTTGAATAAGATACTGCAGATGTTCATAACGGGTCAGTATGTTTTAGCAGTATGGAACTAAGTTTATATGTTCAGTGTTTCATGCTTATCTTAATGAATAAGGAAAGCCTTTTAAAAAATAAGAAAACATTTCTCTTTTTCCGTTCAGTCTACTACTGCAACACATTCAAAGGATATACATGTGAGCAAAACTAACTAATTTGTTTTTTGTCTTATATGTTCAAGAAACTACCTTCGATGGTAAAAAAGCATCTTCCAGTTTCATCTCTCCCGGTAGTTAATTTGTAGAGTCCAGCATCCCTCTGAGAGACATTCACTATAGTAATCTTGTACATCCTACCGAAATCGTCGGTGGCACATCACAGTCTGCCTTACAAAGAAGAATCCGCTAAAACACTACAAGTCGACCCAGCCAAGGTCGCAACAAGTTCATCATAGTTATATAAAATGGAATGCTTAATTGACCTTTCAAAATTCCATGTTGATATTTCCTCCAAGGTAGCCTTGCTTTATTTCAGCTAGTCTGCGAAGATATATCATAATAATTAATGCTATCCATTTCATTGCGCAATATAACCAACAAAAAGCTATGTATTACTATATACGTGTGCAATTTAAGCGTAGCATACATTACAAAAATTTGTAGGTGAACAATTAATTCGTGATGCACAATCATTTAAGTTCAATGTAAGAAAATATTTCCGGGATGACAAAGTGAGCAACAATAACAGGGAATTATTACATTTTGTGAAATATTCACGACCGTTTGCAAAAGAAGTATTGCAACTCACTGTTGCTGGTAGTTAAGAATGAGCATGCAATATATCTAATGTGCAATTTTATTCATCGCCTTAAAATTCGATCTATCAGCAAATCGACTGAAAAATAGATTTCCTTTGAACTTTCAGACTACCTCGAACTGTACATGCATCACGCCCATTGTATTATTTTACCATACTAATTGTTATGTTGAAAAAAAACCGTATTCGCTTACAATTCCATATATATTTTTGTTTTAGGATGGGTTATTATATACATAATCCAATTTAAAAATAATGTGAGGAAGGTATATTTCACGTGTGCCAAAAAGTGATAAATGGATTTATTAGTTAATCAAATAATTATCTTGTATTTCGTAAATACATCATTTATAATTGACATTGTAACGTTTGTGCTTCTCCACATTGAATATGTGATCCAAATATTACGTAGTACGCTCATACAGTAATAAATAATAATAACCAAGTGTTGGTACCTTGATGCAAAAACTATTTAATATTGCATCCTACCACAAACATATAACGCTGTTTCAATATTGTTTTATTAGTACTTTGTCGATGTTAGTAATGTATTCCCTTTCATATCTCGTTTTCTATTTTGACATTGTAAATGTTAAACACTTGTGCATATGTGCTTCTTAACTTTATACGCTCTCATGCAAACGTAAAATGTTAATTTATATTTTAATGTTTATTTCTTTGCTCACATGGAGTCGTGATTAATAATGCTTGATTCGTTTAAATGGATCCCCAGCTATCTTATATCAATCGCCAACGTTTTGATATATAACCCAGAATTTGTAAACACTGAACTGCATTTATCAGTTATAAGGCAGATTTCCTCTTTACCTTAGAGTGCCACCCAAATGTTCAACATGTGATAATTTTATGACTAAAGTCCTATTTTCACAAAATTGACTACCGATCCGGTGGCATAGTGGTCAGAGCGTCAGCATTGGAAGCGGATGATAATGGGTTCAAACTCCGGCCGAGTCATCCCAAAGATCATGTGATGTTTTTACTAGATGATTGCGATATCGATCTCGATCTTAACGTATAGACTATGTTTTATATGTGAAGCTGCTAAATAAATTGTGTCTAGCTGTCACTATGATCCACATTGGAGATTTATTTAGTACACTATCATCACAATCATTACTAAATGTTGCTATTGTCAAATGGAAAAAGATAACAATGTTGCAAGAGGTGTGTCTATTACAATCGAAGAAATAAGTGTAATTTGCTTTATTAATTGTACTTCCTTACTTTTACAATACAATTAAAATTCTTTGCGGTAGGATAATCCCATTCACATTCGTTGACAACGATGGCATGAAGATAGTCTGCAAGGAATATTACAAATAAGTACCGCACATAAACAAAATCTTATGAACATAATAATAATACAATCAGATAAAGTAACACTCTGAAAACGAGTCGTGACTAAACTTGCCGCTCTGTAGCGCAAACAATAGATGTTGATAGTATTTTATGATCAATGTTCAATTCATCAGTATACCATATATTCCCCTTTAAGACAAATGTCGATTACCTACTTAGCAATATTTGTATTTGTGTTTCCTGTGCTTGTAGCGTTACAAAGAGTTATATGTATAAAATCTGCAATGGCTAGCAGACGCTTTGCTTTTTTCGACGAATACAATGTACTGCTTTAAATATAAATATTGTATTATATTCTTTATATAATTAATTATTTTTTATAACCGAAATTAACACGGTAATTAGCCATGTGTCAAGCTCAACTATGTTGACACTTCCATCACTGAATTAACACGTTTCCACTTTGATATTCAGTTTTAATAATTAATATGTGCTGGTGAGGTTTCAAATGGAACTTACGAGTTTACTTCAACGTATGTACACGCGTATTTTATCGCTTTTCTTTATTATACCGTTCATTCCGTACGTTAGCGGTGTTCTTTGCATCTCTGATAATCTATGTTAGCCGCCTGCTGATTGATTGTATGTGATGCGTCTTCGGCAGCGACTGGCTCTCGGCTGTTGTCAGGATTGCATAGCGCGTGCCTTATTAATATAGATCACACCGTACATATTATATATTAGTGTGGACCAGTATAAAAATGGGTGAATAAATAATAGAGTATATAAGAGTTTGGTGGACCATAATTGGTTAATAATGGAAGGTAACATTGCTGTAAAATATCTTTTCAGAGCTTATCTGTAATTTTAAACAAAATATAGACAATATTATATGGATGCAAGTTTAGTATTTGTACAGGCTTGACTTAGAATTACTCAAAAATGAGTAGCACCTGATTCATTTGGTGCGGAATCAATAATGTGTTGTAGATAATAACAAATGTCACGGCTCATATGGTGTTCTGCACACGGAAGCTTGAACCTATGAGCGTTGTGCATGGTTAAATGTAAATCTAATCATTAGCACCAATAACTTTTAAGTTATAGACGTTTGAATATGATGGTGTTACCATATATTTACTATGGGATTCAAATTAGTACCGTGAGTCCCATATACGACCTAACCTATACAATAATAGGAAGAAGTTGTGTCTATAGTTACCACGTGCATCCATGGAATTATTTCAGTGGTTTTTGTATATGATAATCGTAATGGAGTCTTTTTCATAGTTTGCATGTGATGCTGGAGAACGAATCTACACAGAACACAGATTGGAAGTGTTGTTTACACTGGACAGGGGCAGAATATAGCTAATGCTATGGTATCGAGAGAACAAACTCATTAGACTGCTAATAAGAAAGACTATGATCACCTTGATTACACTTAACTATTGCATCTGCTGCATAAGATAAATTGCATGTTAATTTTGGTGTATATGTAAAATATTTATTTAATGAGTTTTCAGTCAGTCTGGCACCTTTTAGTCCAGTCAAGTGCAAAATTATATTTTCAATCGTTTGTTTCAGTTGTCTCCCGGCATCGAATCAATAAATGTTCTCTGACCTTTAATGAAGTTTCTATGATTTTGAGACAGATGGCGTGTATCAATATGATTTACAAGGACTGTTCCAGTTATTCCTTCCCTCCTAAGATCCAGGCTAGCACGTTAACTAGCCGTGTCTAGATCAGTTTTAATGTTGCGTACCCATAGATTGTCTGTTTTCTTCATATGTATAAGTCCTTCATCACAAAGTGTGTATTCATCTTCAATATTTGTGTGTAAACTTGTATATGCTGAGCATTGACACAATTGGGTTTCATCATCAGATGCATGCCTCTTACCCAATGTGCATAGTTTGTTAGACAACATTAATATATAGTTCAATTATATTCCTTAAATTTACCAAGTAACTTATGCAGTGATAAATTATATCAGTGCCTGAATATTGCCTAACAGCATGTACTTGCCTTGGCATCGCAAAGTTTTTGCACATATTTTGCCTCCCCCATCTTACTTCTTAGCTTGGCCCGAATCAGTTTGTCAGTAGACTTTCCATCTCCGACATCAATGTCAGCATTATATAAACATTGTAGTTAAGTTATGGAATTTTGAATACGATGGTGTTTCCATATGTTTGAGCTCGTTCATATAAGTATACGTCGCTATTCTGGTGTATCCCAATGACGTCAGTGGAATCCCCATTATATTATGAACTGGCGTTCTTGGTAAATAATTGAAAAGATACTAAAATCATAAAAAAATCAAACCAGCAACATAATCTGATTAAAACACATTAATATACAAGTCATTTAACTTTATTTTACTCTTTATCTTTATTAAATATTTCTCGAGCCGAATATCTTTGTTAACGTTATTGACTCCGTTTTTGTAGCGTCGTCTTCTGAAAGTGTTGTGCTTTTTTGTGCTCTGTGTTCTGGTCTTGGCCAGATCACTTTTTTTGAAAGCCATATATGCGGAGAGCGCTTCAGCTCCAAGCAAAATATAATAGTTAAACAACTACTTTCGAATACATTCTTTACCATCCCTGTTAAACAATATAAAAGTATGTTCTTAAAATGAATGTTTATTGCAAGAGTATGAATGAACATTAAGACAGGAGAGTCCTCTATGTCACTGTGGCATATAAGGTGGGAATATTAATTTGGTAGTATTTGATCTCTCAATAATTATTTATTTATAAATTACGATAAACTAAGATATTTTCAGAGATTGAGTAGCCAGCTATGTTATAATCAACAAAATGTCGAGTGCTATTATATATTATGAAATCAGATGACCACACAAATCTAAATTTATAAAGCAGCCAACGTGTTAAAACCGAAAAGAATATCCTCTATTCGAATTTCACCATTATTTAACAGTAAAAGTTATATTACAGATATTTTTAGCCAAACGCTTGGGTTACCCTTTCATTTAGTCTCAAGCGTTGATGCTCGATTTCGTTTGAGGTGTAATACTTGTCATTCTGTAAGAAACGTATGATGCTGAAAAAATCTAGATTGTGTTAATGCCTTTTCCATTTATATATAGTTGGATAACTTCTCATGCTAAAATACATCCCGACATATCGATATAATTCATGTCGTGAGCATTTATAGATAAATGATTGTAAATCCCCATTTTCTACCACATGATTTAAATTGCAGTAGAATAAACGTTTTACAAATCTTCCAGATATAGGTAATATATATTATACATTGCTGACAATTGTGGTTGAGGGAATAATGATACGAACAATTATCTTTCGTGAAAAATAACATTATCATCATATAAACCAATAGGTTCATAACTGATGAGCACATCTGCGTGACATACGATGCATTGTATTGGCAATAGCTGATGAGACTGCAAATGACGAAGCGAGTAATAGATAAAGAGACAATATGCGCTCTCTTGATTTCAAAGATTAGTTTCACAACGACAACACAATATTAAGGTTACTATATTTAAATTGTTGCAAAATAGGACTGCGGATATTGGGTGTATCTGTATAAATGTCTATATTCAGATTGACAACGTCGAGAATTACAACACTTCAAGTAAAGAAGGATGTACGGTTAACATACACATTTTTCTAAATTAATCAGACATAATTATCTTAACACTTATGCCTTATATTACGTATAGCTGGCATAAATGTGAATTTAATTTAATACTTGGCAATTAAGGGAACAGTTTACACATTTTGACAGTATTGTTCATCACTGTGAACTTGTTTCAACGTAAGTTGGAGAAATGTACATGAATATTACGCTGGTATAGCTATAGATCAATACATCATATTTTTGCACGTAATAGAATATGGTAATATGCTGCAAGAAGCCAACGATTATTTTTCCAATTCACACATCTTTTCATGATATAGTTTGGTCTCAATCTATATCAAAATAAAAATCAAGTAGATAAAGTTGAAAGTTAATTTGTCCTTGGAAATCTCATTTGCAAACACAAAATAAATTAAATGTCGAAATTCAGGTTTCGCCTAATTAAACAGGAATTTGTAATATGATAAATCCCAGCAAAGAGAGGAGAGTGCCCCTCACCATCCATCTGTCTGTTTCTCCATTCGGATGAAGAAATGTTAATTGGAACAAATCGGGAAAATACATTGATATGTAAATAGCATTGGATTGCATCATGGTTTGTGTGAAACTGTGGAATAATTTCCTTTTCTTAATCACGTTAGCAATTGCATCGAAACCGCATATGTCTTTTCAGAACTTAGTTTTATTTCCTTGTACGAGTCATAGAGTTCTGTTTTGTGGTTTCAAAAATATGTCAAACAGGAAGAATTTCGCTTCCCTTCATTAAAGTTCATTGAGTAAATTGTGCAACTACATTATGTATTTAGAATAAACGTAACACAGGCCATTGAAATACATTCAGCGAGTATTGTATTAGTTAGATTTATAGTAACTCAGAACAATGAAAGTAAATTATTGTGTATAGTATTATTCTATTTGCATCTTTTCATATTGTGTCATTGATATACAAGCATTTGTCTTAGTTTTAACAAAAAAAGAAGAACTTTCTGAATTTTGTTGGCAAAGGGTATTAAATTCAAATTCACAAATGTTGTGACATTTTTCATTCATTGTGTACATCGATGCATACATACCATTTCATGAACAATGTACATGTTGCTGTGCATTTTTTCAGTTGCTCAATTAACTATATTCTTCTTTATATTTTTTTTGTACAATTTAATCCACTGATAATCATGACTATTTATTACTTTGAGCATTGAGTATATGTATATCAATTATCCACCGTATCTTCTTGACTTTGGCCTTAGCCAATCAAACTCATTTAGATATTCCACCAGCAAATAAAGTTGTACTTTGATTCTCCGGCAATGATTGCATTCTATTGTATTAATCAGTTCTCTTTTATTTGTCTTAGTTGTGTGACGAACTATGAGCATGGAATTAAATATTTTTTGTGAGAGCTTGTTAATACTATTTATTGGTGCAATCGCAAAGAATAGAATGAACCATGCTGCATAATACATGATATACATGCATAGAAGTATGGTTATTTAGCACATAAACCTGAATATGACAATACTAATGTGTATCTGCTGAATACATTATTAAAATTTGTGTTGGGATTCACTATGGGCATGGCCATTATATGTATTTTTATATTAGTCAATGCTCGCATGCTGTCCTAAAATATTTGTTCTTATACCAGACTTATTCATGTTGAGAAAGGACGTTTTTTGAATCAGACTAGCTTAATGCGTACTTTGTTTGCGTGAATACATCTTTTCAAGCAACTGATGTGATGTAGTCCAACATCTTTGATATTTCTAATAACTTTTGTAAAGTTTGCATTTACATCTATTTAAGCACATATATACAAGGGTATAGTAAACCTAGACCAAACATATTACCACCGGTTTTGGACGTCCAAACCCTTTATGAGAACATCAGCTGTTTTACGTATGGTCATGACAATATGATGTATGAGCGGTGAATGATGCTTACAATGGAAACGACTATTTATTTTTTTAAATCTTAAGTGTTATCGTGTAAAAAAAGATTGTTGATAATATCTCTTGTCAGGGAAATTGTATAACCGGCATTAAGTGTCTCTAAAACGCTCTTGCTACTTCAAAAATAGATCTGCTTACTCTGGTTACACTTACATATAAGGTATCCTCGATAAGCCGGACGTAAGCTCCATTGAGAAAAAAGTAAAGCCACAAGCTCCTTGTGGAGGGGTGGTAATTATTTCATGAACAATATTTATGATCAATGAAATGTTACGTCTGACAAATCTATAGTGAGCAAACAAAACAGTGTCTTTGACTTTCATCGGGTTAGACCGGTCCTCCGCAATTCTCTTTTCTTTAAAGACCTCGAGATTAACGTTATTTGAGCGTCTACACTTGCTGGAGCAGAACCCTAACTTAAAACAGTTTAGGACAGTTCTCAAATCTGAGTTTAGATTTGTTTCAGTGTGTTCTTTGCAAAACGAAATTGGAGATACATTTGACTTCACACAAGAGTTCACCCATCTGGAAACATTTACTCTTCTTCCGACACTCGTGTCCGAAGTCTTCATAATTTTCAAGGAAGTCATACGTATAACGTTATTTTGTGTACCAGAGCCAAGTTACGAGGAACGCCTGGATTGGTGTTACGAAATGCCCGATATGGCATAGAGGATACACCATACTCCTCTAAGCTATATTTTAAGCATTAATTTTGTTATATAATGTGTTTATCGTCGTTCTGTATTTCATGAATTATTATTTTTAAGCTCGTTACGCAATATCCGATATGGCGTAGAGGGTACACCATACTCCTCTAAGTGAGTTGTCCTATACAGCGAGTCGCACGTGCCGCGCGTATAATGAAGGTTTCACGCGAATTACTTTTTTACAAGTACGGCAGACTGCTATATAGGTACAGTGCAGGGTCTTTTTAAGACACAGTGGACATTAGAGCAGATCTCTAAACGTTACATTTGTCGGATATTAGAGCCAGAAAGTTGGGTGAGTTAAATACATTCTTTTTGGTTTAATGTTTCAGTTGAATGTTCAGTTTCGGAATAGCACGTTCGTTTTTATGTATTGTGTAAATTCATTTTATTATTTGGAAAATTGTCGATTTTTATATTCAGCTCGCCGGTCGTGTGAATAGATGAGTATTCAAGACCAATGGTAACCGGTGGAATGGAGACGGATAATGAACTACTGTCGCACCGGAGGGAAGTGAAATGTTAACACTCGTAGTTTGGTTTTATTGACTACTTTATGTAAAACACGAATAGCGTGTTTAGTCAATTGGATAGTATTGTTTGGTTTTTATTGATTATATTTTGTGTGTGTGACACGAATAGTATGGTCATAGTCAATTAAACCTTATGATTTGAATTACTGACTATGTTGTGTGGGGTACGAATATCGTATCAATAGTCAATATCATGCTACGTTTTGTAGATATATAATACAGTAGTGTATGACTAGATATATAATACAGTAGTGTATGACTAGAGATATAATACAGTAGTGTATGACAATAGATATATAATACAGTAGTGTATGACTATAGATATATAATACAGTAGTGTATGATTATACATATATAGTACAGTAGTGTATGTATACCGTCATATAGTAGGGTAGTAGATTCATTTGTGTGTGTATTGTGTGCTCATCATAAATATATACCTATTATGATGTTTTTTTTTTTAATATAAGTTTTTTTTAAACAAACGTGTTTGTTATTTCTTCAAAACCCTACCTAATCTCAAAGGGTCGGCTCGACAACGTTACAATTGGCTTCATTGAAGACATGGATTATTAGTATTAAGCTAGAAAGTCAAAATCAAAATAAATGGTATTATTACATCCAGTCAGAATAGATGATGTTTCCGACTGGAATTAGTGTATCATCACTGGATAATTACGGTACTTTGATAAGGTAAGCAAAATACTTTCCAAACGAAAAACAAAGGTTCTGAACTCAAATTCAAGAAAACTTGTTTTTTTTTACCTATGACCAATATCATAAAATATAATCTATAATCATCAATATAATTTATATATTGTATGCAAACGAACCGTACAATCTACAATTCAAAGATAAACGGTAAACACAATATGTACATTACACCGTTAGCAATGTTAATACATCTGAAAAGCCATCATTCAATGGTAATTATCCCAAACGTAAAGTAATTTGAATAGTAGAGGTAATACCTTTATATTCATGAGCGCTCTCCGTTACGGATCAATGACATCTCGCCTTTGTCTGCGTGGGTTCAAATCTCAGATTCGGCTAATGTGAGAATGTGTATCAGTAGCTTCTCATGGGTCATTGGTTCTTTCCGGGAATTTTCCCGTGTTCTTCCTCCACCAATAATACTGGCCGACATGTATCGCGTGCTGAAATATGGCGCTAAAACCTACAACAACATCAACAACAACTTCATATACATTAACTACGTGTAATGCATACCATATCATGTCCAGATGTTATTGATTTTCAAGTTCCAATTTTGTGATACTTTCATTTGTAATTTTATAGGGATTTCATTTACACTATATAAATAGCTATTTAAGTCCTGTCAATATTTAAGAGACAACGGTCACTAAGGGTGAAACATTTTAACACTGTTGCAAATATGGAATGGGAGAGAAAATTGATAATGGAACAAACAAAGATACAAAATACAACGTACGCAATGATGATATAATGAAACAATCGTAAACGGTCTTACAGTTTAGAAAATGACAGACTGATTTAAATGTGATTTTGAAACAAAACGGCATGCGAATGTGTTAATTTATTAAGGGGTTGGACATGCTTTCAGATGATAATCCAAATAAATCGTAATCATTTTGGTTGTGCCTGATTTAGCACTAACTTAACATTACCATATCGGTTAAAGATTAAAAT
Source organism: Unio pictorum (assembly GCA_030141615.1). Lineage (NCBI taxonomy): Eukaryota > Metazoa > Mollusca > Bivalvia > Unionida > Unionidae > Unio > Unio pictorum. The sequence continues at coordinate 1,305,400 of JARLTB010000019.1, read as the reverse complement.
ATAAAACTATGACATCATACATATGATATACAAATGTTTAATGTAAGAAACTGCTTAACTTAGGTTAATAAAATGAAACTAATGAAAGATTCTTATGCAAGCCATTATACATATAGAACAAACAATGCCATAACAAGTTTCAATGAAAACTTAAAAAATGTAGATAGTGTGAGATGGGATTTTGAACAGTCAGCTAAAGTAGACAAGATAGTTGGTACTAAATGGTTGTGTTGTTTCCCTTTCGGAATTTGAGGTACAAATAATAGCTGGATTAGTCATAGTGATAGAATTATTAAATTGGTTTTCTTTATTTACGGATGCAAGAGTTGCTGTCGGACTGTACAATATCTACATGGATGGCGAGCCATCTAAGTCAAAATAATAATATCACAAATATAAGTGTATATCAAAATGTAACTTGATTTGCAACATTTGTAATATGCCATGATAATGTGCGTGGAGACATACCCAAAACCGACCTTGTAGGGTTTGAAAACGTGCATGTTTTTTCTTGGATTCATAGAAATGTTCGATGCAGATATTGGTATAATCTGGATACCATAGTTAGTTGACAAAATGAGAACTATGGAAAGCAAAGATGAAACTACTGGTTGGGTTTACTTCGTTGTAAAATATAGACAAGACTAACATTTACAATTAGTTTCGGGTGAAATAATAGCATCATATAACATTAGCTTGTGCAATATAAAGATATGTAAACAACAGAACAATTATTGCATAGCATATGTTGGAAGAGTTGTTGGACATTTTTAAAATGCAAGATGTTAGTTTATAAAACCAAGATTACATTAAAAGGAATACCACTATAGTCAAGAATTCATAACAGATTTAAAACTGACTTTAAGGTATCATGGTCTTGTTCGACTTAAAGTGGCATTAATATGGATAGTTCTCTTTGAGAAAGAATATAAATCTGCAGACATTAAGTAACACGCAATGAATGATATTATCCTTTGCTATCACTTTCAATGTGGTAAGTTCGCCATTATAATGGTAGATTATAACTGGAACAAGCAAAACACTGAAGGGAAGAAAAGGGATATAAATTTAGCTCACAGTTGAATGATCTTTCGACTCCTTGTATGTTAGATATCCAACTTATTTCGATCGTGTGATTTCTAAATATCAGCTCTTTTACTAAAGCATGGTTTAATTCATTCATTTGTGTTGATATTTTTAATAACATATTTGATAGATGCAATGTTATGATTAGCAACTTCGACAGAATTTATGTAACACCTTAATTTACATAATTTATAGTAAATGATCATTCAAACGTCAGCTCTTCTCAACTACAAGATATGCGATGGATATGAGTTTATAACTGTTGGTTTATGTAGACATTATATTGTGCTATGTTTGTAAAGCTCTGTTATATCTTTATAATAAAACACAACATATCTTCATATGCATAACAATCATGTACGTATTGCCGCAGAAGCAATTGCTGTAGATCGTACGTTACAGGAACCAAGTTTCTTTTCAAATTAAAAAATTAAAGTGTTTGTAGTTGTAGTCGGGTTTAACGCCATTGTTCAGCACAGTATAGGCTATAGATGGCGGCCAGTAATAATGGTAGAGGAAGAACTTGGGAAAAACCCCAGAAAGAACCACCGACCACGAGAAGCTTGGCAAGCTTTCTTACACACCCACATTGGCCAAATCCGAGACTCGAACCGAATCAGATAGAGGTGAGGTGGCAGTGATCAGTAACGGAGAGCGATTTAGACCACATATATAGTGACAGACACGTAGACAGATACAGAAACAGAAGTGTTATGGTTGTAATAATGAGATACGAATTAGAGTTAAAGTACCTTACATTATTAATGTAAGTTCATCTTTACAGTTCAATGCGTTTAAATAGTAAATTAAGTCAATTAAGAGGACGATGACAGTATCCAAGTTTAATGAATGCAGGACGTATGCGATGTAATGATTTTAAGTGCAAAGATGCAAACAACCAGTCAAGCTGGAATACATATAAGGAGTCAGTTTGCAACATGTATAATGCTATTTTATTTCACAATTTATCTTATTGCTGTTTATTGCAGGCAACGTTCTGATAATCACGTACAGTGATGCTAGTGATTGTGTATTCGTTCAAGCTCAGTCGAGGGTGTGTGTTAAGACCCAATTGTGTTGCAATGGTCAACTTCCAATATGCTCAGTGTCAAGATCTAGCGCATTTCTCTTGTCACCATTGCCTTTTGATTTAAGCTTGCGATTCTAATGGTGGCCACGCCTTGCTTAACTCCGAGTTGATGTTGATTTACGCCTGATTCACATAATTAGCAGACGCTGCGCCCTCCCCGGCAGTCTGTTCGATGACTTTTCAGAGTGACTAATATTGCTAATTTAAGAAATGAAACCATTCTAATTTCAAAACATTTAACTACTCTGGTTAATATAAACGGACAGTACTGGTTAAAGGCAACCCATATTTTGTTGAAATATAAGTTGTTGTTATCTGGCTTGTTTGATTGACACTGTCAGTAACATGGCTACCCCTTATGATTGCAATGAGTCATCCGTTGAAAGAGTTTAGAATATGATACGGTACGATGTGACAGTAGCTTTGGACATCCGATCCAGACAATTGCTCTAGTCATCGTCTCGAATTAAGTAACATTCGTGGCAATTATTATTCGAATACACCAGCCGGCTCAAGAATTACAACTTGAGCACTAGTTTGAGAAAGACGGACGGACAGACGAACGTCATTACATAATACGACTCGTCTTACGACGGGCGTATATGTAAGACAGTTATGCATCTAAAGCTATATAATAATCTATTGAGGTAAACTGAATATGCGTCATGTCTTGTAATATACATGTTGTTAGCAAGACAAATACATAACTAGTTAAAATATACAATAATTGGGAATGAAAATAACTAAGGATGACTTAGTAGATAACGTTGCAAATCTCAAAATAACATGATACTAATCTGAGTCTCATTGCCTATCTGCTTACTGCGTGGTGACCTTTAGGATTATGATCTGTATAATGAAACAAACCCTGGGTCGTCGATAAATAATCGAATCTGAACCCATGTAGTCTTCGCCAATCTGATATATGCAACAACGCTTAGCTAAAAATGTTATGTAGTCTGTTTTTGTGAGTTTTGTGCAAACACCTTGTTTGAAATGCTCCTTTAGATATGTATTTACATCGATTGCGCAAAAAGTTCTTCTAATTAATTTGAACAACTCTTCCTGGCTTCATGGGTAGAATCGGATAGAATCGGTAGCATTCAATGTGGACCTCCCTACCGTCATGTCTCCTGTATCGATCATATCGTTATTGCACCTTACTTGGCTTCAGAATGTGTTAAATGTTAACAATACTACACACATGTACGACGAATGATACATGTTGGATAGTTATGATGAGTTTGAAAATTTCATCTTGATGATTTAGAAATCAATAAATCGCTCTTCCTCTCTTCTTCGTATGCCTTCGGAGCGACGTAAATTAAATTTCTTGGAAATAGTAACAATAAATTGATCGGATGTTACGTACGTCACCTCAGCAGAAATCATAGCCCTATTGTTTGTTAACGATTATAAGTGTCCAAAATATTTAATTCAAAATATATTATACACAAATGTGTATTATTAATATTTTAATAGATTATATAAATGATGTTTGTTTATAAGGATAGGTTTCTTCATATTCTGATTGTTGCTCAGGCTGTAGGAACTAAAATTTCTTTCATTAAATTTTTACATTTTTACATGTCTGAATGAAGGTACTGTTTTCATTTACGACAGGCTGTAAAGCACAAAGCTCTTTAATGTGTAATAATGAGAGCGAAATTAGTTTTTAACTCTCAGTCTTTTTAAGAATCTGAACGAATGTATTTATTAGACGTGATTTTGCTGCACCCATTCATGAAAAATGAAATAATTTGTTTCCATATATATATATATATATATACAAATAAACTTTATTCATTATTTTCAGTACTTACGTAAAACGGATTTATATTTTTAGTGACGTATATGCCTAAACGTTGCATGATGATGAGACATGATGATACATTGAAATACAATTGTACACTATACTATTCTTTAATTTTGTTTCTTTGATATCTCAGACCATTATGAGACTAACCATCACTGATGTCGACAATGACGGCGAAAACAACCTGGTGTTCTGTTTGCATCCTACGTAACTAAAAGTACATTTAGCAACTGGACACAGTTGGCAATGCATAACATTTATAGCCCAGAAAAGAATTTTCTTCAGACATAAAGGAATTTGCCATATAGTATGAACCATAAATTGGTGGCATGAAGTGAATTACTTCTCACACATGTGTTCCTCATATTAAACAGTACTCGATTAAATGGAAACACTAGTCGTTGGAAACATAGAATAGTCAGAAAATATATAGTATGATAAGCCATATCGTGCAAGAAAACAGATGCAATCAGTTATTTCGTTTCGAAAGGTATCACAGTTCATAATAAATACATAACAGTACATTTATGCTGGAAGTGAAGATATTAATACAAATATATTTCATGCAGTTATTGCATTAGAATATTCTCAGTAAAACAGTTGTGTACATATTTTGAACAGGTACATATACTACATGTGGAGGTAAACAGATAACTCTAGATGACGTCACAGCCAACATATCCGTTACTATACAAGAAGTAGTAACGGTTCAACCCGTGGAAAGACAACGTAAGTAACGTTACTGCCTGTAACACCACTTTATGGAAAGAGAATGAGGGATATATACAGTTATTTAATGTTTTATATATATTCAGCGATCACATACTGATGTATATAAATCTTGGCAAAGGCTAATGATATATATATATATATATATATATATATATATATATATATATATATATATATATATATATATATATATATATATATAGCGATTTCTCAAATCTTGCTACCTGTGGGAATGATTGAGTAATATCAATGAAACTCTCACTGTTTAGAATAAATACTGAAACTATCATCACCGCGTATGCGCTCAACATGACCAACATCCTACATAACCAGATTGTTAATACTCCCATCGAAGTCTTCAACGGAAGGTGCTTCATCGATATCAGTAATAAATTGAATGATATCCTATCCATTTATCTTTGCTGCCCTCTCGTTATAATCTTTTAACACCTGATAGCAATGTTGATCGTGTACACTCGGTGCAACTAAATATAGTTTATCCCATTTCATCCACTTCATTCTTAAATTAAGTAGCAGATGTGTTTTACCGCTTCCCGAGGCATAAATGATAATCATTCGAATTGAATTTGGTAACATTGGATAATGTTTAACTCGCTCTTGTTTTTTCAACGCTGAAAAGTTAATAATTACCATTAGATATAGCATAAATATATTATGGATTTATATTGTGTGAAATGTAGGTCACTTACACTGATAATTAACCCAGTACATGTCGTAACAAAAAAATAATAGAGATGCGATCACTGGCAAGTGTACACGTTGTGGTACAATTGGTTAGATATGTCATTAAAAAACCGGAGGTGATATCGCCGCCAAATTAACAAAATTCCCCGGAGCACCATGGGCAAAAATACCCAGGAAAAAAACACCTTCCTGGATATAGTTACTGTGGTCTAGGAATTCGATTAGATATTCGACTTGATGACCAAGATCAACCTAGTAATGGCGAAAATCCGATACACGCTATCGATGAGGCTTGTGGTGCTCATGATGTCGCGTATCGAAGTAAAGCTTTTCAACAACGTCATATCGCAGATATAAAATTGATCCATGCGTTGAATTCAATCCCGGATAAATCCTTCAAAGAAAAATTAGCATCCTGGTTAATTAAAACAGCTATGAATAGTAAATTAATGATGGGTTTTGGTATTCAATATCATGGAATCGATTTATTATTCTAAATCTGGACACTGGAAGGGTAAATCAGCAATCGATAAATTCGCCAGTGCGGCAAAAATAAAAAATACAACAGCGGCGGATTGGTGATCTAAACAGGCAATATGGCAAATTTATCTACCGAGTCCGGCAATGATTCAATATGCGTCGTTCGATGTTAGTGTTCCAAATGAGGTTCATCAGGCCTATATATTATTTCCATCAAATTATATTTTCAAAAAACGTGTTCACAAAATATGCATTGACGGTAGCTGATGTTGCTAGTAGATACAAGGAGGCCGAGCCATTAACAACAAAAACATCATCTGAAGTTGCTTCCGCATTCAAAAGAATTTTTCGTCCAGGTCTTCTACGGTGGCCAAATCTCCTGCAAGTTGATCCCGGTAAAAAATTTCCGGGTGAAGTATCGTCAATGATGAAGCAATATAATACCATGTTACGACGAGCACACACTGCAATCCATCGCGATCAGGCAATTGTTGAGCTGTTTAACAGAACCCTCGCGGATAAATTGTTTCATTATCAATACGCGAAGGAATTCATCGAGGATAAGCGATCACGTGAATGGGTAAAGAGATTACCAGAGGTAGTTGCTGCACTCAACAATGAAATTACTTTGATGCTAAGTATGAAATCGGCTATCGCGGTAACAACAAAATATATAAATGTACCATGGAGTAATTTTTCAGCGCAGATAGTACCTAGCAATGTCACAGTGGAATATTTATATGAGCCTGGTGAGCTTGAAGGCGGAAGAAGATCAACAGATCCTATAATGAGTACCACATCGCATAAAATATTTAGTACGATCACATCTAAAAACAGACCAGCAATATATAGATTAGTTCCAACTGCTCCACAACTGAGTTTTACTCGTGAACAATTACAAGTAATTCCAGATGATACTGAATTACCACTTGGAAATCGTAAGTGTTGCAATGATTTCGATTACATTCCAGACAGGTCAATATTACATTATCTCGGGTATGGCCACGGCTATTATCTTTTCTATCCGCGGTAAATTGTTTGGGAGATTTTCCTGACTATTCATTGATACAATTACAGCGCACACATTTTCTATCTTATTGTTCTTGTAACGTAATAATACATTCATCAAAGAGATCAACATCTCTTTTATTGTTTTTATCTTGTTGTTTATACCCGGATAGTTTTTCTTATCGTTGTATCATTAGTTACATCAAGTATACCCTTTTCGTCGTTGAAATCAACGTAAACTCGTCCAAGTTGATTTATTCATCGTGCTATTGACTCCGCAAGATAAACGAAATTTGACCATTGAATGAAATAATCTATGATCCAAACAATAGTATCAGTGATAGTCAATCCCTGCAGCTGAGAATAGTGTATATTCATCGCATAATCTAACCTCCATGGATAGTTGTTGGCGTTTATTGCATTTCTGACACAGCGATATCAACTAGCACTATACCATTTAACTCTAGTTCTTGTCACTTGGGTTTTCCAGGTATATCAAATTCGATGTTTTGTCGTCCTGTATCTTTGGGCCTATAACAAAATGGAACCTGCCACATCAGGATTTTTACTTTCTTAGAGATAAAACAGTTTCATCTGAAGTAGATCTCTGATTTATTTCTGCTTGCGATTATTAAATCTGTTTATTTCCATGTATCCCAGAAATCGTAATTGAAGTTGCAGGAATTGTTTTACGTGTTATATCACATTGAATTTGATTTGATTGTAATCTTATCGCGGATGTTAACTCTGTTAACTCCATGCCAAGTGATCGATAATTGGTGTTAATTTCTTCTTAGTGGTCAACGGTGTTTGTCAACCACCAATGAGGAGATAATGAAGTAAACGGTGGTTGTTGACCATGAACGCTGCACATTTTCACCGAGGTGTTTTCTCTTCGCAACCACTCCAAGAATGTTTTTAACAACGTTAATTATACTGTACATATTTCATCCCATTTAATTATCCCAGGGATATGTTTTGTTCCCATTCGATCTGGACTCCACAGAGTGCCATTATATGGAAAGAAGCTATGATACGTGCACGCGTTAAATCCTCTGGATTTCATCTCCAGAACAAAGGCGATGAGTTGGAGTCAGCACTATGATATCATAATTCTTTCCAAATAACTCGATTACTCGTGTTGTCTTTCCACATCCCCCTGGACCATTTAGATAGCAAGTTTGCTATCTGGTTAACGGACCGTACACAGATGGATACAATGATATATCATCGTTGGTATCCTCGCGATAATTATCTTTGATGGGAACATCAGCCGACTCGCAGTACCCCAATCACCCTCGTACGTAGTAAACTCTTCAACGGATCTCAGGTGTTTGCTATCGAAATAGAATGAGTCTCTTGCTATTCTAACTGCGATATCAGATAATCCTTTTAACATCGAGAATAAATCCATCGAGACATCAAATGAGTATACTGTGGTGAATCTCCTTCGAAGTATTCAATCGCATATTGTTAGATAAATAAGCTGTTTTCTTCCAGGTAAATATCCCATTGGTTGTTGTATCCGCTATTATAAAATCCAATTCTCCGTCATCCACGCTGAGTAAACTTCCCGATTATTTTTCTTCCTAGATCATTTGCTTGTCGTTCTAGACGTTTACGCATATCCCAATTGTCGCATTCTTCAGGAGTTGGTAACGAAACATCCTTTAGTGCACGATATGATATTATCGCGGTGGAAACAGTCAACGAAGTCAACATTTTTTTTTAACTAACATGATACGTAGTAGCAGTATCGGTGCCCACATTTTCACCGAAAGATGTTTTTCCACCCAAACCGTGCGAAGTATTCACTGCATTCACCACATCCGAGAAAACTCCCAGGGTAACACGCTGCCATGTGAACGGAAACCATATTTTATAGATCGTATTTTGTGTTCCATAGTCCACCGTGACCATATTCTACATGAATTCTTCTCTCTGGCAAAATGATTTGTTATTTCGGATATGTTATCTGTATACTTCGCGGCGAGGTTATTCATCTCCGTTTGAAGATTTTCAGCTCGATATAAATCTCCATTTGGTCTAACAAATTGGTCGTATCCTTCTTGTTTATCACTTTTAAACAATCAGACAGACACCGGATCAGTTTTATCTATCTCGTAGATGCAATCGAATATATCACTGGAGTAGTATTTGATTGTTCTCGATGAAGGAAACACCCGTAAGGAACTGGACCATGCATGACAATTATGATCGATGATTTCAATCGGAGATCCTTTATTTCGGTAATGACCGGAACAATGTAATATTTCTTCGGTAATTGTCTTCTCCAACATGACAACATCGCTTATTGAAGCTCCTGTTTGTTTTACTGATTCTGCCCACTTGGTTATTTTGGATGTTCTCAGCTCGGTTAAACCATTTCCTCGTCGAGTATTATTGAAATGTTCTATGACTCCCTCTGCTACACAGGTCAACACCGGTATTAATTGAAAAGATTCCATATGTTAATGCGTTTACTGGATACGCCTGATTGTAATATCTGCTATCGATCCCAGTCAGCACACCTGGTTTCGTTTTATTGGTTAATATCACAATTTTCTTCGTTGAATCCAGTACGCGCTCGTAGTGATTACATATTTTCCATCTTTTTCTTCATTTTGTTAACAAATTTTGATGCATTTGATCCGGATGAAGTATCTGACAGACTCAAGATTTATCATTGATAATATTTCCTTGGCGCGTCTATCTGTCATTGTGTTATCATCATTGGGTGATGTTCGATATGTTGAAAAGACATAATCGGCGCCATCCCTGAGACATTCATATTTTGCTCGTCTGATACCATTTACAATTTATGATTTCCATCGTTGTAGTTTTATCTTCCCATCAAGGTCAATTTTTTTCCTTCATCGAGGATACGGTTCAATATCCTTAATATTGATGATACTATATATATCACCAATTATATATCGCCAATTATATTTTCAATTAGATTTTACAATGTTATATGAATACTATAGCAATGGCGCAAAATATTTGCAATTGGATATGGAAAACCAAGAATGGTTTATGTCAACGACGATGCGTAGGAGAATACTGTGAATTTCATAATCAAGAAATCGATAATGGTTTTTGTGGACTCGTGAAATGTAACAATTGTGGATTTGGATTACGAGGATTGTGGTGGAAAAAGATTTCCTGAACTAGCTACATAGGAATCGATAAAGTGGGCTATCTTACAGAAAATAATCATGATAAACAATGAAATGGTTAATTTACTTAGAAAATATATGAATCAGATTGGATTCATTTATCACCCAGTTTATAGCGATTACGAGGATTCCAGATGTGGAAGTGTCAGGCACCGTCAGCGAAAAATAAAAATTGGTTATATTAGTAGAAGAGGGTATATATTGATTAATCTTCCTGAATGCTGGACAAGTAAAAATATATCTTGCTTACAGATTTAGTTATGAATGTTACAATGGTCCAATCGGTGATAGGTTAGTTGTTGATCACATCAACAGAAATGTTTTGGATAATCGCATAGAACATTTGCGGGCAATTGCTCAACAAGTAAATTGCCTTACTTCAGTGCCCAAAATTAAATCTCAACCACGTTGCATTTATGGACAGAACGATCAAATATTTCTCATCAACGTGTTCAGCTGGTAAATTCTATGATATTCATAATCAAACTATACAATATGTTACCGATGACATACTATTAGCATCGTTTTCAAAAAGATTTCGTTGTTGGGTTTCATTTCTTTACGATGATTAATTATTTGATTGTTTTATTTGTTGAAAACCATCATCGATGAAATATACAATAAATTGCCAGAGGCATATTATCAAATAAACAAAAGACTTCCTACAGATATATGAACGACGAAAATATTGCCGAGTTGATAATTGAGCTTGACCGAATAAGAGATCTGGTTGGTGAAAATAGAACATTTTCTAGGGAGTTCATCACCGAGGAATACGCAGGTGTTAAATCAATAAGAGAGAAAGGAATCCCATCACATAAAAATGAATGCAAAAAAATAAAGATAATAACTGAGGCCCAAGATAAGATCATCTACCGAAATCATGATAAATTTAAATTGCTGTTACCTGTTTCCAAACTAGTGAAAAAAATTGACAATGACATCAAAGAAATATTTGCTGAACAGCGTCGACAAATGGTTAAAAAATGATACTGTTGGAATAAAATTATTTGAATGAAAAATTCTTCGTATTTCAAAGACGTGAAGCATGAGGTTTCGATGGTAAAATTCCTATTGTTTGTTCCTAGCTTGATATCATTTTCAAAGTTTTCTTTACTCTGTCGAATTGTATTTGCTAATTCTTTCAGTTTTATACGAATGTTTCTATTCTCGGCTAACAATACGGCTTTATCTTGATTTAATTTATCGATGAAAGCTAGTCATTTTTCTTCACCGCGGTTAACTCCTCAGTGTTTTTTTTTTCATGCTCTTCATTGGATGCTCTCCTCGCGGATATTTGTTGTTGGTCATTGGCTGTCATCGCCTCCTCGGTGATTCGTAATTGATCCCGATTTGCTTGCAGGTCAGTAATATTTTTCAGTTCGGAAATATCCTCTTTTAGTTTTCGCTTGTTAGCGCGGTATTTCTGCTGAGCTTGTTTGAATTCTTAAGCGGAACCTTTAGTTGTTACTGAAATCGGTTATTTTGGCAATATTTTATACAATCGAGCTAGTCCTATTTTAAATTCGTGGGATACATCGACCGGTCGTTTAACACCTCTCAAAGACATTATATTTTGTTCGTCTTCGTCGGTGAATGCTTCGTTGGCGTTCTCATATATATATATGTGAGAAAAACTATCGCTGAAAAAAAATAATGATGAAAACGTTAACATAAAAACAATAATGAAAATCATAAAGATAAAAAAAATAATGGTCGAAAATCATAGTCAACTATTATGGAATTCTTTCAAATGTGCTGGATTTTTCTCACCGAAATAAAGTATTCAATTATTTTGTTTTAGGTCTTCAAATATATATTAAAATATATACCACGAAAATTATAATTATTTTTTATCATCAAAGATTTCATCTTCTAGAGATGCAGCAAATATTTTATTGAGACGTTGCAAATACATACATGAGTGAGCATAATTCACTATCTGATCGCGGTTAGAACTAATCAATGTTATAGAATCACGTCGAAGCTGTTGCTGCTGATGATCCATCAGCAGAAATTTGTCATTACCGAATGTGTCTATGACTAGTTCAAAATTACCCAGGATGGGTTCCTTGAATGACTTTTTAATAGTGGCTTCTAGTCTCTCTTTGTCATAGACGAATTCTTGCGCGTGCTGATACATTATTGAAAATATACGATTTTAAATGTTCTAATAAAAAATCCAAAGGATTTTCACCTACGATTTCACATCAAGAGTATTTTGTAGTTGTTCATTTGATAGATTTATCAGGTTAAAATCCAGAACGACCAGTTTGAAGTTCATTCTTGTTATCCAAGGATTACTACATGATGAATATACAGGATTAAATTGGGGATTGTATAATCAAACTCTCGGGAGAGACCTGTGGAGAAAAGGTATATAGGATGTAGCCTTGATCGGCCTGACTTGACGATGATGAATCAGCGTTATAACTACCCAACACGACATCACAAATAAGATGTATCGCAATCACCCACGTTATGTCAACGTTACCTGGTCATACATGTCTATTTGTTCCGTCGGGAGCGTTGTTGTATCGGAGAATATTTGATGATATTATTTGATTGAAATTGTCAGGGATGGAGTCAGTGTCCTCAGATAGTTTTGTCCACGCTGTATGTATCAGCGGGAAATACTCATCGATGAGATCATTCAGCGATTTTTTAAGTCATGTACATTATATCAAGGAAATGTATAATTAGGTAGTGTATCCATGGTTAACAAATACGCCGTTAGAAACCTTTCTTTACTTTTTAAATCATATCACTCTTTAACTATCGCCTGAACAAATCTTTCATTGAGATATTCCATATCGGCGTTAAGCTGATTTAACATCTCTACCTGTTTGATGGTTTTATTGCGTGGAGATGTTAACTCAAGGATATATTCTTGAAAATGTTGTCGTAATGTTCTAGTTGTTTTTTTATATTCTTCGTTAACTCATTTAAAATAATTAAGGAGATTTTCGTTAACCCATCCATATTCGACCGGTCGCCCACTAACCTCAGGGCGATTTGGAAAGAGATTTTCTGTAAGGGTTTATATAACTAAAATTCCATATGATTATTTATATGTTTTCTGCTGTTCGCCAATATGGAGAATTGTCATCTACTTGGATTCTAAAAGATGTAAACTATTTGGGATACGGTGTTTGTTTATCAATGGTAAAGTCAGATCTGCTAGTTTTTTTTTTTTGGGGGGGGTCGTCATTTAGCTGTTTTTCTCATGGGGGATTGGTATTTCAGATAGTTTTCTTCTCGGTGAGAACTCAAGCAATATATATATATATATATATATGTCATAAAATCTCTTTGAAAGATCTAAAGTTTGCCAATCGGGAGTACCGTCTGGTTTTTCCTTGTTCGCGAACACAATGCTGTTATTGGGTGGTTTTCGTGCGAATGATTCCGATCTAATATTGGGCCAGCTGTAATATACCGCATTTGAGTTAACGCAATTTCCATTGCTGGAATTGGATTGGGAAATTCAATGCTGAACTCAGGAGTTTTTGATGTATTTGATATCATTGTTGTTTTCACGGGAGAGGAATTCACTGCTATTCACTGAAGTAGTTCCTGTGACAATCACATTGTTGTTGTTGTTGTCTGCGACATTATCTTCTATGTGTTTTTTTTTATTTTTGACATCAAAAAGTCATAATTGCGGATAATTGCGAGTATGCATTTGACACAGTATGGAATTTAACAACGTAGTCGCGTAGTTTACGTTGACTACCTGATGACATTTTCTTTCGTTATTATCGTTATAACCCCCGCGATAGTTGTCGAAGCGGATATACAAATTGGAACAGCTACCAAAGCGACCTTTGACAACACCTGAAACCGAGTACACGATAACATCAACGGTGGTAATTTTTCGTCAATATTTTTTTTGTTTGATATTCATCTGTGAGCGATTTGAAGTTTCCTTGAAGTGTTCTAACCTGACCATATCGATATTGCTGCGATGACATTGTCATTGACGCCAGTTTATTTAATTAAGCTGTTTGCTTAAATCCGATTGAAATTATACGTACAATGTTATAAGCACCCGAGCTTGATTTTTATCGGTTGTACGTATCGTGAATCGTGCAGTTGAATTTTTATCTATTATTGTTGATTTTATATTGTTAACCCCGGTTATTTTATTACACCCGGTTAACGAGCTGGATGCTATATTAAATTGTATATCTGACACCAATGTTAGTCTATATATTTCCTTGATCTCCGTGGCGATATTTAGCTTATTAGTTTCTGGAGTCCAAGCGAAGGATCCATGTTGGATCGTGTATACCGCGTTGACAATGTTTTCTTTCTTCGTATGAGGGATATTAACTTTTTTAAGTGTGCTAATCATCTTTAGAATATACACCTTGATAGCCTCGTGAATTGTCTTCATGTCATCCAGGGATATTTTAATGTCATCGAGTTTAATAGGAACCGTTGCCGGTTTTCCAAAGAACTTATCAAGAGCATCGTGAACTTTTCCAAACTTATTACGAAGACGTGTAAACTATTTATTCTCATGTTTATCATAATCGGTTCGCAGTGGTTTTAGATCTTCAACTGCGGTTTTTTCCTGTTTTCTTCGGTGTGGTCACCGGTGGAATTCCAAAGAAATTATTAATATGAATTTCAACATTTTCAATACTTTTTTGTAACCAAACAAATTGGTTGACGTGGGTGTCATATTTGTTTACATGGGAGTTAAACTGATTTACATGTAGATGATACTCATTATTTAACGCTGATATTCTATCATCGATAGTTGAAAAGACAACTCCAGATTTGAATTTTCCTTGAGCGTAAAACAACGAAATAGTATTTTCACTTAACGGGTTGAGTTTAACTAAAATAGTTCTGATATAAATATCACCGGTTTTTAATTTCCCTACAATTTCATCCGTTGATACATCTACGAGATTTACAATTTCCGATAGCGCATCATTGATTAGTTTTTTTACAACAACTAGCGAAACTCCATATTTTTTCTTTCCACGTGATAGAGATTGGTCCCAAATGTCCAACATCATATCTGTATGATCTCTTTGAAAAGCTATCACTGGAAGATTCGTGCAGTTCTATGAGGCAATTTGGAAGATTTTGAGATCGCAGTTAACACGTTAGTGACTTCTCGGCCACATATCGGAGGATGAGCTTTGGTAACTTTGAATACCAAACAGGAATGTTTAACTTGTTGAAGTATTTTAGAAATTATTTTGGTGGCGCTAGGCCATACGAGTCAAAATAAATAATTGACCTTGGATGTATCGCATACGCGATCCAATGAGTTCCAGGTCCAGTGCTATGATCAAGATTAATTATACCTGTTTCTGGGATTAATGGTTGTGTAGGTAATTGATCTTTCATGAAAACACCTGATCGGGGATTGTTTTACCGCGGAGATTTGGTCATTATTTGACATCGGGGTTATGATCGAATACTGCCCGGGAGTCTCAACCCCGCTTCGTATCTGGTGTATCTGCTGCCTGGTAGTCTGAGTCCATTTCCTTTTTTATATCCTCGTCCATTAGCCTACTTCAATGCCATACCAGCGGCGTTACCAACAGCGCCTATCGCATCAGCTTTATCAACAGCGGTGCCTCAGGAACAAGTAGCGCTGGAATTAAGGTGAGAAATGGAAATATTCCACCGGATTTTATCATATTGGCAATCGCGGAGGGTGAACATTCCAACTGAATTCCGGTATTTACTTTTAACGCCTTGTTAAAACGATTAAGCTAAGATTTCGTCAACGATAAGTTATTTGATCCATAGGTAGATATCTGATCGCGTTTCAAACCTATTTTTGCGCCACATGTAGTAGAGTTTTTTGACTGTAGTTTTCTTTTATTGACCAGGAGTCAATGTGACACTAACGTGATTGTACGACATTTTTATTTAAATAATAGATTCATCTAATTGTTACAGGTTTTCCACTGGCGCATGAACAACTCTTATCTTTTCACCACCGCCTTCAAGTATCATCGATTTATCACTAAGAATAACAGCGATTGCTCTATATGGTCCACGTACAGGTGGATCTACACCGGCGTCGGGGTAATAAGAAATTGTCCCATGTGAGCCTGAAATTTTACTTCGACGACGGAGTGCCTAGATAGATCAAGATTTTGTAATGAAATATAATAGATGGGATAAACATTTTGGAAATCCTATTGTGATATCTGTAGTCCAGTATCAATATTTTGATCGCGTCCCATATAAGACCACAAACGATGATACACGCGAGCTATTTGATTATTAGGATCATCGATTTGAATATTTTCTGCGGGTTTTTGTTGATTGCTTACTCACAATGATACTTCGTTGACTTTCAATTTATCAAATATCATATGACAACGCCGTTTTGTATGGTCTCCACCGACTCTGTATTATTTTGCAATGCGATGCAAATATATCTAGGAGCAAAAATATGTTTTGTTAGCGCGAATAGCCAAGTAAACGTACCGGTGATATCACTTGTCGTCGTAGCTGTTGTAACATCCAACCATGACATCAATGATTTACCACTCTGATCCACAAAAGATAACAGCCGTTGTTCTACAGCGAGTGATGAAGTCATTATTGGCATCCTTAATGCGAGTTTTGATAGATTTACTTTACCATCGTGAACACCATCACCACGCCATATTGAATCATCGTCATTTGATTTGATCCTCAACGAGACTTCAGTAACACCCAGTTGATCAAATATCATATGGCTGCGTATTTGTGAATTTAATCGTATCTTATCCTGTAGAGCTACAAATATATGCCGCGGCGCAGAACTACCCTGTTTTGATGCCTTATGACCCCAATTTGCCAGTTGGTTTTGTCAATAATGGTATTATGGCATTATTTAGAACGCTAAATATATGATCGATGGAAGAGAGATTGAATCAATTGAGCAAGATGTTGATTTTGCCAGAACAATAATGGGTTTAGCGAGATATTCTGATGATTATAGAAGATCGACTGGACCATCTATGATGTTCGCTAAGGAGATTACTGAGCACGCTGAACATGTTCAGCATGTTAAAATAAAGGCAACAAGAGCTACTGCAGTTGATCCAGCGCCAGTTGGATGCACAAGTCCAGGTGCCGTTTTTGATATTATCAGTGATGTTAATGACGCCAATTACAACCTACGGTTTGCTATACGCGTATTAATGTCGCAAGGACCGCATAAATAATTTTCTTTTTCGTTTCGACTATCTCATATCTTCGGATTTTGCGGAAATGTTAGATCTTTGGACCGAAAGATACAGTAGTCCTCGTGCGAAATGGTGATGATACTGATGCAATCTGGCATGGTGCTGGTGTTCCTGATGGTAAAGTAAATATAACAAAACTTTCATGGTGGATGCCAGTAATGACTCCCTCAATCACCGCAGAGGAAACATTACTATCATTTATAGGTACAGGTAGTAAATCATTGCTATCATGGCTAACAACAACATCAGATATTATGGATACTTCTATTAACGGTATATTTACATATGTCAATCGTAAAGATTATTTGATGTCCGATGGAACCAAATTCATTACAATAGTTAGCTACATTGACGGAGAATGTCCCCAATACGTACATCTAAAGGCGTATATGCTGGCTTATACAGTGACTGAATTTACAAATTCTGATGAGTGTTGGTGATCATGGAGAATAAAATAAAGAAACGTTGCGCGATTATTCTAAATCAGCAGATCTTACGAATGAAGATAATTACATAAAAAAACTCATATATCAGAAATATCGAAAGCCCCTTCGTTGTCTAATCCAATATGTAGATATAAAACCGTTTACATAAAGGGATGTGGTGGGTCAGGAAAATCAACACGAGTGATTGAATTATTTCGAGGGAAATTATACATGATTGTTCTAACACCAAAACACAGACTTGCAAGAGAGATGAAACAGTGAGGAGTTAATCCTTGCACTTATTATATTTTCTTTCGATGGAAAGGTGACGCATGGACTCCTGATCCAATGGGTGAGAAATCTATTCCTGAATTCATTATTATTGACGAAATATGTACAGTGTCATTGGATACTCCTAGTGTTTTTAAAAATAAATCATTACCCGATTTCATAGAAACAAATCTAATTTTTTTGTACCACATTGTACACACTTACCATCTAGTCCTGATCAGATATTGCTTATTGTAATTGTTGTAAAGTCGTTTGTGCTAGTACGTGTCTTACATTTAACACAATATATATATCATAATTTATTTAATATAACATGAATGTATTTTATTATTCAGCTACCCGAGGACGGGAACTTGTTAAACACCCTGCGATGGTGCCGAATTTAAACACAATTGTTACTTAATTTGCTAACGAGATGGATGAAATGAAATAAACAATATTTGGCAGCCGCGAGCATAGACGATCATCGATTTTACGAGGTGTTCAAGGATTTTAACGAGAAACCAAAATCGGAAATCGATGAAGATATTATTGAATTATAACCAATATCGAAGAATCTCCGAGTATTGATTGTATTGATGTAAGTATTAACAATATATTTGTGTACGATGATGTGATGCTATACAATCAAAAAATCTCGCTAGGATATTTTCACGGGGTAGCCATACAAATACTGATGTGATATATGTTATTCGGAAGTATAATCAAGTACCAAATGTGACCAGGGATAACTGTAATATTAATGCTGTGTTATTCACTATACCTAGTGCAGTGGATATATGGACATAAATTATTCTAGAAATGTATTCAGTCACGCTCAGTCAATCCCTCATGGATTTGTAAAGATAAATTTGCATGACCCTAAATCAAGATATCTTATCGGACTTGATAAAATTTTCGGTTAAAACAGTGTTGGGTGAAAAAAAGAAACTTGTGTTGAAACCGAAACTGTCATTTTTTAGCTTCGGTTTATTATTTGATTTTGTCTGAATTGATTTCGGTCTATTCATCCTCCTTGCTGAACTGTCATTGTTTAGTTTTGTCTGAATTAGTTTCGGTTTATTTTTGGATTTTTTTTTCTGAATTAGTTTCAGTCTGTTCACCTTTCTTGCTGTGTGTCGGGGGGGGGGGGGCAGGAGGTCTTTCAAAACATGTATATGAACACCTTATATATTGACCCTAGAGCGACTGGAAAGACAATTTATATCAATATATGTAAATTTTCAGGATAAGATACAAAAGGCAGTTCACTATTCCTATACGTAATAATGAATCTGTTTAGATGTATATATGTGTTCGAAGAAAGCAGTTTTATTTACCACTGATACACGTTAATCATTAACGTTGTAATAAAATAACAGCAACAATACTGTATAATTACGGGATAAAAATGAATTGTGCAACTCTTCATATAATGCATCTCTCTCTCTCTCTCTATCTCTCTCTCTCTCTCTCTCTCTCTCTCTCTCTCTCTCTCTCTGATTATACAATATTGTACTGTTATTTTATTACAACGCTAATGTCTTAGCAGTAGGAATTCATCACCGATTTTGTGAAAATATAACCGAATGTATACTGTTGAAATATCAAGTAATGTTGAGTCAATACTTATATATGAGTATTAATGCGCCATATGCAAATGACTATTTCATATATCAGTAGTATTAGTTTTGAATTGCTTTATTCAAAAACTGTAAAAGACATGTTATTTTTAATGTATATATCATTTGCTATATACATTTAAGCATTTTCGTTTTTATGTATGTCATTAGTGAACTGTTTTTTTGTATATTATCCTGAAAATGGAAATTTTATTAATCTCAATTGTCTTTACAATTGATGTGGGGTCAAACTATAAGCTGCTCATTATAAATATATATATATATATATATATATATATATATATATATATATATATATGTGTGTGTGTGTGTGTGTTATTATGCATAATGCAGATAATACGGTGATGTATGTGGAGTGAGGGAAAAAGGATAACAGCTTTTGAGAAGTAACCTATACGAACGTCGGAATTCGTAAATGTTCGGCATAACCTTTTAATGGGATTTTAATATGGTATTCGCATCACAAATAGTACCAGTTGTAACTGCCTATCAAGATTTGTGCCGTACATGTATTTTTAAAAAGTAATATATAAAGCGTTATCGCTTTAATGCTTCATATATTTTATTCCTTTTCTCTCTCTCTCTCTCTCATACAAGCACACAGACAAATATTTATCTATCATTATAAGCTACATACCCAACTTTTCATACATGATGTCAATCAAATATATGTTGCACACGTTTGGATGCGGTCACGTTCTTTAAAAATTGGTTAAAAAGAATAGCGATGTTATGTGTGTTGTTGAAGCAACATCAGAAACAATGCCTTTTGTAAGTACAAACCAGATGATTTAACTTTTAGCCTTTATATAACGTCGATCATCGTCGGGATCCATATACAAAAGCACTCCCTCCATCTCTCCGTTCTCCATGTTCCCCCCCCTCTCTCTCTCTCTCTCTCTCTCTCTCACTCTCTCTCTCTCTCTCTCTCTCTCTCTCTCTCTCTCTCTCTCTCTCTCTCTCTCTCTCTCTCTCTCTCTCTCTGACACAATTACTTCTAAATTTACATATTGGTGATTGCTAGTCAACACTAGAATGTATTGCAATAGCTAAGGAACAAACGCCTCTGTTCCTTACTAGTGAACTTTATAGTCTAATTAGGATGCATATGAACCAGTCTACAACCTAAGTATCAGGATATCAAGACAAAAGTGACCGAACATCTCCAAATTGTTTAAATCTAACCGTTTGCATATTTGCCCATCATGAATTTCATATTGTGCATTTTCAATATATAGTCCAATGTTCATGGGTTGCATATGATAACATCTTTCAAAATGGCAGTTCCCGGAATTAGGACCCAAACACACGTGGACGTTTTTATTGCAGACTGTAAGACCTTATTCTACATCCACTATTATGTTTCTTTGCTGTGATATCACTATTCGGCGTATTTTAATTTATATGACAATAATTGGATAAAGTAATGAAGTAGGGTAAATTCATATTGCATCAAGGTCTTGTTTTACTAATACAAATTTCGTCATTGGCATAAACATTACTAATATTTAGCACCCGATTATTTACATACATGGGATCAATATATGAACCAAGAATTAGTAGAAACATTCATTTATGCGTCAACAGGTGGTTGTCCTTCATATTGTATCTAATGGATAGTGACATTTAAAACTAAATACCATTGATAACGCAACGGTGACGATGCAATAATTTGAACGGTACAAATCATTCAACTTTCAGAATCATTGAACTGTACAAATTGCAACGTTATATTATTGACGATTATATAGCAATTCAAGATGAAAATCTCCATGTAAAATGTTTTAATTTTTGCAGTGTTTCTTTAAGATTACATAGAGACTATAGTATATATGATTTGTTTCTTCAATTGTTTTATGTGTATACATTACATTTTGTACAACTGTCTTAAATGAACAACCATAGAGTCAAGCTCCACGAGAGGACCATCCTTAATACCTTCGGATTAAATATTGGATACTGAAAAATACACAACATCAACTTCGCTAATTGTACGACAGACATCTCCTGACAATCATAGTATTACATGTGAGTATCATGTTAAGAAGACGACGTGGTTCTTTAAAAATAAAACAAACTGAAGAAGCTTGTCATAGATTGTTTTGGGTTGGGACTACGGTATGATTAGATTGAGATAGAGATTTTGTATATTGTCTTACATTGAAATATGTGCCATCATTGATAACGATATCCTTTTGAAACCCATATTTATCGTTTCATTAAAACGTCAATGATAATAATACACTCATATTCAGTGTATGGTAAAATGAATCATGGCTAGTGTATGTTTGACACATAATCTTGATATTAGGATCGTGGTGTTGTAATGCAAATATAATATTTAAATTCAGTTTGGTATGAGAACGTATATATATATATATATATATATATATATATATATATATATATATATATATATATATATAATGAGGAAAGTATTCAAAATTAAATTACGTGGTTGCCATGTTTGTGGATTCCCTTTTCCGGCCGTATTCGTATCATCATATGTGAAATTAAAACAGGACTGATGTCACAGACAGATTAGAAAGTTTGCTTTTCGCATATCTGCATATCGAGACACGAAATGAACTTTCTCATTTAGTATTTATCATCGCAGTTATAACGAAATTAGACGTAATTACTATTCTTTTTTACACAAAGAAGAACACACGACGGATATAAAACACGTGATAATAACCTGGATGATGTACATTAGCTGTGTTAAATATTTTGCTAATGCAAGTTTTCCGATTTAGTCAGACTTGAAGGCAACGGTTCTTACGGGGTGGAAGTGTGCTGATAGTTGGTGGTTGTATAAAAAATAATAATAATAAAATATATCGCACCCCTTTTGGTACTCGATATCTAGGAGATGACCGGCCTTGATATAATTGCCCTGGTTCGAGTAAATATAAGTGGTGAAACTTATAGATGGAAATAGATATAGAGATATGAGCACCTATATTGAACAAACAAATAAGGTCCACCGTTCAAATGAACAAACAATTTAATCAATATCATAAAGTACTGTGAAAATTCCTAAACTTATGAATATACTCTGCTTTTAGAAATAAACACTTTCATCGAATTAAAAGAAATATCAACTGTATTGAAATTAACTTGCTGATCTGTTACTGCTAGTTTAGATCATCATATGATCAAGTGAAACATTCGAAGTCAACGCCTTATACTATTCCATAACCAGATAGTCCTTAGTCCGTTCGGCTTCATCTGTATCTGTTCAGAACACGGATCCCAGAATGATACATTCTACCATCTTTCTCCGGATACTCCCAGAATACGTCTAGAAATTAGTACGAATTAGAATTGCGTCACAGGATTTTTCGTCTCACTGCACATCCCTCTATTTTGTCTTCAGCATGCGTCTAAGCGTAGCATCACAACACACGTACCAATAGCTATTTTTCCCGTTTAAATGAATATAAAATAGACAACCTGAATTTCCCGTTATATATGAATCGGGGGGGGGGGGGTACTTGCATTATTCCGCCTCGGTATAAGATATTTCTATAAGTAGTAAACATATGATAAGGTAATTAATCGACTACTCATGTGCTAAGATGACCTTAATTAGTTGAATGGCTAATTCGTCATGCCTTGACCTTACACATTAACGCACCAGGCTTGGGGTTCTGCCAGCCCTCAATTTACATTGCAAACAAATGGGACACATTACAACCTTTCCGTCAATATACACTTACTCTTGATCATACGCGAAATCTAAATTCTGTTAATTTAGACGGGTTCTCGTAATCACATTAACTAATTTAATGCATTAAAGTCTTATAACCTAATTCCTATGCAAACAAGACGACCAATTCAAACAATTCTTCAAACTCATCTAAAGATTAATGTAAGACTTCCTATGCATAACTCAACCTAGTGTTTATGCAAACACGACAACAAATTAAACAATTCGTCAAACTTGTCTAAGAATTAATGTACGACTTCATATGTATAACTCAACATCGTTATAATTCAAATGCATTTATTATACAAATATATCAGGCAAATTAAATGCAATATATTTATATATATATATATATATATATATATATATATATATATATATATATATATATAAAGCGTTAACAAATTCCATGGAATTGTCAAAAGACCTTTGTGTACTTGTCAATCCATGACTGTTAGGCGGTTTGCTTGGACACACTTTTAAACGAGGGAATTTCATACAAATACCTCCGGGAGCCTCAATGGTTATTTTTCTCGTGCAAAAAAATGTTTACACTAATTACAATTTAAATGAGTGTGATATTAAACCCTATGAAATTTTGTGTGAGAACACGTCCCGTATTTAACGCAACTAATCAGAATCAAATATCTCCCGCCCTTCTCTTTTACCGAGGCGTCAAAGGCAGGTGAGCATAACCTGCCTGTTTGCGTAGCAGAATTTCTTCGAAAAGACCTTTTCGAAGACGGTAGTACGCCGATATGATACGTGCTTGTCACCATAAATCTAATTATTGGTTCTCTGGTTTCAAATAATGTATTCTTGATAGATCGCCAGATATTTGCCCCTTCACATAGAATATGTTCTTAGACTGTGATGTTTATATTGAATATTTTAGTTTTGTCTTCCATTTGTGTGGATTGTTTTTTTTTTTTTTGCATTGTTTTGTTTTGTTTTATCAACTACTTGATCCTCTTCCTATTCTGGCTTAATAAAATAAAAATGTTGTATTTCTGTCGTTACAGCGAGTTTACTTGTTCACGTCATATATGTTGTCATCGGAGCGATGGGGCTAATGATTATCATGATTGGCTGTTTGATTTGGATTCAGCAGAGTAATAGACTTGGTCTGAAAGCAGGTACAACTAATCGCGAATCATATTTTCTTATCGCAGGTCCTTGTAAGGAATGGTTACTTGGAGACAAAAAATACAAGAAAACCAATATCCGTTTGAAATTGTCTTGTCATTCATATCAAATATGAGAAATGGAGGTCACATTTCACTATCTCTCTCACTGGCTGACATTTTTTATTGATAGGTGCGATTGTGTATCAAATAGCATTGGACCTCTGATTTGTTAGGTCAAAAAGGGACCAAGATCTACATTCACAAATAACAGAATGTTAGTGTTATATCATCATTCCATTGTATTTGTAGCATGACGATTATGAAATAGATACATTCGTTTCTTTTATGACGATATATTATGAATTATAGATTTAAGTTCGACGTAGCTAAGTTGGTGACAGATGCAGACACAGGTTCAATTCATTGGCATTCCACTCTTACGTTATCCACTGTGATTCAAATTATCTCTGTTGTCTGTGTGTATGTGACGGAACTCATTCATTTAATCTAGCTATATCTGAGATTGCAAATACTATGTTCTTCGATTGGTTCAGTCGACTCTCTATATATCGTTTTAGTAGTAGTAATTATGGCGGTAATAACTTCAGTATAAATAGTAATAGAAGTCTATGTAGCTGCGGTTGTAGTGTTTGCCCTAAAGTCTAACGATCACTCCATCATCCATTCATTCATTTAATTACCATTTTGCTTCAGACCTGTTTACCTTGTCCTCAGTGCCTTATGGTGAATGTTCGGATGGGTATAATGTAGTCAATTTTACACGAGGGAATGCTCCAAGAAACACGTTCCAAAATCCGGAACTCGTTTTTGAGTCGACTATCCCGGTGAACGTTTCGTTGCAAGGTAAGTATTCTCGCGGTTATTTGGACTATGCTGTATACTAAATAAATGTATTTTTACTAGATGTCGCGTTTAAACATTGAGGTATCAACCACGAAAATGGTTTAAACGTGACACGTATTCAGGTGTACATAATTTCCCCGTTCTACATTTAAAGAAGGAAATATGTTTTATATACAACAGTAAAGACTCAATTATTCATATATATGTTTTCACTATTACAAGCAGAATAATACAATACAAGGAACAACCACGTCCGTGATTCAAAGGATGATGACGATGGATATGAAACCTGTGGAAATATCGAGTATATGACCTTGATCGAACATGTCAAGTTTAGTACGTGAACATTACTAAAGAAATATAGATATAATTGTGTCTGATGCATATATATATATATATATATATATATATATATATATATATATATATATATATATATATATATATATATATATATATATATATATATATATATTGAAACCCAAAGCAAGTAATGGTAATATCTACCTATATACATCAAGTAGAATATTTAGTAACACTTGTAATTAGTAATGTAAGCGACATATCGTGAATGTTCAAGTACAAACCGTTAGGGGTCAGTTTTAACCACACATTTGTACTTGAATTTTGAAGTTGTAAAACAATTGGTCCTCCTGGGTGGTACTTGATGGATAGCAGGTCTCAAAAGCTATTGTGACATCAGTCAGAATGATAGATCATATCTTCTTTTAAATCTTACCTCACGTTACATACATACATACATACATACATACATACATACATACATACATACATACATACATACATACATACATACATACATACATACATACATACATACATACATACATACATACATACATACATATATACATACATACATACATAGTCCATTACACCGACATATCATTACATACGAAAATGTTCATACACTTTTAATTCCTATACCACATTAAAGAGCCCCGAGTAGCCGAGTGGTCTAAAGCGCTGTCCGTTACGGATCACAGCCATCTCACCTCTGTCTGCGTGTGTTGGAGTCTAAGATTCGGTTAATGTAGTTATGTGAGAAAGCTTAACAGTAGCTTCTCGTGGGTCAGTGGTTCATTCCGGGGGTTTTCCGGGGTCTTCCTCCACCATTATTACTGGCCGCCATGTGTAGCCTATATTGTGATTAAAAATGGCGTTAAACCATCAAAAACAAATAAAAAACAATATACCACATTAAACTAACGAAGTAGGACACGTAATTAATACGAGTTTGCTGTCATTTCATGGTAACGTTCAGCAAAACAACTCGATGTCGAAAACATGTACAACGTGGTTTTTTCCGCTCTTCCTCCTTCCATCCCCAACGGACATTGAGTAAATATAGACACGAGACTAATTGAAGTTGCATATCTGGGGACGTATATTTATGCCCAGTAAGGGTTTATAGGACGGGAGATCGGAATTTTATTGTAAGTGATAAATCAAGGTATAAGACACTGGAATATGGTTTGAACCAGTGCTACATTTCACTTTGTATACATGTCTTTGCACGCCCAGCTCAGGTATATAGTTAATACTCACCTTAATGGTCATGCATCGAGTCAAGTGGTTTGTATTGTTTTAGTCAGAGTCAAAGTCTCTAGTGGAATGCATAGATCTAAGGTCACATATCAGTTACATGCTTATTTTTGCTACGTCCAGTTAGTGAATATTTTTGGAATCTCAAGTTGAGACCCCGGAGTCGCTACTGTATGTCACCAAGAAATGACAGATGGATTCCATTCAAACTATAATTCTCATACGAGCCGTTAATCATACACAGCGATTATCAGAACTGTAAATCCAAGAATTGCTTAGTTATTTGTATTTATTTATAAAACATCCCCAATTACCAAGCTCCACTCACATGGACTGATACTGCACTATGAACCATTTGGCACATCTAGAGCATAACACTAAACACCATGTTTCAAAGTCTGATGTATTTAACTGTATACCGGGCTATTCATGTTGTTTGTAACCTAAGAATGCTAATATGCATGTACGTACAGGAAAGAGTACAAAAGCTTCATGTTTTCATTACAACGTTAGGGCATAATATACAGTTGATTTGTGTGCGTTTTATTAATCTCTGCATTTCTAACAAAAATAACTACAATAGTAATGTTTATTTTAATGCATTCCAGGGTTATATCTGATTGACTTGCCATGATAATCGAGTGACTGCAATGCTGTTAAAATAATAAAGGGAGTATGTCATTATTTCATATGTTAATTATGTTCGCATCGTACATGTCATAATTAAGATATATGCTCAAACAAACACACGTACTGATGTTTACATATAATATTCTCCAGGTTTCTGAGGATGAAGTCGCCATGATAGACAAAGATCAAGAACCAAAGAATTGCATAATTTCTCACGGTGTCATACATAGTGACTATGCTGACATTGATATATAATTATGATTACAGTCCGAACTGGAAAAGGAGTGCCCTGCAAAGAGTTATATCTTGCCAGTTGTGTTGAACATTACCTAGAACAATACCTGAAAATAATGTGTCACATTACATCTGGTGAAAATGAATTAATGACGATGTCATATTTTCAAACTGCATTCTTTACTTCAGCAAACATTTGTATTCTAATTTAATTGATACGTGTCTTGTGCACAGGTAATATATATATATATATATATATATATATATATATATATATATATATATATATATATATATATATATACTTACATATTTAGAGAGAGAGAAAGAGAGAGAGATTATAAATGTAATGAAATGTAATGTACACCAACATAACAGAATATTATGTGCTATCACTGGAATCTACAGAGGAATGCATAATAATAGTAGGCTGAATTATTAGACTTATTTAAATAATAGTATAATTTAATTGATACGTGTCTTGTGCACAGGTAATATATATACATATATATATATATATATATATATATATATATATATATATATATATATATATAAATATATATATATATATACTTACATATTTAGAGAGAGAGAAAGAGAGAGAGATTATAAATGTAATGAAATGTAATGTACACCAACATAACGGAATATTATGTGCTATCACTGGAATCTACAGAGGAATGCATAATAATAGTAGGCTGAATTATTAGACTTATTTAAATAATAGTATAATTTTAGAGAATTTTTAATTCGTTCTCTGTGGCGATTCGAACCAAGGTTTGAAGGTAAACGGAACGGAAATTTGGCTCCTATTCGTTTTTAGTCTATTGACAGAAACGGACTTTTAAACCACCAAAATAATTACCGGTTTGTGTGAAAAATTTCGTAAAGTTAATCTTTTAATTGAGAGTTGAACTTACGTTTTTTATGATATTTGTGATGTTTACGCAATGCAATCAATTTAAATACTAGGTTGAAACATAACTTATCAGCAATGTATATGCGGATTAGCCAGTTTTGTTTTATTCCTTTGAACTAGGAACTTAGTACAAAGTCTTAAACTCATTTGATATTATATTCGATATTATGGGTAGTTCTACTTTGTATTTAATTCTCTAAGTCTGATGATTTATTTCACGAACTTATGCAATACTCTGTCCAAACCCGAGTGACGTGCTTTTATCTATGTCAATTCCGTAAATGTTAATTCCCTTGTCCTAATACCCGTTGTTGCTGTTTAAGGCTGACCCAGTATTTGCAGTCTACCAACATTGTTATGTGTTGGTATTACTGTTTTGAATAGTGTGTGCTTGTATTTTATTTGACGTTGATGTTGTAAAATATCGATGTACGGCGCAGCGATACAACGTACATAATTCAATAAGTTTTAGAGTTCAATCAAGTTACTATCTGGTTTATCAAGGACAGAAAGGTTTGCATTTATAGATACAGGGCAGAAGTGTTCATTGCATTCTGACAAGTTACTTGTCGTTGTAGTGGCATATCTAAACTGCAAATTGTCATTCTTTTAGTTCTTAACGAAGTGGATCAGATATCTTGCAAAGAAGCATATACTGCAAATATAATACCTACAATATTGTTGAATTCATCCATCAGCTGATACTCCTTTATGTATATCTTATATTATTTACGTTTAATGCCAGAAAGACATCACCTGTCGGTCGTTGTATTTCGCACAGACATACACACACACATACCCGGGCGCGCGCGCACACACATTGCCATAACTTTGGAAGCTATCAAAAATAATTGTTAAATATGTTTTCGTGATATACATTTGTAAACTTTTATATAAACGACATCACCAAATGCTCAAGGAAAATCTTTCCTAATCCATTCAAGGTAAAACCATATGTGCCGTTAGCTCTCGTAACATCGATATTTAGCATGCACACAACGGATTGTTCTGTTTCCGCCAAACAATTGAAAACACCTGACGGGTTAGATAGTAATCTTGATGTATATAAGAAGCGTCTGGCACTAACAGCACACAATCATTAACACATATGTGTATTTTCTAAGCATTTTGTTGTTTCCAACGCCAGTGTAATTCATTTAGATTTAATGTATGATCGGGATATTATGATGTTTGTATTTGTTATTTTATTTTGAACATCACTAGTTCTAAATAGAGATCAAATTTATTGCATTTAATCGGATTGTCTTCATCTTTTCCATATTCATTAGTACTACATCTTGTTTCGTTTTAACATTTTTTCATTTTATGTTCATTCTCTCTCTCTCTCTCTCTCTCTCTCTCTCTCTATATATATATATATATATATATATATATATATATATATATATATATGCGTATGTATGTATGTATGTGTGTGTGTGTGTGTGTGTGTGTGTGTGTGTGTGTGTGTGTGACAAACAAATGTTCCTTTTTCAAACTGGAGATGCAGGGCATCGTTATGTCTAAATATAATCAATATTCAATATCTTACAGTTAATGATTCATGAATAAATTTAATAAATGCCAGTAGCATGGTATAATTGTTCTTCTATACCATGCATATAATCGCAACAACGTTACATTTCTGATGCAATTTTAAAGCCTCGTGACATTAATAACGCATTGACCCCCAATAAACATTGGCGTTGTCGTCCTTGTCTCTTCAACACAACCTAAATCGTATTATCGCTCCAAGTATATATGTTGTACCAATGTAATTGTCTACGTTTGTTGGCTAATTGTAAATTGTATCCATAACTAATGATGGGTGCAGACTGAAAATATGAACAGTTAACGTATCCTGTGTAATTAGATGATTCGCAAAGACACATACAATCTGTGTTGTCTTTGTGTTATAGCTGTCGCTTATTGTTACACGCATAACAAACATTACATTTACTTAAATCAGACAATACGGTCAGAACGTTGATAAACTCCAGGACTTCATTATTTTAACGGATAATTTCAGATAATGTAATGGATACAATTAAACCTGAAAAAATAAGTAGTGTCACCTACGAATAATAACATGGTAATAATAACCTGATGAACTCGACCACATTTGACCTTTAATATAAATGTATGGACATAGTCATTGCAGGATAAAAAAACATTATCTGAGCAGCATTTTCAACATAACTGAGTTTATATGCTCTTATTCCTTTATTCATTGGACATATATCGTACGAAAGTATAAATACAAACACTTTATTCCAAATGATGTCATCATTCCATACCTAACAAAGATGTATATTATACATAATTTTGTTATACCAAGATTTGAATATGTGAGAACCTTTGCAATCGCATTGCGTACGCTGAACAGCTATGTCATGTGTATAAAAACATATTGCATTGGAGGTTCTTTAAAATTATATTAACTGCATGATCATATTTAACAATTTCATCGTTTTGCTCAGGCGACATGTTTTCTAATTTCATATTTAAATTCCGTTTTGAATCGACTTCTCGTGTAATGTACTTGCGCCTGGAAAGAAAGTAGCAAGATTTTAAAATCACAGGCGATTATATACTTGTTTCCATGGATCAGTACAATTTCAATAAATCATATAATAATAATAATAATAATAATAATAATAATAATAATAATAATAATAAAAATGGTACATGAAAACGTTTTTGTTATACTTACTGTATGCATGAACAATCGGTATTACAATCAGACAATTTAAATTTGATCAAACGTCAAACTATTAATTTGTGTTTGGAAACAAAATCGAGGAGCAAGATAAAATCCTTAAGAAAGTGTATATGCTTTTAAGGAATTTAAATAAGTCCATCTTTGCCTAATCAGCGAATGAAGCAAACACAATTCAAGTTATCAGTGCTATAATTCCAAATCATTTTTTCCTGAAGTCCAAAATACTGGTACACATGTGAATTGGACCGCAAATCACTGAGCATAAACACAAGTGCTAAAATACATCCTCAGAAAAAAGATGTGCTATAATGTCGTCGATTGACATGTTAAACATTTGACAAAAAGAAATGTTGCATATCAATAGATTCATCTAAAAGATATTTAATAGCTTATGCTTTCTAAATATTAAGACAAACTTACGTCGGAGGAATGAACATGCAATTAAAGTGTCCAAGGTCCTGTTTCAAAACTACTATATATTTCGTTCGAAAGTATACATGTATTTTACGGTGGGTAAACAGATTCAAGTCAAAATGCCTTTAACTTTAATATAAACATAAGTCACAGGAAGAGCACATTTCTAAAAGCAAGAAAACTAATCAGCATGTTACGAAACTGCAATAAACAATTGTACTGAATTGATCACGATATCAGAGTTATCACTTTATTTTATGATGCAAATATTTTAAAAACATGGTAATAATTTCAATTTGTTTTAAATAAATGACAAATATAAACATATACAAAACTAATTAACTTTGCTTAAGAAACAGATGAAAAGTTACCAATAACAAAATTGTATTTCTGATTTTAACTTCCTTGGCCTCAATTCAAATTATTCAATTACCAGAATGAAATCTAAGAGAACATTGTAATTGCCACTAGCAAATTTACCAATTTGTAGGCATATACGTCTCTATGAAGTTTAAGTCGAATTTGCAAATTACATACAATTTCTATCCTTTATTCTTATAAAATTAGATGCCGATTTAAATATAAGGCCAGACCAATCCAGCAATTTTGTTTTTTCACTACTGATTGGTCCCCATAGAATCGCAAAGTTTTTATAAATTTGCAGATCACCATTAAATATAAATAAAAGTTCCTAACTCGTTTCACATCAAGTATTTTAAACAAATGAGCTACATTCAGATTAAATGACCTGAAACATTAAAACGTTACAGATAAGATACCATTATTAATGCTGTATGAAATACCATTTATTAGCTTCCAATTATCAGGAATATCATTGTCATGAATTTCAGATTACCGGCAATAGGGCAATTGCATCATTTATGCTAAAACATTTTTTCTAGATTTCCAATTTGATGAGAAGCTTGTGGATTGCATTGCATTGCTCTCTATTTGCCTTGTTTATCTGAAGCCTTTGTGACAAAGAAAATCGTAATAAACTAAACCGCAAATGAAACCTAGAAACTATATTAAATAATCATTCATGTTCAAATTTTAAAATGTACATTTGTATACATGTTGATTTCATTTAGGTCTAATCCCAAAAAATAACATTTAATCATATTTTATTTTATAATGTTTTTGTATGCCAAATGACCTCTCCATTCCCATATTTGTCTACTTTGACTAAATTTCGGGTTTTTTTCTTTTTCTCGGTCGGCTTTCGCAACACTAATTGTTTGAGAGAGTTGTTCTTCTAATGCAAACAGTTGTGATTCTAGTCGTCTAGTTATTTTCAAATACATTAATTTATTTTATAAATGGAATCATTATCTTACATCTTTTTTATATCGATTCTATAAATCATATAGTGTAGTTATCAATCTAATCGTACCAGATTTCACCGTTTATATATTCATTAGGGTAGGCCAGTTTAAAATGTATTATTTTATCATTTTAACTATCCAAGGCAGAAATACGTAATTTTTCCTCTTTGTATTGTCGGAAACACACACATTGTTATTTCACTCACCTAAATGTATTTTGACATCTAAAACGGAAATATTTCTTTCTAATCCTACTCAGGAGCAATTAGATCTTTACAAAAAGGATAAGTTGATTCAACCTGCCAGAAAATATGATCTTTCTGAAGTCAAGGCTTCTTTAACGAAACAAGATGTCAAATAGATTTTGGTCCAATATCTGGTAGAAAAGAATGTTTTGGAAAAAAAGTGCTTTGATTTCGGTCAGTAAGTCTGCATCAGACTCTGACATTAAAATAAAGAAATTAGAATTAAAATTCAAGATGGAATTAGAATTGAAGAATCTGGAATTTAAGGAAATGGAGAAAGAAAAACAATTATAATATGACAAGGAGGGGAAAGAAAGACAATTACAAAATATGAAATAGAGGAGAGAGAGACAGGAAAGGGAGATAGAAAAAGAATTACAATGTGACAAAGAGGAGCAAGAAACAATTTGAGCAACAAAAAGAACAGATGCACATTCGATTACAAGAAAAACAAATTGATAGAGAGATAGAAGGACGAAAGGGAATATCAATATCAAATGAAAGAAATAGAGCTGGCAAGTGTAAAACACCTTCATATTTCAAAGCCAAATTTAAGTTTTGATTTAGCAAGGAATATTAGATAAGATATTAGATAAGTGCACCCTTTCAGAGAAAACGAAGTAGACAAATACTTCATTCGTTTTCAAAACGTTGCAGACAATTAATGTGGTCCAGGGTGTATTGGACTCAGTTATTGCAATGTGTACTCACTGGTAAGGCTAGTGATATTTACACTTCACTGTCCGTTCACCAAAGTGGTGACTATGATGTGTTTAAAGAATGCATTCTAAGGGGTTATGAGTTAGTCCCTGAAGCTTATCGGCAATAATTCAAAAATTACAGAAAAGAAGCTGGACAAACTTATGTCGAATTTGCTAGAGAAAAAGAGCTGCTTTTTGATAGATGGTGCTTAGACAAAAAAGTCGAACAAGATTATCAAAATTTCAAATAAATGATATTAATTGAAGAGTTCAAAAACTGTGTCCATAGTGACGTTAAATCTTATCTAGATGAGCATAGGATTGAAACATTGGAGAATGCTGCTCGAGCTGCTGATGAATATTCTTTGACACATAAAGTTCCTTTTCTTAACAAGACTTCTACTCAACAGTCTTCTGGCAGAAAAGTATTTCAGCTTTATACCAGCCCTTTTAAAACTCAAATTAGCACAACTTTCAAAAATCAAACTTCAGAAAAGCTTGATTCTAGACCCTTATCTCTTAACACGTGTACCTATTGCAAGAATAAAGGACACGTTATTTCTGATTGCTACAAATTGAAAAAAAGACATCAGAATCAAAAAAGGACCTGTTCCAAATGCTCTTATTTCTAAGAGGTCGAGGTCACGGTCATGTATTCAAAGCAATACATTTGTTGGGTCTAATAAATCCCAGTCTGATTTTATTATGGAGAATTATGAACCATTCATATCGAAGGGTTCTAAATCACTCTTGGGTGATTCAGCCAATCCCACCCCTATTAAAATTTTAAGGGATACAGGAGCTTCTAAGAGCCTTTTATTGTCATATACTTTGCCTTTAATCTGACTAGTCTTCTTCTAATCAAAGTGTTCTTATTCAAGGAGTAGAGTGCGGCTTTAATAATGTTCCTCTCCATTATGTTAATTTGTCATCAGGCTTAGTGTCAGGACATGTGACAGTCGGAACAGTCCCGGTTTTACCTGTTGAGGGCATTCATTTATTGCTAGGCAACGACTTAGCTGGAGACAAGGCTGTGGGTAATCCACTTGTAACTGACAAGCCTGATTTGGATCAGAAAGTTGATCCAATTGAAAAAGAATTCCCTGATATATGTCAAGCTTGTGCAGTTACCAGAGCAATGTCAAAGAAAGCTCTTGAGAATGATGATGATGAAGTTAGTATTCCTTTAGCTGACACGTGTATAGGTCACGCATTTGATGAGGTCACTTGATCTACTTGTTTGGATAAATCAGAAGGTATTGATCACAGTGATCCTCTTTTAACACCTCATTTTCTTTATTCTTGTTAGGGTGATAAACGACAGTCACTTGTCGTCGAACAGGCAAAAGATCCTGTGATCTCCTGTTTGTTTCAAAGGTCCATAAGTGAGACTAAAGCCACTGAAGTTCCTGTATGTTATTTCTTTAAAAATGGAAATCTTATGAGAAATGGATACCTCCCGAGGTACCTGCTGGTGAGGAGTCGTCGGTGAACGATTACAAAGTAGTTCCAAAACCTTACAGACAAGAAATACTTAATCTGGCTCATGAATCTTCTTTGGCTGGTCATTTAGGGATTAATAATACGTATCACAAGATCTTGACTCATTTATTTTGGCGAAACATCAAAAGTGATGTTGCCAAATACTATAGATCTTGTCATACTTGTCAAATGGTAGGAAAACCCAAACAGAATATACCTAAGGCTCATTTACAACCTATTCCTGCCTTTGACGACCCATTTAGTATAATTATGGTAGATTGCGTGCATCAACAAGGTTTCCAGAGGCAATTCCGTTGAGGATTATCAAATCCAAAACAATAGTGAAAGCTTTGAAAAAGTTTTTGGGAGGCGCAAACTAAAACAAATCTGCCATATACACATGTTAAAAGAGTATATTGAAAGATAGCCATTATAAACATGTAATTAATTTAGTTGTACCTGTCCCACTCAGTGAAGGAATATCATCAGATTCTACCGATATTGAAATGACTAATCTATGTAATTCAGAAATTATGAAAGATCTAGACCAGAATCTTTCACGTTTGCAAGTGCAAGAAAGAAATGAACTAAAACAGTTATTATTTGAATATGAACGCTTATTTCCGGATGTTCCTACAAGAACAAACTTTTTCATGACGTTGAAATTGTAAATTCCAAACTTGTCAAACAACATCCATACAGGATGAATCCACTCAAACAGGAATACTTAAAACTGGAAATTCAATATTTGCTTGAGAATGATTGTATCGAGCCCAGTAAAAGTGATTGGAGTTAGAATTAGAATTAGAGCTTCCCTCTATAGTGGATGTGCCCTTCAATATCACTACCCGATATATATATATATATATATATATATATATATATATATATATATATATATATATATATATATATATATATATATATATATATATATATATATATATATATATATATATATATATATATACATATATATATATATATATATATATATATATAATATTGCGCAATAATACATTAATTTGCACGTGCTGCGCGAGCAATAAAAGTGTCACGCGATATGACGAAAAATTATATTTACATTGGTATTACAGCACGTGAAACAAGATACCCTGATTATACTAGAAAGTATGGAGTTTTAAATGAGCCATATCTACCTATATATCCATCTATCTATCATCTATCTATCTATCTATCTATCTATCTATCTATCTATCTATCTATCTATCTATCTATCTATCTATCTATCTATCTATATATATATATATATATATATATATATATATATATATATATATATATTTCATTGAAAGGAACGAGGCCTGCAATTTCGGCGCAGTTACTATTGACTATAAGCAACTGTATATGGACGGAACTTAATTATTTTGGTTAAATTTTGTCGCTTCCTAGCATACAATTGTTTCAATCCTTCCTTTCTAACTGTCCCTTTAATGTTGTTTCGTGTCACTACATTATTTCCATCGCTCATACGTCAAGAGAGACAGCATCTCGATACAGGCGACAATCATCCACTCTCGTTCTATATCGATTTTCGCTGTTGTTTTTGTAGGAAGTTCAGACAGACAGAGGGTGATGGTGATGTGAGGCTTACCATAAAGGCACTAAATCATTTGCCTATACATTTTTTATTGGTAATTTAGTGAATGGTCCTACCATTCCATATAGTGATACAAAAAGATGGAAGATGAGTAAAACGGCCTTCGTACAACATCAAGTAATACATATTTAGACTTTAGAAAAATATGTTTTATAAAACAGGGGGAAAACAAGGAATACAATGCAGAAAGCATTAATGCGATAAAAGTTTGTATTTTAATTCTTACAAAAATATACATGTGTGGCACAGATCGTGACAGGCAGTTACAACTTGCAATATTTATGATGCGAATACTGTAATAAAAAACCCATAAAAGGTTATAGCAAACAGTTACCAAGTCCGAAGTTCGTATCGTTTCGTCGCAAAAGCTGTTATCTTTTCTCTCTCACTCCACATAAATCTCCTTATCATCTCCCTTACGCATAATATATATATATATATATATATATATATATATATATGCGTGTGTGTATGTGTGTGTGTTGAATTCAAAACATATGTAATGAGTAGCTAAATAGCGCGTAAAAAAAGATAAGTAAGATAAGCACCCACTTAACTTGGAAATCCCCTAAAACCGTCCATCTGCTATTGCCTCTGACAACTAAGTCAAGCTCTAGACCTTCACAGGTGGGTTAAATAAGTTAGGCCGAACCCGTTTAAACGGACTGGAGAAAGGATGACAGGTGAGTGTCTGGAGCCTTAACATCGGACGCTTCGGGCAGGTTAACCTTGGATGGTCGATCATCAAGGAGAACGTAAACTTCAAACCTTCGATGCCTTGTCACTATACCTTCTTTTTGGAAAGGTGAAGATAGTAAACCCTGACAGACAGTCCCTAAGGTGACATGGTATTGTTTTTGTGTCATCTCAGCAACTCATGCGACTCCGCTGGTACCATGATGTATCAGCTTATCGTTTCCCCTGGATCCGCCAGCTATGTTGAGAGCGAGAATCAGCTGCATGGGCAACACATGACGTTCCATATCACCCTGTCCATGTGTGCGCCCTAGAGAGGATACTCCAGTTTCATTTTACAGCGGCCCTCTAACATAGTATTAGTCACCGCTCGATTTGCGTAGAGTCAGACGCAAGGGGATGCTTGGAGAGACCAAGATGTCTCACTGGACAGCTACCCCCTGCCTCAGGATTGGCAGACCCCAGACAAGAATATACCGTCCCGCCACAGATCGTCTGCATTACTGGGTGCTTAGAGCATCGCGGATTGTAATTATTGCATCAAGAACAACAAAGTTAAACCAACAAGGGAACCTCCAATCTTTACTTTAGGCACCTTAAATACCCAGACCGTGTTGACTGGACTCTCAGATCAGCGGCAATCATAGATGCTGGAAAGACTTCAGTAATCAATGACTTGCATGACGCGCGAATAAATAAGATACTGCTTTCAGATTCCGGGTCAATTAACGAAGATAACTACACGTTATTGTTCTCAACGAAAGAGCGCTGATGAAGGCAAAGAGGTTGGTTTGTTTGACTCACCGACATGAACCCTCTACTAAGCATGATAGAACCAAACGAGAGACTGTTATCCCTCTGCATCTACACCACAACCGTGCGTGTAGACATGATCAGCGTGTACGCACCTAAACGAAGCACCATTGTAGATACAAATGACGAGTTCTACGACGAATTAACCTCGGGTATTGACAATTATTTCAAAGTAAGATAACTTGATATTACTGGTCATACCCACCACTAGAATGGGTGCTGACGACGAGTCATGGCCTTCCTGTCTCGATAATTTATTGTATTGAGAAGATCATGGGGAACGGGCAAAGATTCCAAAGATGTGCTCGGACCACCACCTCAGCAACACCAATTCATTCTTTTAACAAAGCCAGAGCATGAAGTTTCTTTCAGGCATCTCCGGTCCAAATACTGACACCAACTGAATGTGATCATTACGAGACGGTCTGCCAACATATGTGCTTCTAACCCATACCTTTCACAGCGCTGACTGCGACACTGACCAACTGCTGATATGCTATACAATCAAACTTCAGACAAAGAAGATATCCCGCTCTAGGCAGGAGAAAAAACACAAATTGATGTGAGCAGGACGTTAGATTCTGACAAGGATGAAGAGTTCAAGTATTACCCCATATAATATGTTTGATTCAGAATCTCTTAACGGCAGTGGCAAACAGAGATGGGATCACACCAGCGAGACTTTGTAAAGTACTGCCGAACGGATGTTTGGCAAGAAACAAACAACGAAGAACGACTGGTTTGAGGCTAACTACGCCACACTAGCGCCAGCCTGAAAAACACGTCGCAGTGCTCACCTGAAATATACACGATCCCTTCGTCAGAGGACTATTAAAGCTATTTAGATCTATCAAAAGCAATGTGCTCACCTTAAATATACACGATCCCTTCGCCATAGGACTGTTAAAGCAATTTAGATCTATCAAAAGCAAGGTGCAGAGGTTAGCACCGCAGTGTGCCAATGAATAGGGACTTAAGCTCTTTCAGAGCATCCGGCCATTAGCAGATAAAGGAAACATCAGAAGCATGTACGATAACATAAAGAACGCAATGGGTGCCACGAATATAATGATAGCACCACTGAAATCTGACGCAGGCGATACCATCAACAACAAGGGGAAGCGTACGAAGCATTCAGTGGCGTCATAGACTGAACTAAACTCCAGAAAGTACCACGTGATCATAGGTACCCTCTATGCCATTGAAAACATCCGATAACCAGTTATGATCTTTATATATATTATTTTATTATCTGCCCACAAATTGACTATAGTATTAAATGCATGTGTATGGCATGCATGATAGGAGATCATAAAGTGTATTCGTCTATAAGTTACAAAATGAATCATATAATTGTAAATGAAACCTCCTGATTTTGTCCCAGTATCCACATTTTATTTACTCGATTACACCAGTACGTATACAATTATATAATATCAATAAGAAATCCTGCTCCATGTAAACAGACCCAGCTATATATGATTGACGTTTGCTCTTGCCTTCTGATTCTATTTTATACATACTAAGTTGAATGATTCACAATAAATATTATTGGTGGGCACTTGTAATCGTTAACAAACAATATGATTATGATTCCTGCTAAATTGATGTACATAACATTTGATCCATTTTATTGTTACTACTTCTAATAAATTTAATTTTTTTCGCACCATCACCATGATAGGTAACGAGGAAGTGAGATTTATCTAAACCATCAAGATGAAATTTGCAAATTCGTTTTGACTGTGAAAATCCTATCATTCGTCGTATATGCGTGTAGCATTATTTAAAATAAAGACGTTCTGAAGCTGTGTAAGGTGTACT
Organism: Unio pictorum; assembly: GCA_030141615.1. Taxonomy (NCBI): domain Eukaryota; kingdom Metazoa; phylum Mollusca; class Bivalvia; order Unionida; family Unionidae; genus Unio; species Unio pictorum. Next base: position 1,264,854 of record JARLTB010000019.1, on the reverse strand, counting down.
AACGACATGATCGATACAGGAGATCTAATAACAAGAGTGAGGTCCACATTTCATTGCACTGGTTCTACCCAGGAAGCCAGAAAATGTGATCAATATAAATTACAAGAACTTGCATAGTTGTTATAAAGTTATCATTTCATAGCTATTTTGTTTTAAAAAAGTGCATCCCCGAAGCTTGGATAACTTCTTTAACTAAACTGAAGTCTTTATTTATATTCTATATTTAAGTATGCGTAAGAAAATGTTCACTTAATCATGGGTAGTTTTGAAAATAATATAGCCCTATCTTAGAAACAAAATTGCCTTTTAATTGGAGCATATGAAAACCAACAGCGATTCGTTGTAAGAAACAGGGTCATTTCCATGACGCATTTCTCTGAAGTTACTAAAAGCAAATGAAACGTTCACGCTAAAAGAAGTGAAACGAACAGCGATGTTTAGTTTTCAACACAGACTACACTTACCCATGGGTAACCATTACTTTATCACAACTCTAGATATATTAATTCGGCTAGAACCAAGAATGCATATTTTCATAAATTATGATAACATGCATGTCAAATCGACACGTCCATGAGAACAGATGTCCAATATTCACTTGATATCAACAAAAAACAATTTCCGATGAGGTCATTAATTGAAATATTAAACTAAATTAACATGGTTTATAAATAGGACCGAATACTATTTAATTGTCAAGGTATTAGTGCATACCTGGATAAATCAATATTCATCTAGTCGAAAGCACATTACAACGCGGTAGTAACGTGATGCCAACAAAACTTCGCTAGCATCTAGTTGATAACCTTTCTCCAAAATCAGTGAGAGGTTTGGTTAAGTAGCTTTTACTTTATTTTTATCGATCTCAGATTAAGAATCAATGAGTTGAGTAAAGGTCATGCCTGGAATACGTGACTTGAGTTCTGAACCGAACTTCAATTACATCAGAAAGATAACCTCTTGGCCTCCATCTGGGAAGTCGTTTTTTTTTGCGTTTGAGTTATGTTTGAATGATCTTTTGTAAATCACGTTTGAAACGGACAAATCAATTTTCATTTTGATTAAGGTGATAGGGCGTTTAACATAGATAAGTCACAAGCAATATAGTGGTGGGTCTTCGCCTATAAACATGTGTGAGTCGGAAATATAACTATGCCCAATTATTATTCTTGCAACGACTTCTGCCTCCATACGAATGGCTCTGTATGACGGATCCCATTCTCCTAACGTTCTTCATTCACTGCAATATTTCATGATGCCTGCCAATTGAAACGTAACGACATTTTGATACTAAGTTTGAAATCAGTACATGGTACTTTAAGATCAGATGGGTCTAGGAATATAGCGATTTTACCAGCTAGATATGCGTTCTCATTATCCTTAATATTAATATGGATGGAGATGCAACTGTATACTATCTTGTGGAAGGTTGTCAGCTCGGTATATTGGTGAGAATATTGGTCAGTAATGGGTCTTCCAGTTTTATATTATCTAGAGACTGAAGTACTGATAGTGAGTCGGATAACATGATTAAATAAAAATATACCAGAACAAAACTTATTGTACACTAAGCCCTATTGCACTGATTTCAGCTGGAAATATTGATATACCATTTGGTAACCGAACGCTTGTTATGTGATTATCAAGAACTAAGGCTGCATCAGCCTTTTCCGAATCTTTTGACCCATCTTGGGTAACTTCGTTGTGTCTCATATGTTGTCATCGGGCAGCATATACATCACTTTTGGAATCTTTATTTAGTGAGGGAGGCGTTTCGGATATGGATGTCTTCTGGAGTTTTAAAATATCAATATATTGCATAGTCTGGATGATATTATAATGCTAACGGCATAGGAATTTGGCTTGTTATGGTAGAATATGTATATTTGTTTGGAGATACATCCAGAAAAGCAGGATTTAGAGATATGATCTTTATATAAGGGAATAGTGTACTGAAAACATTTCTCTACGGTGTGATAAACGTGGCTGTTTGGCGTTAGCGAGAAGGCCTTTACATGGGGATGTCCTGAATGTTCCAGTCTTTTTTTATGGTGAGTTGCGGGGAGCATCTTTAGATATTACTGTTTGTGTGAACCGTAAACAACGCAACCATACACTTCTTTGTAGCGAATTAAAGTTATATATAAACTGAGGGTGACTACAACTGTATTTAAATCAAGAGATTGAAAGTAGTTAAATGTCAAGTCAATGTTAGTTTTCTGTCCTAGATAGTATCTAAATCTCTCTTTCTTCAACAACTAGGTGCTCCGTCCAGCATAAATCTAGGTTCAGAACGATGTCTTCATAACCGACGGAAATGCATACACGCCTTTTGTGATTTTTAAATTTTGAATCTTGTTTATGTTTTGACATAACTGTCTTTAAATTGTATGCATGTGTTTTAACCAATAACATGTTATGAAAAATCATCAACGAAAAGAGAGCAATCCCCAGTATGAGTCAAGCAAATGGTAATGTTATTAATTGTTCTGTTGATAATAAGCGTTACAGACGAGATTCTGCCGTGGGGAACCCCCATCTCTTACTAAGAAAAATCACAGATTGCGGAAATCACTCTTACCATAAGACAGATAGTCTGTTATACTCAATTAGTACAGGTAATTTGTTATTCGGTACTTCCAAGTTGTATCATAGGTCTTTTTTTACATATATAAAACTTCTACTACATGTTCCTTCTTGATAAAAAACATCGCAGAAAAAATGTTTCCAATCGAAGCAGATATCATTGTTACCACGGCACTTTGACAGTCACTATGAAATGGATATACAAAATACTTAGTTTTCAATTAACAAATAAGTCAGGAATTGATCGCATATGTTATTTGATTGCTTATTCTGCTCATCTTGGCAATGCAGCTATAGTTTGTCGGTTCTTAACTCTCTTTACCTAGTTTGGAACTTTGAATTGCGCGTGTGTATCTCCAAGGGTTTGGTACATTACCAGTAAACCATGAATCATTGCGTATTTATTTATTAATGATTGTTATGGCAAATGTTTCAAACTGGTTATGAATTTTGGTCAGCCCATCGGTTGCTCCAACAGTTTAAACGTTTAATTGTAACGGTCCATACAAGTGAATGCAAATATCAAAAGTGTGTTTTCTTTTTAACTTTTTAATTAACAGGCGTCTGAGTAGTTACACGATGAGGATTTTGTTCTGAAATTTATCAGCACTTATATTTGATAATCATGTTTGTTACAAAAACGGTTATTGTTTAATTTCTTATGTAAAACACATTGATTATCTTTTCCATTTATTTGGCGGATTGTTTAACATATTTTCTTAATAGAGGCACAAGAATGTCATTACAAACCTATGTTACCATGACATTACATGCTTATTGCTTGGTGCTGCCAGCTTTGGCCTTGATAATACGGTATGTATATATGGACGAATATTACATTCTGTCCGTGTTTCTCGGCGTTGTATAATGATTTCTTTACATTCTTCAATTTAACCCAGGTTTTTAGGTTCTCTTAAACTTCGACGAGGGCATGAGAAACTAATCTTCTGCAATGTTAAATAAACGTAAAATGTTGAATAGGGTTATTAGCGTATAAAACAGTGACCCCGGTAATCTAACTTTTACAATGTGCTTCAAACATAGCCCAGTCGGCCTGCTTTAAATTTCATTGTGGAACTGCTTCATTAGCATTAGACGTAATTGTCTTAAAGTTTGATTGTAATGTGATTATTGTTGTTAAGGTCGTCCGGTACCTTCTGGTAATAGTACAACAGCTAGGGAGAAGAAATTGTTAAATATATACACATGTATATAGCAGTTCCGAAATGCAAATAGGTCGGCAAGTTTGTGATGAATAAACACAAATAATAATGGTGGTCGCATTGGCCACATATTTTGTTTTTGGAGCATAGATCTTCATAAGGGTCCTATTTCTGACACTTAAAGCATTGAAGTGGTATGTATATCTCAACCTTGACTTGTAAAAGTCCAACTCTGACCACTTTAGGTAATGTAGGTTAGAAGAAGGTTAGTACAATGGTGTTGGTTACCTGGAATTTATTGTATCGATAAATGCGAGTTATTCCAACGACAGTGGCACCGTCATTCTTCATCCCTTGGATGATGTCTGTGCCACAGACTCCAAATGAATCACTACAACGAATGCCGCTATACTCTACAAGTAAACCATATGATTGTAGGTTTCTTTTACACTTTTGGGTTTGCTGACTAATCCAAGCAAAGTTTTTCAAATTATAAATGGGGATTGCTTTTAAGTTTCGACTGGATGACCATGAAGCGCGGAAAAAAGATTGCAAGCCATGTGGTACGTCCTCAGAGGATGAAAATATTTTACTTCTCTTGGGTTCATTGCTTTGATTTGATTTTCCAATGTTGTTTTATTTTTGTTTATTTTATCGCCCGTCCTTTCATACCCTCCAGTAAAGGGACACTTGAAGTACATTGATACATGTTGTATACTCAGTAGGTAAACATACAGTCTGTTAAGCCACAGTCCTGTAGTAATTCTTCTTAGAGTTGGAGAAGGAATATTAAAAATTGCAAATGCTTGGGGCAACGATGGCATCAACATATATACATGTAAGAAGATTTAGCAAATGAGATTGTAAACTATGAGCTCTTAAAGATCGGTGTGAGTAGTAGATTTGTCGAGACCAGGTTAATCACTTTCACAGATCAAGAAGACGTGTAGGACAAAGACAAAGAAGGGTATTGCATTTGAAAGCCTATGCTCAGCTTGGAGGATCATTTCCTCCCCTGACACGGACTTGGAATTGTAAACATTTCGATCCTGCATATGAAGATGATGCGTTTTCTGCATTAAAATATTGTCAGACGTTTTCCAAATCGAACAAAACTTTAGTGTCTATTTAAACCAACACTTAACAGCTCATAACAAAGATCACAGAGGAAGTTGAGATGACAATACTTAACTAAAATTTATCGCACAAAGTAAATGCGTATTCAGAGCTGATGTAAATGCTGGCGAAATTGTCAAATATGTCAACTGAAATATGGTATAATCAATATTTGAGTAACAAATTATGACTTGAATAAGGGTTCGCAAGTCAAGGGACTCAAGATAAAAAGGCATTGCAACTAAAGGAGCTGACATCTCAAATACAGATTTGTCCGCGAACAAATATAAGTAAAATCACATTGGTGCAAAGCGATTATATTTAGATAATATAACCATTTGTAGCACACGATGTAAATGTAACAATGTTACAGTTACTAAGATAGTAATGATTATATAAATAATTGTTCTATCGTTAGAAACGTAGGTAGAATAGTGGAAGATTAAGGTCACGTAAAAAAGCTTGTTGCGTGAAAAAAAGATCGCAGGGCAAAGTTCTGCTGTCATACGTGTTAGTTTAGTCTGTAACGGATCTATCTCCGATATAGTTACACTACTTGGCTTAAATGAAAACAATTAACATGCAACTGTTTTTTGGCAGACATGTCGATCCTTTTTTCTAAATATTTGTCTACATTCAAGTAGCATTTTTGTTGAATTTACTCTTAAATCTGAATCTTCTTCTTTTGTAATTTAATGTCAATATATTTTGAGATAGAAATGTTTGAAAAACGATTAATCCGGGGTAATTTGTGTATCTACAATATAGATCACACTTCACTATTTGATTTTATATGTTAATGTCAGTCCGTACTGAATGCCAAATGCGAGGCATTACACAATTTAAAATTTACATAGAGTAAATCTAGATTCAAAGAAATCTGTATTGAATTTTACTTCATCAATATTATGTAAAACGTCAAATATTATAAATGACGGGTTAGTTTTGATGCAGTTATTTATACATGCGTGATTGATGTATTACAATTGTAATGGTGTGATGAATATAAATATTGTGTGTTTGAAGTTTGTCTAGATTGTTCTAGAAGCATAATATTAAAAAAACACATTCTGGTCATCACATTACGATCAATTACATTATGCATCTGTTATTTAATAGCAGTATTCTGGAATCACATATTTGCACTTTCGGATATCACAAACAAATTATATAAACTCATATTCTAAATACTTTATATCTTAAAGAACATTTACATATTGTATACGCCATGATATTGTGTAACATATATTATGCTTGTTCCTAACCGATGCCCTCTGTATCCATGCCCTTCGGGTCTTCAAGTTTCCAAAGTAATGGATTACTTAGAGGCACTATTGTTTTGTTAGTATTTTGGCGATGTTAGTAATGTATTTCCTTTCATATTTCGTTTTGTATTTTAACATTGTAGAGGTTAAACAATTGTGACTATATGCCTCTTAACATTATACGCTCTGTTGAAAACGTAAACTGTTAATTTATATTGTATTGTTTCTTTCTTTGCTCACATTCAGTCGTGATTAATAATGCTTGATTCGTATACATGGATTCCTAATTATCTTATATCAAACGCCAACGTTTTGCTATATAACCCATAATTTGTAAACACTGAACTGCATTTATCAGTTATAATATGTAGATTTCCTCTTTACCTTAGAGTGACACTTCAATGTTCAATGTTCACCAATTGATACTTTTACGATTTAAATCATATTTACACACAACGGAAGACAGCTCCTTTGGCATAGTGGTCAGAGCGTCCGCATTGGAAGTGGATGATAATGGGTTCTAAATTCGGCCGTGTCATCCCAAAGAACAAGTGATGTTTGTTACGAAAACGGTTATTGTTTAATTTCTGATGTAATAGAAATGGATGAACACATACAAGATTATATTAGGGTTTGGTGGTCCATAATTTATTAATAATGAAAGGTAACATTGTAGTAAAATTATCTTTTCAGAGCTTATCATATCTGTAATTTAAAATAAAATATAGACAGTATTATCTGGATGCAACTTTAGTATTTGTACAGGCTTGACCTAGAAGTACTCAGTATACAGTAGCACCTGATTCATTTGGTGCAGAATCATTAACGTGTTGTATGCACATGTATATACTAACAATTATATGTTCTGCACACGGAAGTTTGAACGAAGGAGCGTTGTGCATGGTTAAATGTAAGTCTGATCATTAGCATCCATAACATTTAAGTTATAGAAGTTTGAATGTGATGGTGTTACCATGTTTACTATGGGATTTGAATTAGTACCGTGAGTTCTGTATACGACCTATACAATAATAGGAGGCTGTTTTGTCCATAGTTACCACATGCATCCAGGGAAATATTTCAGTGGTTTTTGCATATGATAATCAAAATGGGGTCTTTTTCATAATTTGCTTGTGATGTTGGAGAACGAGTCTATACAAAACACAGATGGGAAGGGTTGTAGACACCGGACACGGGCATGAGATAGCTAATGCTACGGTAAAGAGAGATCAAACTCATTCTACTAATATAATTCAGAAGAGTCGACTTTAATGTTGCATTGATATGATGATATTTTAATTATATTTACAAGATGGCTTCCTGTGAAACAGAAAATTATGATTACCATTTTCGTCCTATGTTCTAACTATTGTTATGATATATGTCATTCTCCTGCTTGTAAAGCAATCAAATTATGAAAGAGTTAAAACACAAATATTTTACCAGATATTATGCTCTGTTTTCTTTACCAAAATATATTGCAACGTGTGTGAAGCAGCCATAGTGGCCATGCAGAACATACAGAAGTTGTGTTACAGCATTTGATGGACCGCTTTGCTATTTTATCTTTCAGATCCGATCCGATCCAATCCGATACCATCTTATCCCATCCGATCCCCATCCATCCCGTACCATCTCATCCGATACGATCCGATGATCCGATCTCATCCTACCCTAGACTACCCTACCCTACGCTACGCTACACTACCCTAACCTAACCTACCCTACCCTATCATGTCCTGTCCTGTCCTGTCCTGTCCTGTTCTGTACTGTCCTGTCCTCTTCTCTCCTCTCCTCTCCTCTCTTCTCCTCTCCTCTCCTATCCTATCCTATCCTATCCTATCCTATCCTATCCTATCCTATCCTATTCTATCCTATCCTATCCTATCCGATCCTATCCTATCCTATCTTGCATTATATGCAGTATGTCTCTTTACCTTGCCTTACCTTGCAAATTAGGTCACGTTTCCTGTGTCCATAATCTGTTTACAATACTATGGAAACGTCAAAGTTTAAGATATCACGTAATGACAGCAGGCATTATCAATCTTTGAAACTCTACTTTGTATATAGATACCCCAGTGGTTGCAAAAGTTATATTGTACAATTAGCTACAAATGTTGTATAATTTTGTGTGTAGATGTTTGCAGTATTTTGAATTGATCTTCGCATAGGAAAATTTAACTTTCGTATGCAGCGGTTAGATGTATGTAATTTGAAGCTGTGTAATGTACCGCATAAACAGTTTTTCAGTATCTCTCTCTGACACAATATTGTGTACATGAACGCTGAACGCTGTCAGGATACACACTCGTATGCTTAAAAAATACATAGTTCTTCAGAAAATCAATTTTTTTTTTAAAAATTCTATTTCACCAAGTACAATTCTTATTACAGAAATAATTTGCAATAATCACCATTCCGGAGGAAGAAAACTGACTGACCATCAGCATGGGCTATCAAAATTATTACCCAGATTGTTAAAAACAGTGATGGAATTTTGTGTTTCTTGTATGCCTTCATTTTACTCTAAATTCTGGGTAAATGTGACATTTTAGGATTATGTAAGTCCTGATGTGTGCCATGATTTTACATATAGTCTTAGAATATTATCTTAAAATATTTTGAGTTTATCAAAATACTCCTTAAGACATGAATCAAGTTTAAAACAAGAAAATCAACGTACAATCATTACTCTACCAGACGTTGATAGCTAAATACATTTCGCACAGGTGTAAGTTTTGTTATTGTTGCTTTAAATTGGGCTACTTACGAAAGACCATTCACTAGATTCCAAAGTAAGATGCAAGTATCCATTCATTAATAAGTGCTAAACACTACCGAGATAATGATATTTGAATCTGCAAATGATCAGACCCGTTTTACTATATATAAACATCTCGTAATACAAAAACTAATTTAACAAACCTACGATAATTAGCTCTAAATAAATTTAAATACTTCGTCGCGATATATAACGTAATTATGAAATGAACCATAAACAAACTATTATCGTTCGCTCCGTTGTTGACATGTTGGGCGGTGTGTTTAGACGTCGTCAATATCGGTTTACATAATATGTATATTTGAGTGTCATCAGCATACAATTGGTGAGACACTAGGAGATGATCCATGACACTTGAGAGCGGCTGAGTGTATAGAATGGCGAGAACAGGTCCACGAAAAGACCCCTGTAGAACACCACAATATATATCAACTGGGCTGGAGTGTATTCCATTGCAGATACAATCTGTATACTGATGACTAAGTAGGACTTGAGCCATATTAAGGCTGTATTGATAATCCCAAATACATACTGCCGACGGTGAGGTAATATATCACGGTCTATTGTATCAGATGCTGCGGACAAATCAAGAAGGCTGAGGACTGCAATCTTTCCGCTATCCAAAGTATACATAATGTCATTAACTAATTTTAGAAGAGTAGTTTCAGTACTGTGGTAAGGGCGATATGCATACTGTACATTAATAAAAATACTGTTTGAATTTAATCGAAATACTAGTTGGGTTAGATTTTTCTAAGTTTTTTTTATTTGAACGGAAGATTAGAAACTGTGCAGTAGTTCTTTAAATCGTTATGGTCCAGTTTTGGTTTCTTCAGCAGAGGCTTTACATTGGCAGTTTTAAAAGATGATGGGAATTCCCACGATGAGAGAGAGGTATTAATAACATCATTTAGTAAAGACAATATTGAGTCTAAACAT